>JAVYIG010000725.1:0-467962 GCA_035222895.1 Strongylocentrotus droebachiensis | reverse complement strand
AAAGGGAATAAGATGAGATGCTAATACACTTGAAAAACCTAATAAAACACCGCCCTCTATCTTTGTTATTCTGTACATCCTGGTCCATAGGAGCCTGGAGGCGATGATGTCATCTTCATGATTATGTATCTATAGATTGCAATTTGTTATATGATGGGTGAATCCCAAAGTTAATAGTTTAATAAATCAATGTGAGGCCATCATAAAGTGATCAGACTCGAAGAAATGAATTTGAATGGGCTGAAAGCAAACATTGCAAAACGCAAGAAACATCTATGATTAAAAAGTCAATAAGAATGATCAAAGTCCGGTGGAATTGGCTGTATGAAATATAATAATGATAGCCCTTTTTAGGAACGCAGGCCCTCTCAAAGGGCTTTACACACATATTATATTGCCATCAAAATAACATTGCCATCTTGACATGCACCTAGTTGCTGGCTGTTGTACAGTTAATGTGTGGGCTACAGTTCAATATTTGCTCTCGGTCTTGATTTCGTCAAAGATATAGAGTGACACATGTTCACCTCAGCCACATCAAGAAGACCGACACCCCCCCCCCCCAAAAAAAAAAAAAAACATTACCCCAGAATAAAAGGTAAGTATGGAGTCAGTTTTGGCGGAGTGACAGAGGTATTTGTTGTAAGAGTTAGGACTTTTGTTTTAGGTAGATGGTTGACACTAACAGACAAAATAGAACAATAAACTGTCTCTCTATTTCTTCTTTTGACAAGCTATATTTCTATAGAAGGTGTTACTTATCATCAACAAGAATTACTTACACTCATATACAGTGTATATATATATATATATTTGTAAAGCGCTTAGAGACATTTGTATTAAGCGCTATATAAAAAATTAATATTATTATTATTATTATATCAAGTACAGAGACCCACATTTTTCTGTGTTAAAAAAAATCATGTTGTACGTACCTGTGTTTCGCCTGGTGTGAAGTCACCCGTAATGTGTTTCTGAGCATAGGGTAAGCCATAGAGAGGGGAATTCATATGCCATGTCTTGCCGTGATCTAGATATTAAAAAGGGAAAGGATGGAAGTTTATCACATATAATGTCATATTTTCTATAGTACTTTGTTGTCTACTGTTTACGTTTTGCAACAGAAATTAATGTTATGTAAATTTACAAACAATGTAGAGGTGTATTTCTAAAGGGAAAGACATCACATTACATACTCGTAATTTGGTTTAATTTACCTAGTACTTTCTGTCCAATTTGGTACTTCTGGTTATAGCATTGTAAACTACAGGCTGGTAAACTAAGTACTTGTTATTGCACTCAACTCTATAGCTTCAGCATTTCTTGATGATTGATTATTTGATTATGCGTTCACAATTATCAAGATTCACTGAAACAAATCCGTGCAGGGAAGTGCATGGGAAAAATATGAATCCATACAAAAAAGTTTAAAGGGGATTCCAACAGGTTGCCTGGTGGAAGTTTTAATCTTGAATTGGCAGTTTGGTCAGTAGTCATGGATAAATAACCCGTTTGTCGAACAACAAAATATAAACAAAATTATCATTTTCTACCTTGGGGCTCTACTCGAATTATATCATAGGTAGCATATTCTTATAGGTCCTCTATTAAAGAGAAAAGACCCTCCGGAGTCATACGTTTTTGAAAAATTGAAATTTCAGTTGGATTGCCCTTTAATCACATTTATTTTGTAGCTTTTCATAAATTCTATTCTTTAATAAATAATAAAATAAATAAATCTTGAAAACACCAGAATATCAATAATTACCGTCGCTGTATATACACTGCATCTGGTGAAAGTCGACATCAACAAGATGCCCGCAACCGATCAATCTCCCTTTGTTTGGCTCCAGTTCTTTCTGGATCCCAAAGCCTGGACCAGGAGCCCACGTTATCCCCTCTAACGCAGGATTTGTTTCTTTGACGTTGATTGCAGGGGTCCACGTATACCCCCAGTCACGGCTTATCTTGAAATAGACACCCTTCTCTCTGTACGGTGAGGTGCACGTCCCCGGTGTGTGCATGCAATATCCAAAGAATACATACGTGGTGTTGGTAACTTTGTCAATTATCACAGAGCCAAGGTTTAGCCCGTCTTCGACGTCATAGTCATCCTCGATTATCCTAGTCACATCCCAGTGCAATCCGCCATCTGTGGATCGCCGGAGCGTGATGAATTTTGCGGACTTGTCGCCGCTGGTGTTCTTGCGGGGTGCGGAGAAGGCCAAGAGGTCACCTGTCGGGAGCTTGACGAGGATTGGGGTTCGATACATGTGTACTTCTCCCTGCTTCTGAGACACCCATAGTTCTTGTTTATGGGTGATGACGGGAGATAGGGTGTCGCAGGAATGGAAGAAACACAGAGAAATGATAACAAGTATCCCACAAATGAAGTCGGAAGGCTTCATCCTTGCTTCAAGGCTTTAGTGTGGGGGGTCTACAATAGTGTTCAAGAAGTCAGTAACGATTTGTTCTTGTAAGCACTATGTGATGCATCAAGTCAGCTTCTGAAATTAGAAGAAACAAAGCACACAAAGACGTGAACGCAACAAGGTCTGAAGGTAACCATTTCACTATCGTGTCACCACCAGCATCTTCATATCTCTTATCCATTATATTTGATATTTTGGCAACTTCATCCTATCACGGTCTCTTACAACCAGTGAGGAATGGTGAGTGAGATGAGGATGGCAGCTGATAATATATAAGTTAAAAAAATACCCACTTCATGCTATGGATGTAGAATTGACCCCCCCCCCCTCTTATTATAATAATAAAAATAGCTCACTTTAATGTGCCCAATACTTTGTTTCTAGGCGCAGTACATATTATTACCCCTGTCATCGGATTCTGGCTTCCCGAACACAATGTATGCACATTCTCCACTCCCCGGGGAGCATTCCAGCCAGTCACCATTTATTCACAAATGCCACATGCTCATCCAACCACATACCGGTATAACTTTCTCATCCTACCTAGTACCCATTTATCACTGGTGGAGAGTGGCAAATGTAGATTAACGTCTTGCCAACATTATATTAGTGCTGCGGCGGGACTCAAACCCGTACCTTGCGATCTGCAGTGGGGCAACTTATCCACTAGACCACAACACCTCTAGGCTCTACCATCTTATACCATGATATCATGTGCAAATGTCCTCAGAGTGATGATAGATCTATATAGGCCGGTAGGCCTAGACTCTATTTACCCGGTAGTCAGTCAGAGATTTGATTTGATTTATTTACCGACAGCAATACATACATTTCATACAATGATTTTGGGGGCTCGGTTCAACCTATCCACTCTCTCAACACCAACACCGACCACCGTATTTGGTCTTAGTCACATGTACTGTAGTACAGTACACAGTACGTGCACGCTTGTTGTAACGGTAACCCAACTCCGCTCCGGGAGGAGCTTCCCGGAGTTGGTTGTAGATCTAACCATATTCACCCGTGGTCGTAATTTCATAAAAAGGAAGAAACTGTCCTGTACACAAACCTTGCCGTCGTTTCACTGCCCTGGTTCCGGGTTCAGTGATGAGCTGTATCATTCGCCATTCTTTGTAGTCGACTACGGAGTTATACGAGTTGTTAACAACAGCACCGAACAACATAACGTGAAGCGTCGTGTTTGCAGACATTTTTTATCGCCTTCTTGTTTGCTCACATGACTTGGTTACGCCCACTTTTCCCGTTCCCAGTACTAGTCTGCAGAAACAAACCTCTAGTTTTACATATAATCCCGTAACATGGCTCGTCTTAACTGTGAGCAGCGGCGACAGAACTATGAAGAATACACGGTCTACCGCAGAGCTGCTACTTATTTGGCACAGCCAGAAACGTGACTATTAACCATAATGCCCAAGTTAAGGCTCTGTTGAGTGGTGTTAAAGTGTCAAATAGAGTCTGTGCTTTGCAGACTATCAGCGAGGAGCTATTCTTATTCAACCCTGAATGAACGAACACATAAAAACTCATTTACGCGCGATGGGCCAGTGCAGTGCAGCGAGACATATATAATAAAGAACTAGATGCAAAACATGCAAAAGGGTCCGACATTTTAAGTTCTCAGTTCTTTCTTCTAATGTACACTCCACACAATTTCATACTAACGATACTGAGGTGCCAATTGAATTTTCCATTGATGGGAACGTCGTCATAAAGATGTTTTTTTTCTTGGTTCTTTTTTTAATAAAAATCCCCCTCCCCCTTCTCTCTGTCCATCGACTTTGGTCTCTCCGGGGGGTTTTGCTACATTAAGAAGTTATAAGAACTTATGTATATCAACATATACTTTGGACTTGATACAATTTTCCATTTTTCCCTTCTGTTCCCGACTTTTCTCATTCTTTCCCTACAACATAACTCTCTCTCATTCTCTCCCTACATAACTCTCTCTCATTCTCTGTTAGGTTTGATAGGTTTTGGAAACCTCAAGACAATAGCAGTCTCACTTGGTTTTGTGCGTATGAATAAACATACTAATGATAAAACCATGTCACTCTAGAATGCCATAAAAATTAGTTTTCTTCTCAGAGACAAACAGTTGTCATAATTCCTGCAAACATCGTCAAAGATTTTAGGAAAAAACGATGTGATATTGCCACAAAGAAGCATTCTCTTTATTTTAGGCAAAACATAAGCACATGTATATAGAAAATTCTGATGTGAAATTTTATTTGTTGGGATTTTGGATCGTAACTTCAAATATTGCACAATTTAAACCCACATGAGAATAATAAAGCAAAACGTATCAATGTAGGCCTATCCAGAATGAACCTACCTTCCATACTTTAGAGATAAAGAAGTCACCCTCACATATTAAAAAAACATGATAATTAGCACAATTTGAAAATAGCTGTTAAGGATCTGATTTTATATGTTGTGATCTATGATTTTGTACATGACCATTTGTCTCTTACATATGGATGGAAAAATATATGTATCTACCATATAACAATACCATACAACCTGGGTGATATCAAAAAGAAAACATGAAAGAAAATGAATACATGTACTTAAATAATCCCCACTTTAAAGGTAAAGACCAGTTTTGGAAACTGATTGAATCTTTGCGCAGCATAAAACGTACGATCATTCGATACAATGGTCTGAAAATCAGACTATTACTTACTGGCTCTATAGCTCTTAAGTCGATTCGACAACTAATAATAGTCTTTATTTTCCCACTTAAAGACATTTTCAGGCCCCAGTATTTTTAGGGAAGTTCTAATTCTAAATTAGTATTATCTTTCAAATGCCATTGGCATTTAACCTTTTCATTTTTTGGCCTGCAAATGGGACATAGTACCAGTACCTTTCACAGTTAACCTATAAATTGCAAGGTGAATTTGTTAAAGTTGATTTTATACATTCTACATACATGTACATATATACAAATTATTTGTTCAGGTGCTTGGTACATAAAATCTGTCTCATATAGCTTCAATCTCTTTTTCAAATACATGTATGTGTTATTCTTGGATCTTTTGATAATAAATTGAAAGCCAAAAATGCTTTAATATCATGAGCCACGTCTTTTTCCTTCTAATTTCTAGAAGAAAAAAGAAGAAAAATTGGGACCACATTTCATGGGGTATTTGGGGTATAAAGTACATACAATAGAACAAAGTTTTTAAAGGATATAGTGAAAGTCAGCTGCAAAGTTCTAGATACAGGAACTCTTACATTTGATTTCTCATGAGAAGTGTCATAATTACGAAGCACAGGTTAAAAAACAAAAATGCAATGGAAACTTGCTATGAAGAGCTCTGATATAATGAGATATGTATTTACATTATTTTGATTTGTTCACCATTATATAACAAGAAACCTGCCTTAGAACAAAAACATTTATAGAAAGGTGATTTTCACAGTCCCAATATCCTTAATTGTTATAATATAATAATAATAATATTTAATTTTTATATAGCGCTTAATACAAATGTCTCTAAGCGCTTTACAAATATACTATTACCCCTATTATAACGAGTTTGCACTAGATAAAACACTGAAAAAGGCTTCATTTGGTATTGCTTATTAATCAGTAAAAAGGTTGTAAAGGTATGATTACAGACTAGAGATTAAGTTGGATTCTCACATATGAAATAGAACTGATATTATCTTTCTCATACACCAATCCAATGTGATTTTCATCAATGTACGTAAGACATGAATATGCACTACCCTTCTCATAAATATTCATGAGATTGGGATAGGTGTTCCCTGCATCCAGGCTCCAATGAAGCGTGAGATTGACACGAGACTTTGCATTGAAGGGGTTACTGAAAAATAAGATTTGATCGTCGTTGAAGTTCAGGAGTGAGCCGCAGACGTTGGGGTCGATCAACTCTTGTTTCATTCTCATCGAAGTCATAGGGAATGATGACCCACCGTCGAAGCTTAACGCTTGGATGCGGCAATTGCAGTGGAAGCTGTAGGTATTCCGCACGTTGGCCAGGATCGTTCCATTCTTTAACTCCACGATCTGGGTGAGCATCGAATGACAAGGTGGAAAAACACAAGATTAATAGAATAGACAATTTTGAAGAGGAATTCATACTAGGTTGGCCAGAATCATGCTATGGATTCCTGGATTGAGTTAGATTGATGTGTACTGAAGTAGAGTCATAACTCCACTTCAAAAAGTTACATGTAGTTCCATTTTCACTTCTTTATTATTTGATAAATAGAGAAATTCCTTATTAAAACATGGCGTAACATGATCAGAGCAGTGATAATCATAGAAGTGCATAACCATGGTAACACACTTCTGCCAGCCAAACAATGATATGCCATGACAGCTATAACTGACTTTCTTAGTTTAAATATGCACTTCAGTAGGGCTGACGAGTTTATGTACATAAACATCCGTTTTGAAACAAAATACTGGATTTAGTTCATGCTGCAATCATAATTAATACAACTTTAGGTCAGTCAGGAATCCCATGACTTTTACAAGCCAATCGCCTGTCTGATTTTCAAGATATTTATGATTGGAAATCAAAATTTCATTATTTGTTTTCCTAACAGATTTTATAACACTTCAGTCTATTGGAAAAAATGAGGCCTAAAAAAAAATGTTGTATTGCCCTTTGCGACCGACCCAAAAATCTAGAAATCTATGGTCAGCTTTTTGTTTAAGTTTTTTTTTAAACCGTTTTTTATGAGAAAAAAATGTTTTAAAGCATTCAAAACTAAGAAATATCAGCCCAAAAAGGGAGTAAAAAAAAGAAAGAAAGATTTCTGACCGACCGACCCATGTTTTGGCCACCTAAAGGGCAATACAAAATCTTTTTTTTTAGGTCTGAATTTGGTAAAACCAGTCACTCAAAGATTTTTCCTTCTTTTGAGGCACTTCATGCTCATTTTGAAGTGCAATTTTTATTAGGGCTTCAATATTACACCATATCAGAGACACTGATATCACGTAGGGCCATGCATCTCAGATTTAACATTATTAAACGATGCCTTTAAGGATAGGGTTAGGATTAGGGTTATAGCGTTACCTAAGAAACTCAATTGTTTAGAGTTTAATAGAGCTTCATTGGCCAGGCCTTGGACCTTGGTTAACCTACATGTATGAACATCTGGTCAATTTTTGTGATGGGGCATTCTAAAGTTGCTCTTTTAAGTATTTTACCTGTACTTCACCCGGTACAAAGTCCCCAGTTTTCTTGGTCTCTGCAAATGGAAGGCCAGCCAGTCCCAAACTTAGTTTCCATGTTATACCACCATCTGCAGTCAGAGAATAAACAGTCATTAATACTTAGAAGTTAGAATAGACGCATTCGATATTATCTTTTATTATCAATCAACAAATTTCAAAATGCATTCAATATTGTCCTTTATTATCAATCAACAAATTTCAAAATGTATATCTCATTTACAAATTTTCACATTAGTCCACCTCTTAAAAGTTAAAGGTAAAGTTGAGTTCTGGTCATGCGATTGCATTGTGAAAGAAAAGTTGTGGAATCGATCAGAAAAGGTTGATCATCTAGCATGCAAGTATTGGTGTGTACTGCAAGGTTCTGGAATCATCAAAATGATAAGAAATTTGGCCCAGTCTTGGCAAAGTTTACAAGCACTGTACACAGAAAGATGTAAATGGGACAGATTTCTATGCCACATATTAGTGAAGTCACTTCACTAACATTTGGCATAGAAATCTGTCCCGATTTTCATGCCATATTTAGAAGAGCCATCCTTTTCGGGGAACATTTTTTATCTGATGTTATTCCACACTTGCATTAATACAATAACTCTCACAAATTATTTTTAACCTCCTCTCAGAACTCGACCTTCTCTTTAACTTAACAATGACACATCACACATGTACAGAATCAACGTCTTATTCAAAATTAAAATTAAAATAACAAAATAAGTGTCCTGGGTAATTTAACTTCAATCTTTCTCTTATTCCAACACGTGAGGGTCAACATCATACATGTATGATAGAGATAGATAAACAAAGCATTTGCATTACATGATGAGAAATTCAATTGAAAATCTTATGATTGGCTCCATCCTGAAATAAATATTTTGAAAAGGTTTCAACAAGCTAGATTGTAATTAGATTAATTTTGGGACCATACTCACCATCGCTATGAAGGCATGACATTGACCGCACCTCTGCATCAGGGGAGTGTCCACAAGTCACCAATCTGCCTTTATGAGGTGGGTACTTTTTCTGGATCCCATAACCTGGTCCAGGATCGAAACGTAGGTCCATAAGCTCTGAGTTCTTCTCGGCTAGATTGACAGGATCAGACCAAGTATAACCAAAATTGGAACTGGTCACCATAAAAACTCCCGTCGGCTTTTCTCCGGTGCCATTGCAAAGTGAATGAACACAAAACGTGTGAATCAAAATGGTATTGTTCGTCACACTGTCAACCAGAACTGTTCCAAGATTCAATCCGTCCGGAACTTTGTAATCGTTGAGAATAAAAGTATTTTCTCCCCACGACTGACCGCCGTTTGAAGAGCGGCGCATGGCGATGAACTTCGCCCCAGCATCGGCGGCGCTGTACTTTCGCGCTTCGCTAAACGCGAGGAGGTCTCCATTCGGCACTTGTATGATAATGGGAATTCGATACGTTGAAACTTCGCCTTCACCCGATGATTTCCATATAAGTTGTTCTTCTAACACGAATGGATTTATGGAGTACGTAACTGTGACTAAAATGCTTGAGATAGTTATTAACAAACTTTGTTGAACTGTCAGTTTTGCCATGTTAGTTGAAAACATGGGCTACCGCTCCAGAAAATATTTCCTCGAGAGGTTTGGTAAGGGAAGCGACTGTGTAATCATGTGACACGATTGCGCTGTAAACAAAGGTCAGGTGTTCTTGTACAACCTCATCTCCAAACATAATCACAGCGTACACCCTCTGGCACTACCTACGTAGTCTGCAAGCACAGACTGTTTTTGACATACGCAAAATAGATTTGTCGAGTCACGTATACATTGAATACCTATTGTAATTTTAAACAAGGTATGGTACAAGGTCCAGCAAGATGAATTTTTCAATAGTCAGGTAAAGCTATTGTCACTCAGAATGTGGTAAGAAAAACTCAAAGAAGTAAACCCAATTTGTTTACAGGATTACTTAAATATGAAACATTGTCTTATTATTTATTAAGGAGCCCGAAAAGACAGATGAATAGCAATATAGGCTCTATAAGTAGTACGCAGGTTTGTAAAAACAAACAAAATATAAGGTAACTCTTGGAACATCCTTGTATTAATCTTGTGGTACTGGTAAACTGCATGTTTCATGGTTTTGTTTGTTTTGAGGTTTTAAACAAATTAAGGTGCGTCAATCAAACAAAAATTGGCAGCTCTGTGACATATCTTGCGAGGTTCCTGTACTAAAAATAAGTAAATGAAACATACATTCACCCTTTTGCAAATATGTTTTATATAGCCCCTGTATGAAACAAATCTATCCCATCATCAAAAAAATTAATATAAAAACAAAAGTTTAAGATATATTCTATGCGGAACAAATTGAAGAGGACCTCGCAAGATACGTCACAATGTATTGCTTGTGTTTCACTTATGACAACTTCACAAATTCATAACTGTCATGTTTTTCATCGGATATTGCTTAAAAAACTTTCACAAAAATTGTTTTTATCAGTTTTCTGCTTTTATTATAAACAACTTGAATTCAGGGTGGACTTAATTCCCCTTTAATAATATGGTTATATACTTATAGTGCAGGATATTAATAGCAGCAGGGCAACGTTCGGCACACTGTGTGTCATGCAACAGATTTGTAATGGTGAAGTAATTAAAAACTTAAAAACAATAAAAACAACACGGCAACGGGATGACAACTTTAGTAGGAGACCTCTTTATATTTATTTCCTGGCAGAAATACGTTATTTCAAGACTGCATAGATAGAAATACACCTTTTGTCAAACAAATACATGAATAACAGACAATTCCGAACACAACACACAAGAAATAACATAAATAAATGTATATATATATACATGATTACATGTAGAAGCAACTAGTAACTAGTAAAAGTGAAATTCTGCTTTAGAATACATGTACTTTGGGAAATAGAATAAGTTGAAATGAATAAATAAATGATTCTTTGAAACTTCAAAAGCTTTGAATTTTCACCCATAGGGGCTTCATCAGTAAATAGATTATCATTAGACTCTATAGAATGGATACAAGATTGCTAGTGCGAACTATTCCGTTCTATTGCACATAAACTCATAAGACAGTCTTCACAAGAGCAAGCCCCGAGTAAGGAGAAAGAGCATTCTGGTGAAGTATGGAGTGCCAAGCGTCAACCTTGTCATCCTATAACAATCACCATTCTATTACATATTTATTCACTTATTTATGAATGTTTCGTTTAAAGTGAAACAGGCCTACATGGGTATGTACATTAAGTATGAATACTGCTCGACCAAAATCGCAATGCACAGAAAAAAGTTGTGTCATTAGATATGAAATTGATTTCGTCTTTTCATGTCATTTCATAATTTCATGTTGTCACATAATAACCGTAGTAAGGAGTAAATGGTCGACACTTGGCGCTCTATGAATCAGTGAATCAAATTCAGTCAGTTCAACTACATGTAAGTCCAATATAATGAATACAGGTTATAGTACTGGGTACACATATAATTATTAACTAGTACAGTCCAACTATTGGCCTAAATACAAGTACATGAAAGACAAAAAAATTGTTTCTAACTTAACAATTGCATTCAAAAGGCTCTATGATCTCATATAAATGTTAGTTTCATACTTGACGATATTTTGCTTATACATTATTACATCTTCAATTTGTATTAGTACCTGCGTTTTTCAAAAAAAATTCAGTCAGGGCACTCTTTTCAGAAATAAAAAGGTTTGCGTCACCCCGATCCAAAATTCATTGCGGCATGTTTCGCGATATGGACGTTATTCCCATCAAAAATAAATTATGTCAATTAGATTTTTCTCATACATACATGTACACTTGTCTCAGGGGTGATAGGTTTTTTGTTTTCCCCTCAACCACGCCCCACTTGAGTAAAAAAACAAGAGAAGAGGATTCGCGGGGAAAAAATGGCATCTAACAACATTCCCCCCTTTCGAGTAAGAAAATTGTGGAAAAAAATAGGGCAAAATTTGAGAAAATAACGGGGAAATATGTAAAATCAGGATAAAAGAGGGAAGGAGAAAAAAAATCTGGTAAAAAAAAAAAATCGGGAAACCGATCTAAATCGGGTTTTTATCAGGCCTGTTGTCTAAACGAAGAGAAGAAAAAATACATTGTCAACTTGTCATTGCAGTGACCAGTGATTGGCAGTGAACACAATCATTTACGGCATTTTTGTTCTTCTTTTATTTGTCACTTCTGGGAAAGGCATGAACTTCTTTAGACACATAGTCTACAATGTACATTACATGTACCACTCCAATATATAACTTTCCAATGAAGTGTCATTGTATGAGCACTTTCACATGTAAGTAGATGTACATGTAGAAGGCTAATAAATCTTATTTTAATGTTGATTATTAAAATCTGACAAAATTCACATTGACCCTCTTTGGCTTAGAGCAACAGAAACAATAAAATACATGTATCAAATTCAGAGCAATGGGAAGTCTTGTCAGCATTTAGAGTGCATGTTTTCCCTGATCTTCATAATTTTGTTTTTCTATCTTCTAATCTAGTAATTTAAGTGATAAATTTCTCATAAAACTCTATTCAAATTCATTTTCAACTTAAACAAAATCAGTTATTCATCAAAAAGTCATGAGGATTTTTCATTGGCACAGATGACATAGAAAGTAGACAATAAAAACACTTCCTTAAAGTCCTGAGTGATAATTGATACCATCTCTGTCCTTTTCAAGGGTTTAACTGAATTTTCAGGAATGAAATGTATTCGATATCGTCCTTTTCATACACCATACCTATATGATTCTCATCGATCGTTGTCAGACACGAATAGCCACTTCCCTTTGGGTGGATGGTAAAATGATAAGGATAAGTCTCCCCGGAGTCCGTGCTCCAGTGGAGCGTGAGGTTGATGCGGCTCTTCGCATTGAAGGGGTTGCTGAAGAAGAGGGTGTCATTGTAGTTGAGCAGCGAGCCGCAGACCCGCGGGTCGATGAGTTCTTCTTTGAATGTGACTTGAGGCAAGGGGAAGGTCTCTCCGCCATCAAAGCTCAAAGCCTGGATGCGACAGCTGCAGTGAAAGGTGCGCTGGTTGCGGGCGTTGATCAACAACGTACCGTTCTTCAGTTCGACAACCTGTACATAGAAAATCATGTAAAATGATGTTGCGATTATTTGAAATGATGGCTTTCAGATTTTCTGTGATTATGAGACATAACAGGGCAGGATTGAAGAAGAAATAAAAAAGATGTCACAGACTTTTCTGGGTCTGCATAAAAGACGATCTATCTTTGCCTTTCCTGTACAATGTACATTTGGAAACCAAAGAGTCGCATGTCAACTTTGGCAGGTAATTTTTTGGAAAAAATGTAATTTTTAGGGGAGATAAAAACATTGTTTGGATGACAAGCACGTCAAATGGTTGTCAGATTTTCCAGGTGACTTTTGTGCGATTTTCTTTAAAAGATTAAGGGGGTATATTTTTGAGGGGTGTTACTCTTGGTATGCCACTGGAGTTTCAAGAGGGGCAGGGGTGGTTGTAAATGAACATGTATGTGATATTCCAGAAGAATAACTGGAAGTGGCTTGATGGTTCTTGCTGTCATTTTCTACACATATCTGAAAGTGCCTTGATTAAATTCATTTATAATCAAGAACAAATTTCTGAGGAGGAATTCTTGAGCCCCCCCCCCCCCCCACTCCAATACTGAAGATAGAACATTTTTTATTAAGATTTCAAATTTAAAAGTTCTTACCTGTACTTCTCCAGGTTCAAAGTCACCAGTCTTCAGCACGCCTGTCTGTGGCATGTTTAATAATCCAGAATTCATCCGCCAAGTCAATCCTTTGTCTAAAAAACAAACAAAAGCAGAAATGAAAACCAACAAGATTATAACAAGTAAACAATGTGTGTGTTTGTGTATTGGGTTTTTACAGACGTGTATCAATCAGACATGATTATTTACGTCTGGGGACCGACCTTTAAACGTCACCATCCGAAAGACGGGACTCAGTTTCGAACCTGCGTCCTCGCCTGAATCAGTTTGTAACTTCCACTGTTAGCTGGATTACAGGCGTGGCGCACGCCCCAACGCCTAGTAAACACAACGCCTAGTAAACAATGACTGTCATTTTTTACGAAACACACAATGCACAGTTCACCCTAAAAGTTATTTGATATCCAAGGTACAATATATCAGGCCACAAATGGATATGACTTACATTGATTTATGGATAAACATGAAAACTAAAATACTGTTCATCTGTCCAATATTCAATTTGTTGTAAGGAAGACCTGCAATTAGTATGTATTATTGGAAAGGCCCCATTACAGTAACCACACAAACACACACACACAAAGCTTGGAAAGAGAGAAAGAAAAAAGGGGGAACAGCCCTGAAAAGATACAATGAACAGCTGATGTGCACTCTCTTCTCTTTCAAACAGTAACGTTCTTGGTCATTAAATTAATCTCACTTTGAAGATTCAGTATAAAGAACAGAACAGATTAAGATGAGCAACAAAGGACTGAAGTGAAGAGCTAGAGCCAAAGACTAGGGAACTAGTTTAGTAAAGTTTTTTACCATCACTAACGAGGCAGTATAGGCCTAGGCCGGTGGATCCTTGTCCACACGACACAAGCCTTCCTTTATTCGGCTCATACTTCTTTTGGATCCCATATCCAGGTCCAGGATTGTAACGAATGCCTTTCAGGAGCGGGTTCCTGTCTCCAAGATACACCGATTTGGACCAAGAATACCCCCAGTCTGAGCTCGTCACCATGTACAGTCCAGTGGGGTGTTCGCCGGTTCCGTTCAAACAAGATGGGGTGGAATGAATGCAGAATGTGTGAATTAGAATAAGTTTATTAGTCTCGTGTTCGATGGTTACTGTCCCAAGATTAGTTCCATCCGGGACCGAGTAGTAGTCATTGAGAATGAATGCAGTGGGGCCCCATGTGTCCCCGCCGTCGCTCGAGCGGCGCATCGCGATAAACTTCGCCCCAGCATCGGCTCCACTGTACTTGCGTGCTTCGCTGAAAGCCAGTAAATCTCCCGTCGGGACTTGAATGAGAAGCGGAATCCGGAACTCCGTTACTTCGCCTGGTCCGTTCTTTTCCCATAGTATTTTCTCTTTGATGACTTTGGGATTGAGTGATGAAACCGAAAAGATGCATGTCGATATCAAAATCAAGAGCGGAAAGTATAACAGATCTGCCATATTTTCCTTGATTTACTCGCCATCGGCCATCCACAACTGCACAAGCAAAGCAATGTTATGAAGGCATTGTAAACAAACCAACCTCGTTTCTATAATTTTTGTATTGGGGACAATATTGTGTTTCACTTCGGATTTTATAATTCCATATGAATCAACTTCATCAACAAACTGACGACAAAACATGCACATTTGTATTGATACTGGATGTTCTTTATTCTTATGTGTGGTCCTGTGAAGTATTTGTTTGTTAATTGTAGGATAGGAAAGTAAAAACAAAACCCAGCGCCCATTACATTTTACCGGTCTCAATTTAAAGACTAGTAGTACCGGTTCACTTCCGCATTACGCGCGCTGTATGTAAACGTAAATGCACTGCAAGTACCACTACCACTGCAGTTGGTTTTTATACACATGCCGTACATGCAGTAGTGTATTTTGCCTTGCATTGCCATTGATCTGCACGTTCTTTGATGTTTTTGGATCAGTTTTAGTGAGAACAAGCCGAACTTGCTTGTCACAGTAAAGCTCAGCCCATTTACTGTTCTATGCAAGAAACAAAAATCTACACTGGTCTAGACGTCTTCACTACCTGACTACAGTACAGCTTACAGTTCAGACTTTGCATGATCTGTGTGTTGCAACACGATATGACAAGTTGACATTGTTGAGCCTCGACACATTGATAGTCTAAAAAAACCTTGCTACAAGAACTGGCCATAGGCTCTATCATCAGTATTCATGTACATACAGTGTATATTGGAGTTGGAGTTCTTCTCAAGCTAACTCGAGCTCGATCGAGCTGAAATCGAGTTACGATAATACTCGGCTCATTGGACCTTTGGCTTTACAGGCTTTAGTTAAGGCCAGAAACTACTTTTCATCATGGCGCTTGCACCCAAAGTGATCATGACCTGGTTCTTCACGCTTCTGTTCCTCATCCTCCTGGCCCTGCGTCTGGACCAGAACACCAAATGGAACTGGTTCATCATCTTCCTCCCACTTTGGATCTTCGACTTCTTGGTCCTCTGCATCCAGCTCCTGCGGATCATCACCCACATCAGGACAGGCCACGACCGCCATCTTGAGATGACCATGTCGACCAAGATTTTCTTCGTCATTGGAATAGGCCTCAAGCTTCTGTTCCAGGTCCTGTTGTGTGTGCGGCTGGAGTACAAGCACGATCTGGCCCTGTTCTATGTTTTCATACCCCTCTGGGTGATGCTGTTATTTGGATCTGTTCGGTTGACCCCCTGGCTTGTGAAGCAGACATGATTGTGAACGAAACTCATCAATAGACCTTTTCCAAAAAATCTTTTGAATTTAATTTATCTTGAATTCAAGAAGGACCATTTATAAATATATTTGTTTGTTTTAAAAGTAGCTGAAATGTTGATGTCATTGTCAGTACTAGAAAAACTCATTATTTCTTTAGACACAGTCAAACAGGATATGCATATGGCCACATCATGAAGTCATTTTTTTTTTAAAGACAAAAGAAGCAAATATGAACATCTTTCTCTTGTTAAACATGTGTTGTGATAGCATGATATATTTTTCTATATTCGTTGCTATGCACATTTGTTGTTTCTTCTTTTTTCTTCAAAGGAAGGGTCTCTTCCAAAAGTTTTTAATGTGGTCCATAGAAGGATGAAGCTAGAGATGTCAACATCTAGTATGAATAAAATAAAAAAAAAGTGATTGACTTAATGATTGCATCAAGAGATGATTGATAACTTTTAGAACAAGTACAACCATGTTCATGGCAGTTTAGCGAATTCGTGAACTTACAATGTTGGAGAATTGATCAAAGTCAAATGATGGAGAAAGGGAGCATGTGCAACACTAAGATGGTTGATAAATGGATGGATGGTCCATAGATGCATGTTTGCCTGCAATGATGCAATCCTAAAATAACTATGGGCAAGCCAAGAGTCGACAAGACTGAGCGTCGAGTAGACCAACGGAGCAGGAATTCAGCCTGTCTTCACACCTTGCATCATATGGAGGTGTCGCTTCATGCAAGACAAGGATTTCAGACATCCATTCTAGTGAAAGGGTAAATCTAAGGCTCAAGTCTGTTTCACTTTGGAATGACCATCCAGCATTTAGGTTTAGGGTTAGGTACATGTACCGTACATGTAAGTCATAGATTTGTTTAGCTTCTGTGGTAAAATGTTGGTCAACCTACAAACGTATTGTCAACTTTTGCGATGGGGTTAAGTTGTTCCAAATCTACCTGAAAGTTAGAATAAAACAGTTTGTGCCTTTATAAGGCATTCAGAGATTTATCACATTGTGAGAATTAAAGATATGAACAAGATAGGAAACACAAACAATGAGGGTATTTGTCGTTCTCCTTTTTGTTGAAAGTTGAAATTTGTAGATACATGTAGATGTATAAAGTTCCAGAAGAATATTGGCATGGGGGGGAGGCGGTGAGCAGGCTTGGAGAATTTGGCATTTATTTTCTTAGGGACTTTGTGGCATATAGCTGTAAACTAATTATCCAAACAAGTTATATCCAATACAGTCTACTACTACTGGTACTAATTGGGAGGGGCTCAAGGTGCTCCCAGCCTCCCTCTACTCTCTAGAAGCATGTATCGAAACAATGACCATGACAGACTAGGAAGATGTTGAGTTAATTTATTAAATGATAATGATTACTCATGCTTTCTGCAAAATACAGTCCTCTTCTCCGACATATATTCATGCAAAAACTTACATGAAGTTGCTTGCAGTACCAGTAAAATCAAAGAGCTTAGATCCAATTACAAATTTCCATTCAGACCTTGTACTAAAGCAGCATATCAAATTTAGGGATCCAAATTTTATGAAGAGAATGTAAAACATCAGAACTAACAATATTTAATCCTGTACCAAAGGATACAATCTGATACTGTACAAGTAAAATGCTTCTTGTAAATTGATATTCTTTGGTTTATTTTCTTCTTGCAGACAGTGTTAACTTTGATATCCAAATGAAAAGTTATTGTATGCTATTATTATTGTTAATTTCATTACATGAATAGTACATTATAGAATATGTTGTGTCAAAATAATATTTAAAAACTTCATGAGATGTCCCTGAAAGATTGCAACACTTCCCGCCCCTTTTGCCTAGTAAAATTTGATATTTTTGCCCCAAATGTTAATTAAAATAGCAAGAAACAAAGATTTAATGGGTCAATATCTAAACATTTTACTTTGGAGTTTTCATGAAAAATATTATTCTGTACATATTTGGTTATTTGATTATTTACCAGTACTACATTACGTATGAACATTTATTAATCTCCATTTATTTCTATCTTTAATCCTTTCCTCTCTCTCTCTCCAGTATCTCAAAGACTGCGATCATGTACTCCTCATGAAAGATGGGCAGATTAGTGAGAGCGGCACCCACGATGAACTACTGGGTCTGAATGGGGAGTATGCAAGACTAATCCAGACCTATCATCCAGAAGAGGAAGAGGACGAGGAGGTGAAGGAGAGAGAAGAAAGCAGGAAAGCTGAATTGACCCAAACCAAGCCTTCTCAGGAGAATGATGAAAAGAAAGACGATAAGAAAGCAGTCTCATCCGTCAAAGATGGGAAGGGCGCATCTGGTAAGTCTTACTGATGGGACCTAATCTACACGTGGGACTGTGTCACGGAGGGGAAAAAAAAAAATTCGTTTTTCGGGGGCTACTTTTCAACCTTGCCTGCATGAAAATAACATTCTAAAATTTGTTTTGCATTGAACTCTATGCAAATTTAAGGGAGCTCTTTTCTGATTTTCGGGGGCTCTTTTGGGCATTTTGGGGGCTATTTCGCCCTGAGCCCCTGTGTATTTTTTCACTGGGTGTCACAAATTCACTGCCGCACTAGTTTCAACAAATAAACACCAACACTTAGAGCATTGGAAGCAGGTTTTAATTTACTAGTTTACCTGATCCAGGGACTCTTCAACTATTACTCTGCTACAAATTTAGGACTTTCAAATTGAAAATGAAGTTTTGAATAATAGTTATTTTCCTCTCTTATATGATCTATCCTGGACGGATGTCCGGAATGATATAAAGAGCCAATTCATAGCTTTGTAACTATTTACATTCACCTAAATTTAATTAAATTGTAATAATATAGTTACATTTAGGAGAATTAAGGAATCGATCAGATCAGTTTTTCTCAATTTTTATCATTAATAATGGTCTGTTTTCAGTTCACTCAAACTTTCAGATTATCTTTAATTGTACATCTAGCGTTGAAGTCACTACCTTAGCACCACTTTCTCTCATCTGAACAATGTTGCCAAGTCCCTTTAAGCATCTATAAGCAAATGGAAATTTATGAAACTTGTTTCTTTCTTATCTGATCTCCCTAGCTGAGCTGATAAAGGAAGAGAGCATGGAGTCAGGTATGGTTTCCATGGCAACGTACAGCTCCTATGTCCACTATGCAGGCGGATGGTGCAAGGTCATAGGAACGGGTCTCTTCATCGTTCTATCTAACGCCTTCCTCGTGGCTACCAATGCGTGGCCGGCCATTTGGTTGAGGGCAGCAAACATGCAAAATGTGGTAAGATGAATGCAAACAGCAGAATTGCGAGGATCAAGCTTGGTACTGTTAACCCATGAAGTGTTTTATAAGCCTTTATTTATGCAAGGGCTGTTTTCATAAAATTTGCAAGTTATTGCAGATTTGCACTTTAACAACTATATCAAGCTGGCAACACATCCACAAACATATATATTGTTCTATATAATTATAAAAATGCCACTGAGGGGATGGCTTGAAATACAGTATACCCAGACATTGTGTGTATCAAAGCTATGATTTTCCCTCATTGAAAAGGGTCTGTTATTGAATTGAATGGTCTTTCCAACCAGAGGTTAGTGCATGATACATGTAACAGTTTACCTGGTTCGTCACATTATCAACAAATGCCCATGTCATGTTAAAAGGCATCACATCATGCAAAATTATCTTCATTTATTTTATCTCTTGTACACTTTTATAAGAAATATTGTAGATCATAAGGCATAAATAAATCTTCTTTCAGCATACCTACACTTGGTCTTTGGGGTGAGGTTTCCTTTAAAAAAAGCGTCAATTATCCAATGCATGTTGTACGTTCTTACAAAGTTGTATTCAAGCACAAGCCTTAAAGCAATGATATATTTGACACACTCGTACATTCTTATCAGAACTATACCCACAAAAGAATTATGCAACAGTTCTTTTAAAGCGGGACTGCACTACTTGTAGCTACTTGCGCCCTCTATAAAGCCAACAATTCCTAAGCGGTACCGGTTGGTCCCCCATAGTCCCCTTTTTCTTATGTTAATTGAGAGCTGATTTTATGAGATAACTACCTGTCAGTGACCACGCTGGGAGGTCTTATCCCTCCTGACCAAACTAGTGCAGATAGGCTTTAAGAACTAACACATCTATTCAAGAAGAATATCCCAGTCTTTCTAAGGACTACACACATGGTGTACCCATGTAAGTTATCCCTACTCTTATACCCCACCATGCAAACCTATAAAGAACATTTGTAGGTACAAAATGTTTATTCCATGAAAATAAAAAATAAAAACAGTGTCAGGCAATGTTAGGCTTGCCATGTACTATTCCAATGATTCTTTACACATACCAATGTTATGAACATCTCTTCTGTTTTCTGATTCATTCATTAGGATTATCAAGTAATAACAAACACGAACGACACCTACACGGACTACTACACAGAAGCTCCGTATGAAGAAACGGATGAAAGCCTCGATCTCAATGAAAGACTCTACTTCTATGTTGGTTTCTACGTCGCCCTGTTCTTGACCGTTCTGGTCATGTTCGTGCTATCATCAAAAGTCTATGTCATTGTAAGTCATGGAGTCATCAGTCATATAACATCGTGGCCATATTAGCCTATTATATCCAATATAATTCATTATACGTTTGGACGACAATATAATGGGTTGCAGTATTTAGTGATGCTGCCATCCCTAGTTATTTTACGTCCCAAGAATGGCAAGTAGTTCAGATAAGTTTTAGTTTCCATAAATTTGATGATTTTAGTCTACTGCTTGTATTACGCACAGCAACCTCCACAATGCCTTGTTTATGAGTGATCATGAGTTTCCTCCAAATGATAACTTCCTTTGACAGGTCGTGTTTAATACTCTCAGCCAGTAGTCTCACAATTCTTTCAATTTGTTTTTGAGAGTGATAGCAAGTTTCCATACGTGATCATTTCAATAATTTCTTCTTGACAGGTTGGGTTGTGGGCAAATCATAGCAACCTCAACAACATGTCGTTTTACCAGAGTTGTAGCAGGCCTGATAATTTCTCAATTTTTTCCTGATATTTTGTTTTTCTTCTCGAATTTTTTTTTTTCTTTTTTTTTCCCTGATCCCATTTTTTTCCTGATTTTTTTTGTTTCTCTCTGATTTTATCTTTTTTTCCCCTGATATTTCCCTTATTTTCTCTTTTTTTTTTCTTCCCTTTTGCCCTCTCCTTTTTTTTTTGTTACTAAAGGGGGGTGTGGTTGGGGGTGCCTACTATCACCCCTGAACAAATGATTTCAATAATTTCTTTTTTTACCAGCTTGTATTACGAGCGGCCAGCAACCTTCACAACGCCTTGTTTACGAGAGTGATCGAGAGTTCCATGATCTTCTTTGACACCACTCCACTGGGCAGGATTCTCAACAGATTCTCAAAAGACATGGATGAAGGTGAGATAGAGGGTCCCTTTGAAAGGGGCAGCCATTTTGTTTGTGACAATTGAAGGCAATGATGACATGGATGAGGATTCATTAGATATCCTTTGTTATGACTTCAAAAAAAGAACGTAGCATGTGCCATCCCTCTTTTAAGTTCCAAGAGATGAAACAACCACCTTGGAACAGGATGATGCATACACGGGGCTATAGTAAAGATGGCGGAAATATATGTGCGCCTGTGAGGAGGAACAGACAATGAGACACCTCTTAGTCTGCCCCCTCCTCCCAGTACCCTTTACCCCCTAAGACCTAGAGGGTTTCAACTCCAAGGCCACCTCCACTGGCCCAGGCTTGTGTGGTGACTTGAGAGGAAGAACCCTCTTGGTATATTTACAAAAAATACTGTAAAAGCCAGGCCTGATAATTAACCACTTTTTTTATATTTTTCCCCCCGATTTTACCCTCTTTTTTTCCTGATTTTCCCCTTATTTTCCCCTATTTTTCCCCTATTTTTCCCCAATTTTCTTAGTCAAAAGTTAGCTGCCATTTTTTTCCTGAATCCTTGTTTTTAATTTTAAATTTACTCAAGGGGAGGGGGGTGGCTACTCACCATCACCTCTGAGAAGCAGAAAATTACACCACACAAAACTTTTGCATATACATGTAGGGTGGTCAGCTAATTCACCGCAAGATAATTTCGCAGATTTGCACAATTTTATTGTTACCGTATGCCAATTGTAATTTGATTATTGCGCAGCATGAAACTGTTGTGACTCTGATCCAGACTTCATGCAGGGGAAATGAAGCTAAATGCCAAATCAGGTTTCACTGTAATTACCTTCTACTGTGTAATAAACATCAACTGAACCGTATGTAAATAAGATTTTGTTTTTAAATCAACTCCACTTCTTTGCAGTTGATCTTGATCTTCCAAACTGCCTGTTACGCATGATCTACTGCCTGTGTTTTTGCGTCATGGGGGAGCTGGGAGCGTGCGTCTTTCTCCCGTGGAACATTCTTCCGTTCCTTCTCTTCATGCCTGCCTGCCTTTTCATCCTGCGGTTCTTCCGCTGCGGATTCTGCGACATCAAACGGCTGAATAACATCTGCCGGTCCCGCCTCGTCTCCCACCTCTCAGCATCCATGCAGGGACACGCTACCATCAAAGCTTTCTGCAAGTCAACCTACTTCATTAGGAGGTTAGCAATCTTCCATTAAACTGATCGTTTAACAATGCTAAATCTGAGATGCACAGCCCTACGAAGTCCTAAAAAAATTGCGTTTCAAAATGATCGAGAAGTGCCTCACAGAAGTAAAAACCTTGGGAGTGATCGGTTTTACCATACTCGTTTTCCCAAGTAGACTGTAGTGTTATAAAAACCATTTGTCAAACGCAAAATTTGATTTCGATTTGCAATCATAAATATCTTGATAATCAGACAGGCGATCGGCTTGTAAAGTCTTGGGGTTCCTGACTGACCTAAAGGTTTATACTCATTATTGCAGCATGAGCTAAATCGAGGACTTTTGTTAGAGGATCTAAGACGAAGTTACCGGGACCCTTTAAATGTCTTTTTGATTGATTAAATTCTCTTATAGTTACAGTTGGGTTTTAGGTTTGTGTTAGGTATAGTGTTTGGTCTGGGGTTAAGAGCATGTGTAGAGGCTGACTTGTGCATTATTTTTACTCTAGTTTACATGAAGGAGATTTATGATATATTATTAATCTATCCATGCCTCCATAGGTATTGAAAATTTGTTGTATGAGGGATATAAATTATTTCCTATTTGTCTTTCCATGCCTCCATAGGTATGAAGCCTTATATGAGAGATATAAATGATTTCCTTTTTGTCTTTCCATGCCTCCGTAGGTATGAAACCTTGTATGAGAGATATAAATAATTTCCTATTTCTCTTTCCATGCCTCCGTAGGTACGAAGCCTTACTCGACAGTGACACACAACTGCTCCAGACCGTACAAATGGCAATACGCTGGGCTGCAGTCAGACTGGACTCGCTTGCTGCCCTCAACGCTGGCGTGGTGGCAGTCATAATCATCCTTTGGAGGAATCACATGTCTAATTCGGTCATGGGCTTCGTTCTCTATATCGTTTCTAGTGTAAGCTCTTCTTTTTCCTCTTGTTTTCCTTTCCTTTTAGAGGAATCCTTTGACAAAGGGAATCCACTATCATCTGCACTTTGTCTTCCAATGGAAAACACATAAAAACAGAAGCTTGGATATCAGCGCTCATATCTACTAAAGAAATTCAACTTGATGAATGATGATGGGTTTAGGGCTTTTGTTAAAAAATAGGCTATTCAATATTTAGTTTTGCCAGTTTACAAATATTGCCTTCAAACATTTTGTTGTACAATTTGTCGTACAATTGGAAAACACATAAAAACAGAAGCTTGGATATCAGCGCCCATATTCTACTAAAGAAATTTAAACTTGACAATGGGTTTAGGGCTTTTGTTTAAAAACGGGCTATTCAATATTTAGTTTTGCCAGTTTACAAATATTGCCTTCAAACAGTTTGTTGTTGTAATCATTGGTAGAATTATGATTGTTTGATATCATCTGTTCTCATTGCAGCTATGTGTAGGGACCATCCAAACTACATTCATCGCATTGACGGAGACAGAGAGTAGTTTTATTGCAGTGGAGAGGCTGTTAGAATACATTCAGGTATGTCCAAGATTAAGGGTCGTTCAAATTAAATTATAATTGTAACAGGATGCTTATTAACAAATCATTAATGCCTCATTTTTTGACAATTTTAATTCAGATTGTTTATTTTATAGGGGTGTGTAGGCTATTGATGAGGATTTCTGAATCTTCTACATATTTTGAAATCTGTAGCATTGTTGTTGAATCAGGAGACCCAGAACCTTAGATACTGTTATTTATCACAATGATAGGGATACAGCCAGCAAAGTTTAGTAATTGCAGTAAAGCTTCAGTTCAAGAAAACATTTATAATAACAAATAATTGTGAAACATATCATGTATGCGTCATATGTTATGGTGTAGTTTAGACAAGTCAAATGTAAATAAAAAAAGTAAACAAACTTTTGCTGAAAACCATTAACCCTGAAAATTGCCAATTGGGATTTGTTTGCATTGGACAACAATGCATGGACAGACTCTTACTCAACTTGTCATATGACATTAACTGTATTTTTGCTAATTACTGTGCAATTACATATTTATATCAAAAATAATTTGGCAGAAAATTGTGTACTCATGCAGATTAATATTTGGGGATAACTGTATTTGAATTTATTTATAACTCTAAATAGGGTTTAAGATTTTCGTTAAAGAGTGATAATAATGGGCTCTCATGGAGAATTCAATACCATTTTAATGTTTTCCCAAAACCAGGATTTGTCAATCACCAGGATAAGCCTTCAGTTTGATAACCAACTGGCCTTATTTATTAAATGCTCTGTATTTTACACCAATCGCCCCATATGGAATATTTACTATCTTTCATGTCCCTTCCCGAAGACTCTCTGAGAGACTAGGGGGGTATTTCTTGATGGGACAACAGGTTTGCTGTGTGCGAGGCTTGTACACCCATTAATGGTATTTCCACCAAGTCTTGTGTCAGAAAACTATGACCTACTGCACACGGGACGCTGACTACTGTCTCCTTTTAAAAAATTTATTCTCGATCATGGCAGACCCTACCACCAGAGGCCGCTAAGACTGAGAAGAAATCGCCGGATGTTACCGGCTGGCCATCAGAGGGGCGTCTCCAGTTTAAGGGGGTCAAGATGCGCTACCAGCCCCATCTTCCGTTGGTCCTAAAAGACATCAATCTAGTCTTCGAGCCCAGAGAGAAAGTGGGCATTGTGGGAAGGACCGGATCAGGTAAGGTCGCCCCCCCCCCCCCCCCCCCCCCCCCCCCCCACTGTTGACTGGGGGCATAACATTTTCCTGCTTTCTGTCCTTTATCCGGTCACGTCTTCTTACTGCAGTAATTGCAGGGCTATTTAGTAATACTGGTATGATAAAAAGTCAATATCTATAAAGTCTAATGAACCCTTTTGGCATAATATGAGTTATAAAATGCCTGAAAGAATGAGGTGTTGGGAGCCCAAATATGAGGTGATATTTCAAAATTCTCATTGGGGAATCATTGCCTGGGACCTGTTTCACAAAGCATTTTTTCAATGACAAATCTGTTGATAACCAATCTGATGCAAGGATTTCAGTAGCTTATAACAAAAACTGTCATTAGTCACTGATGACAAGTTTTGTGAAACACCCCCCTGATCTCTGCTCTCTCCTTCTCTCTCCAAAGGTAAATCGTCTCTGGGTATAGCCCTGTTCAGACTGACACAGATCTGTGAAGGGTCTGTTCTCATTGATGGGATGGACATCAGTAAGCTAAGCCTCCAGGACCTACGCAATAGCCTCTCCATCATTCCTCAAGATCCAGTCCTCTTCATTGGAACCATCAGGTTAGTTTTAATAAGTATTGTATGATCTTGGGGGGTGTTTCACAAAGATATTAAGATGAACTTAACTCTAAGTTGGACTTAAATATTAAGGAGAGCCATTTGTAGACTTAAAATGAAATATATTCAAAAGCAAAAATTCAAGTATTTTAGACTTTTCATAAATTCCACATCAAGAACATGAAATCTCCCATGATAATAGAAAATACGAATGATTTGAATCAACATTTTATGCCTTTTAAAATAACTTTTACAAAATATTTTTGAGGAAGCTAACAGCTTTTTGTAATTGTTAAGTCCAACTTAGAATTAAGTTCACCTTAAAATCTTTGTGAAACACCCCCCTTGACCTTGAGCAGGATTTAACACAAAAATATAATGGTTATGAATGTTTCTGGTTTCCATGTCAGTATACAATATTCAGATATCAGCCATCATAAATACTATGTAAATGTTCTATAAATGAGGGTAAAAGCAGCTTGTAAGTAGTTTACTTGACACACGTGCATCAACCCAAGTATGTGCATAAATATGCTTTGTATGGGGCTTGGGGCTTTGGGCTTGGCACAATGGGTATTAGCCCTGTGGCATGATAAGAGTTAATGGATATTATTTGATTTCATTAGGTTCTTGAAAATGATACACCACTTATATTTTGTTTGCTTGCCTCAATACAGATACAATATAGATCCTTTCAATGAGCATCCTGATCATGAGCTATGGGAAGCACTGGAGAAAACTCATATCAAGCAGACGGTAAGAAAACATGTGCGCTATCAAGTATTTATGTCATCATCATCAATAGTGATCTGTCAGTTTATGACAGGTTCAGTGACCCAATCAGAATTTTATATCAAGTGTCTCTCCAAGTTCCTCGGTCTTGAGCCATCCGTTTCAGTGTTTCATATACTGTTGCTCCACATTCTGTTATTACATCGTATAGAAAGCCTTTACAAGGTCTTCCCCTCTTCTTCTTTCCATGTATACGACCTTCTATGTCTCTGAGCATCATGGAGATGATAATTAAACGTATGGAAAGGATTGTTGAAAAAATAGATAGTTATAGCGAATGTCGAGTTTAGGGAGGTCGAATACAAAATGTCATCAAATTTCTTAGATTTAGTGGGATTTTGGCGGTCATGGGAAACCTTAAAAAGTCATGGAAATTCAGAAACACATTTCGAGGCCTGGATAAGCAATGCAAAAATGGAAAATGACCAAAACTTGTGGAGAACTTGTTGAAAATCATTATCAATCAAGGATGTTTCAAAATATTTCTGATAAGGAACATAATTGCACAACAATCACTTTCTGGACTGTTTGAATAAATCTTTTGTGGACAGGGCCAAGAAAAAACTTAATAGATTCTAGAAATATTATCATTGAAAATTCGTGGAATTTGTGTTTCTAGGAAGGACAGGAACCCTAAAAATCACATATTTCAAATCTTGTTGCCCCCAGATCACTAATCTTGATGGGAAGCTTGGTGCGCCGGTGCTGGAGAATGGAGAAAACTTCTCGGTCGGCGAGAGACAGCTCATTTGCATGGCCAGAGCATTACTACGAAAAAGCAAGGTATGTTTATGTAGCTTCCGAATATGATTCTAACCCATGTTGTAAATGTGAATCAATCTCAACTTTTACTTGGGAGTACTTGCCTTGAAAGCGTTGGGGACTTACGCAGTAATTGAGCCCTGTAATAGCTGAGTTTAATGAAATTTGGAAAGTCATATATTGTAGAAGATATGAAATGATGAATATTGTAATGGCATAACAAATTTATTTACTATGTTAGAAAAACAGAGGGAATCTTGGCCATTTTAGAGTCTGGGGAAAGTAAGCATACAACATTCATACTGGCTGGAAATGTGTATAATAGCGCATACAGACATTGTACATTGTGGGATGGTCAAAGCAGCCGCAAGAAATTGTCCTGACTTTGCAGGATGAAGAAAAAAATATAGCTCTGCAAGTGTTGAAAAGTAATTGTCATGTGCAGTAGGGAGAATTGCAAAAAATGTTGTATTCATTAGATGATGACTGTATATATACATTTTATGTATGTCATTGTGTGTTTCCTTTAGGTTCTGTTACTAGACGAAGCAACAGCGGCTATAGACACGCACACAGACAGCCTTATACAGCAGACTATACGAGACGCATTCCAAGATTGCACCATGCTCATCATAGCACATAGACTCAATACAGTACTAGATTGTGATAAAATACTTGTCATGGACCAGGGCCAGGTTAGTATAGACCAATTGATTAGACCGTGTTCATCATAGCACATAGACTCAATACAGTACTAGATTGTGATCAAATACTAGTCATGGACCAGGGCCAGGTTAGTATAGACCAATTGATTGTACCATGCTCATCATAGCACATAGACTCAATACAGTACTAGATTGTGATCAAATACTAGTCATGGACCAGGGCCAGGTTAGTATAGACCAATTGATTAGACCGTGTTCATCATAGCACATAGACTCAATACAGTACTAGATTGTGATCAAATACTAGTCATGGACCAGGGCCAGGTTGGTACGACAGGGATAGACCGATCGATGATTAGTAAGAAAGTCTTGGAGTATTTGATTGTACCATGCTCATCATAGCACATAGACTCAATACAGTACTAGATTGTGATCAAATACTTGTCATGGACCAGAGCTGGTTAGTATAGACCAATTGATTAGACCGTGTTCATCATAGTACAGTCAAACCTGTCTATAGCGACCGCCCTAGGGAAACACAAACAGTGGTCTTTTTGGACAGGTTCCTTTAGTACATGTTTCGATGAGAAACCATTTTAAAGGGAATCAAAAAGTGTGCTTGTTGTAGACAGGTGGTCTTTGTAGACAGGTGGTCACTAAAGCAGGTTTGACTGTATAAAGGATCAGTAAAGGACTCGATCTGAAATACCGAAAAGCCTTCAGGCCATTCGTTTATTTATTCCATGTTCATAAAAAACACAGCAAATGCAAATAAACATAGAAGTATATATACATACAAAGAATGTTCAGTTAATACAATAGTTTCAAAAGAAATAGGAGAACAAAGGAAAAGCCCATGGTGGCATTGTATAAAAAAAGTTCCCAGAATATTATAATTGATATTATTTATATTACTGAGCATATATGAGTTAAAGATATCACAAATACAAAATGTGGGCCATCTCAACAAGTAATCATATGAATTTGATATGCTCTATCTTGTTAATAGGTTGGAGAGTTTGATTCACCGTCTAACCTACTCGCCAATCCAAACTCCAAACTGTCGGCCATGTTGGAAGCAGCTGGAGACAGGACCACACCAGGACAGAGCTCTCCATGACACAGTCCTGGGACCTGTTTCACAAAGCACTTTTTCAATGACAAATATCAGTGACAAATCTGCTGATAACCAATCAGAAGCAAGGATTTCAGTAGCTTATAACAACAACTGTAATTTGTCACTGATGACAAGTTTTGTGAAACACCCCCCTGATGTACATGTAGGCCCATGCTAGGCCCAACTGTGGGCCTGTACTTGGACCTATTGTAGGTGCTGCTGCATGTATCCATATTAGACCAAGTGTGGACCAGTCCTAGAGAGGTGCTTGTTGGAGCCATGATACAAGGTGAACCAGTGTGGACCTAGTTGAGGCTAATGTGTATGGATCCATACGAGAGCTACATGTACATATAGTCTTTTTTTATTCAAGACTAGCTCTAATTATTTAAACATATTTGTGGCTTACACCCAGTAAATAAGATCGATTAATCTTGGAACCAGCGGGACTAGAACCTGCATCTACTGCTTGCCGGGCAGCCACAGATCGATCAATCCATCTTATTTACTGGGTGTAAGCCACAAATATGTTTAAATAATTGAAATTTCTCCCAGGAAGCATTACATTTATAAAAAGCTCTTCTATTGTATTCAAATTTTGGTGCTTGGTTGACTAATGGGTTCTGCCAATTGAATTACGGTAGTCATCTATAGAATTAGAAGGATTCGAGGGATAATAATATATTTATTGGCCACCCCCCCCCCCCCAAAAAAAAAAAAAAAATATATATATATAATTATATAATTATATACATGTCAGAGTTGAGAATTCTCACACTTTTATATATATAAATACATGTATATATATATCTAGTAATAATAATAATCTAGGCACAAAGAATGCATGCATAGCTGCCAACCATTCCATTTTTGTAGCCTTTAATTCTATAGATTCCTTTCAGTTTCAGAAAACTGTTGTGTAAATGCATAGAAAATACACTGCATTTGACTGAAGAGAATCTTATATTAATTGTCTACATTTAGCACATATATTCATATTCCTATCCTTTGTATTGACACTTTGACGTCCCATGTGTTCATGTTTTTTATATTTTATGTTATATTAAGAGAATTCAACAACCAAAGAAAAATATCAGTGTTCCCAATTTCAAGAGAGAGAGAGTGTGAATTTGTTTAATGATTTGATAGTTTCTCAAGTTCTATATTATTCAGTAAGCATGTGGCTGAAAGTATGTTTTATCTTTTCCTGATATTAGTTTAGTCATGACTGTATTGGTTACTGGTGTGTGAAGAAGTATATAACAGGGTTGTATGTGGTAGAATTTCTAATCTTTCCGTTCTGTAAAACCAGAACATTTCATGATTCATTAAAGGATGCAATTTTCATGGCGAAAAGCTTTCAGAGTTTTGTGAATTGCATATTACAGAATTCTTATATGTTCTGGGGGGTATTTCTCAAAGATCCTAAGTTGAATTATCTCTAAGTTGGACTTAACAATTATGAAAAGCTGTTAGCTTCCTCAAAAATATTTTTGTAAAAGTTATTTTAAAAGGCATAAAATGTTGATTCAAATCATTCATATTTTCTATTATCATGGGAAATTTCATGTTCTTGATGTGGAATTCATGAAATGTCTTAAGTACTTGGATTTTTGCTTTTGAATATATATTTTTTTTAAGGCTACAAATGGCTCTCCATAATATTTAAGTCCAACTTAGAGTTCAGTTAAGTGTGACTTAGAATCTTTGTGAAACACCCTCCTGGCTTCATAGTGGAAAAATAAATAAAATGAAATGATGATAGTATTATTTTTTTTTTTGTAAGGGGCAAATTCATATGCATGATGTCTGTGAATTTGCATAAATATGAAGAGGCATAAATGTGTTTATTTATCGCCGCCTTTGAACTAGCTGTATTTGATTTCAAGAGCAGAACTTTAGAACGGATGGACATGTCAAAATTTCCCCTTTAGCAATGAATACTGGTGCAAAAATCGTCTTTCCTGCAATGACAGATTCTAGGCCTGCAATATATTGCAACTTGTGTACAGTATTGCTTGAAATAAAGTAGACACATTACCACCAAGTCACACCAGTGTGAGACTGTCAACTTTATTCCAAGCAATACTGTAAGTATTAATTTGAATACATTTGTGAACTTGTCTATTCGACTGAAACATTTATAAGTATTAATGTTTTACATTTAAAGCTAGCCAACAAACGGAAACATTTCTGATCATCATTTGTTTTGATGATTACAATTATTTTTCAAATTGAAAATATCCTTGTTAAAAGGTGAGAAGCAAAATATGATGTTTATTTTTTACTTTTACAATTGTTATTTTCTAATGCTTACAAGCTAGTTTAAAGATAAAGTTGAGTTCTAGTCATGCGATTGCATTGTGAAAGAAACGGTGTGGAATCGTTCTGGAATCATCAAAATGATAACAAATTTGGCCCAGTCTTGGTAGAGTTACAAGCACTGTACAGATAAAGATGTATATGGGACTACACAAACATGTGGCATAAAAATCCATCCCGATTTTTATGCAGAATATGAAGGCAGAACTCGACCTTCTCTTTAAGGGAAGCTTTTATATGTATAATTACGGTGCATACATAACTATATGTATAGACATGGTTGTTTATTATATGCTGCAGTATATCTTGCAACCAATCAAATTAAAGTATTATCATAGAAGTGGCCAGAATGCAGATACACTGTACATGTATATGATTTTAAGTTGTATTGTTAATACTTGATTCTCACTGACATAAAAAAGCAGAATAACATTAACAATTGAAGAAATTTACATTGTTTTATTTGCAGTAAAACCTCTTACAACAGTATGTATATTACATTTATAACGAAATGGGCATTTATCCACAATATAAGGCAATCTCTGGGAATGAAATAATAAAGCTCCTTGCTAAGTATTTTGCCCTAAATTTAATCTCTCGTACCTGCCCCTCTCCCTATCTCTCGTACCCGCCTCTCTCTCCTCTTCTGGGCTTGGGGTTACTATGGAGCTTTTGGTTAGGTTAAGGTTGAGGAGACGCAATGGCAGTAGAGCTGTAGTCTAGTGCCCTTTGGTAAGGCATTAATCCTCATTACCAAGTCCCTCGGAGAGGACTTAAAGCCATTGTTAGAGTAAGATATGGACTGTTGCTGGAATATGTACCTTTGTAACGGATCAATCGGTCTGTGTCAACGCTCTATGCACATATACATGTAGAGATCTGAATACCTCAACGGTAGCATTTAGCCATGCAATACTGGGAATTTTAGAAGAATAAGAGTTTCATTTTCTTGGTCTACTGCCGCATCGATAGTCAACATAGCAATGCTCTTTTCCCTGTATCGCACGAGTGGGTCCAAACAACGTGCATCCTCACGAACCACCGTTGTCCACAACACCGGATTTCAGGTCCGAGAATTTAGAAAAGGCCGTGTAGCGCCACCGCTTTTCCAGCGAGGCCCCGACCCCAAAGAGATCCTGTCTAAAGATGGTCGGGTAGGAGTTCATGAGAGATTCGATCTCGTTAATGGTCACGGAGGGGTTGATACGCTGCATGTAAGACCACAGGTACTCCGTTGATGCACCAAAGGGATGAACGTGAAGGAAGATGCTTAGTAGACCTGGAGAAGACAAGAGTTTGGGGTGATGTTAGTAACAAATACACGATGTGCACTGTGTGGGACTACACATACCTCTCAGGGGGGAAATAACCACAAATAAATTTGAAGCCCCCGTGAGTTACAAAAGATTGTGACAAGGATACCTACAGTTCTACCACAAAACTGGATATAAGCTTCTAAGAGCCCACATAAGATGCTTTTATCAATAGCCCACCGCATATTATCGGGCACATGCAGTCTCAAGTTTGGTCCAAAGTCATGCAGCTGATCAAGCGTACTCTCAAAATGAAAGACACATAGTAACCAGCCCTCCAATTTTGCATTGCGGATTTCCCCCTCCCGGCCCCATCTCAATCTGCCAATGCTAATATCATATATCAAGGGTTCAGTGACACGAAGACGTAATTCCATATTCTGCCAAAATGAGTATTGGATATCAAAATGTTCAGAAAAATGTGGGCTTTCCAGGAAACACAAAGACTTAACTCCACCCAACACCCCATTGAAGTCAATGGCTAGTGAAACATAGACTCGACTCCTTAAGGCCCAAGTGCTCAGTGACATTTTTCTCAAAATGGCCAAAATGGAGTTGCTTCTTTGTGTCACTGACCCCTCAATATGGTTGATGAATAATTTCACATCTGTTAGCTCACTCCTATCAACAGATAGTAAATGCCACATTGACAATAATCACCAATCATATCAGCCTTCCTGGGGTCAAGAGCCGTTTGTTTCTCGTTGGAGTCTGTGTCCGTCGTCTGTCTAGAGTCACTCCTGCTCGATACCTGAGATTCCACCGACTGTATGGACCAAACATTATTATACCATAAGCATGAAAATGAAGAAAAAAAAAGTTTATTGGAGCAGTGACCGATTTACGGTAACTAGAAAAGCTCTGGAGAGCTCCAGATACCGGGAAACAAGATCTGGTTTAGCAATGAAATGCACAAATCACTGATTAAATCTCTGTGACTATATCAAATTTGAAAAAGAGCTTGCAAAACAAAAAAACATTTTACACAATGAAACTATAGTGCATTGAATTGAATTGTGGATACATCTATCATACACTAATTGATAAAGCATATTGAAATGTAATGGCCTTAAATATTACTGTTGATTACTAACAGAGAAATGTCCATCTTTTGTATTTCCTTGTTGAGCACACTTACAAAATGTATTTACTGGTAGGGGGGAATGCAACAAGAACAACAAAATTACAAACAGTTTGCTTTTTTTCTATTGGTTGGCTTGAAATCTCAAACAAATACTTTACATGGATGTTTGAAAATAGTCACCAACATGTTGAATAGTATCTCTAACACTCTGTTGGCCTGACCACTTACTCGAAGTCTTTCCTCGGTATCTTTCCGCATGGATTCTTCTTTCTTCCATTTGTTCTTAGTATCCTGCAGTTGCTATGGAAATGAAAAGTAACTGATTTAAATTTCACTTTTAAATTAGTTGACAATTTCTAGAAAGAAATCACTACAAAATAAAACATTACAATGTGTAAGACAGACTGTACAAATATACTCAACAATTTGGTTGCTGAGGATAAAGCATGACTAGTTAATAACATCCAAAGTGCAATGAAAGAGCATAGACATAATGTGATAAGTTGTATACTGGAACAGCACGTCATCATGATCATTATTTCCCTGGGGACAATTACCCTGCAGTCAATTTCTTATAATACCGGTAACCAAATTCCTAACTTCAACTCTACAAAAAATACTGTACTTAACCCTAATCCACAGCCAATCACAAACCTAAACCTAACCATAAACCTAACCCACAGCCAATCACAAACTTGAACCCAAGCCAATGGCAACCCTAACCCTAAACAAAAACATTAACCTAACCCACAGCCAATCACAAACCTAAACCTAACCATAAACTTGAACCCAAAGCCAAACACAACCCTAACCCTAAACAAAAACATTAACCTAACCGACGGCCAATCACAAACCTAAACCTAACCATAAACTTGAACCCAAGCCAATGGCAACCCTAACCCTTAACCAAAACCAACCCAAAGTCAATTGCAAACTTAACCCTCTGAGAGGTTACCAAAGCAAGTACTATTCTCCGCTGGCGAAAGAGGGATTGGTCGTCCACGGCTTCGGTACAAGGACATGATCAAGCGGAACCTTAAGCGGAGGCAAATTGAAATCAAGACTTGGACAACTGCTGCAGGCCAGCGAGCTGTATGGAGAACAGCTGTAAAGTGAAAATGAAGGCGGTCATTATCGCTTCGCGACAGACAGCTACTACTACTACTACTACCTACCTGTTGCATGCTAAGTAGAGAATGTTGCAAGGCTTTGATCTGCGTCTCCATCTCCTCGTTGGCGATCGGCACACCACCGCTGGGCGTGGTCCCGGGCGGGGCCAGGCTGGCGGACTCATCCTTCACTTTGATGGTCTCCAGCTGGTTCCTGAGGACACTGTTCTGATGCATCAGGGCCTGGACCTGAAGCTGGAGCTGGTCATCACGTGGAGCGGAGGAAGTTGATTGAATGGTCACCGGGGGAGAGTCTGGACAATAGAAGGAAAAAAATACCTTGATTATAATAAAATTCATATGACAAGGCAAGGACCACCTAAGAGGGAAAACACCTACATCTAGATCTACAGTCGATATAAATGGATGTTAATATCTGAAGTAAGAAGATTATGATTAAATGCATTTGCATTTCTCATCAAATTCTTACATATCTGGGTTTTTTTAAGTAATTGTACGCTGACATAGCAACAAAGACAAAAATGCTAATTTTTAAGTGTGAATTTCTGCCAGATGTTGCCTTTTTCTAGGAACAAGCAGGAATAAATACCAGGGGGGTGTTTCACAAAGATCCTAAGTCGAACTGAACTCTAAGTTGGACTTGAATATTATGGAGAGCCATTTGTAGCCTTAAAATAAAATATATTCAAAAGCAAAAATTCAAGTATTTTAGACTTTTCATAAATTCCACATCAAGAACATGAAATTTCCCTTGATAATAGTCAATATGAATGACGCGAATCAACATTGTATGCCTTTTAAAATAACTTTTACAAAATATTTTCAATGATGCTAACGGCTATCCATAATTGTTATGTCCAACTTAGAGATAAGTTCAACTTAGGATCTTTGTGAAACACCCCCCTGGAATAGTAAATATGTTCAGAGACATATGTACATGAATTTACATATGTGCATGTCAATGTCAAATTCATGAAGGTACAACAAAAATTAAATAGGGAAATACATCATCGAAGATAAATATGAGAATTTTTTTAAATGTAAAACTCTGGCATATGACAAGTAATATGGTTTAAATACCTGCAATGGTAGATTCTCTTTGGGGGGGGGGGGGGGTACTTGCTTTTCTTTTTCATACTCATTCAAGTGAAAAACAATTGGTATTTGAGAAACACAGGTAAATAAATACCTGAGGTAATTGACTCTGTACGGGGACGCTTGGCCTCGCTTTGGGTCCCGATCTGGTCCTCTTCGTCGGAGAGGTCCATCTCTGCCTCCCCCTTCTCACCCACTCCAAGCTCTTCTTGCTGCTGCTGACGCAACTCCTGAAGTAGCACAAAGAGAGGATCATTAGCATGTAATAGCATACACAATTATAAAAATAATACACAGCAGTGAGGTCATTAGTAAGAATTATCCACACACGGTACCTTAGGAACAGTCTAAGATGTCAGAGGTGATAGCTGAGGGTGTTTAGACTGTTTGGAAGGTACGGAGTGTGGGTAATTTACTAATGCCCGAACAAAATGATGTGAATTATTTGTTTTATAAGATGATGTTTCATTTGTTTAAAAAAATGATGTTTTATAACATGATTTTACTAATGACCGGTCATTAGTATTTGCCAATGACCGTTCATTAGTAAAATTATGTGTAAGGCAAAATAGATGACTGGTCACGTGTACGCTTCCAACCAATCATTTGATTAGGATCCGCTTCATCATCTTATAATTTTTCATATCTATCCAAATTTCCTTGCAGTTACAGAGAGCTTCACACTTTGCTCCATAATGTAGTATAAAAAGGATCATTTTAACAATGAACACTACAGAGCCATTTAGCTTCCCTGCCACACAGTTTTGGGATAAGGAACATAACGTCGGCCTTATGCCAAAAGGGCCTTAACCCGATTTTGGGGGTTATTGAGTTATTAACATCACCTTGTAGATTTCATCATTCTCTTTAAAATGATGTGCTTCACTTGTTGAAATTCGATTTATTTATGAAGATAATTATGAATTTCAAAAGGGCCTTAACGCGTATCTCATCTTTTTCCTTACGCCAAAAGGGCCTTAACCTACACGGATGATCCATTTGCGTTAGGAGGGCCTTTCTGGCAAACCAAAGGTGTTGCGAAACAAGAAAATTTCCTTATGCCAAAAGGGCGCTAACTATGCGCGCGTACGCGCATAGTTACGCGTACGATAACGGCAGGTTAAGGCCCTTTTGGCATAACGCCGCGTAGGTTACGCCCCTTTTGGCATAATGCCGAGTAGGTTACGGCCCTTCTGGCATAAATACGCTACATTCAAGCCTTATGCCAAAAAGGCCCTAACATGTTTTTTGCACATAGCATGTACAATTCTGAATATTTTATAAAAAATTTAACACATTTCATGTAAAACTTAATAACTTAACACATTTATCGAAATTGGCTTCAAAAGCAAAAAAACGACCACAAAATTTTGATTATTAGAGAGGCCAAAACCTTTAAACGCGATTATCTCGGAATGGCCAAAAGCAGTTAAGGCCCTTTTGGCATAAGGCCGACGATAAATTCTTTTTCAAGAATTCTATTTCTACCTACAGGGCTGTGTTTCATTGCTTAATGAAGTATACAAAATTTGCCGTTGGAATTAACTTTACCATGAGGTTACCTCTTTCTGATTTAGGAAGAATATGAAGCAAATTTTGTCCAAATATATCATTCTATACACACATATCTTTATACTTGTCAATTGCATGCACCAATATTAGATACAATAGTCAATGTACATATAGCACATGGGTATTAATCTGTCCACATCATCAATAGCAAAATTCGTAATGAATCCCAATAAATCATATTTAACCCGGTAAACCAATATCAGATCAAAACCAAATGAAGGGATATCATTTGTTATATACACCTACAGTGTATCCATTACTATCACAAAGTATTCACTATTACAGTAAATAATGGAACATGTACAAAATAACTTGCTTTACAACTGAATTCCATATACAAATTGGCAATGCAATGTCAAATGGTGGTCGACAGGCTCAATCAGTTAACCATTTTGTTGTTACCATCCCAATTAAATGACATTGTGCACATGCGTTCACAAAATAGGTGTATTACTTGTCTTTTAATTAAAAACAGACGTGGGCACACTTTGACAGCTCGATACCACAGATTATATGGCTTGGTGCAAATGACCTCTATCTGCCCATGAGCAAATTGTAACCACACAATGGCTTTAAAGCCTAATCATGGAAAAGATATCTAGCAGAATGGACATTAATAACAATGACTGTTACTAACACAGGAACTTTTCTTTGAATATAGGAAATTTTTCAAGAATAATTCATTTATTAAAAAAATATTCAACTATGACCTAATATGATTGCAAAACAGATCAGAAACAAATGTACTACACCAATAGAGATTTGAAACTGCAAAATTTGTTTTCTAACAGTAAACATATAGCTCCCACAACTAATATAAATGTGGGAATGTAATTTCTTACAACTTACCATGGCTTTTTAGTCACATTATCTAAAAACTTAAAATATTTGTCTCTGCTATGGTAATCAAACATACATTGTAAAACTGCATTTCTTTCTTACAACTTACCATAAATTTTTGACTCGGAAAACTGCAAGTCCTACACAATCAACACTGCATATCTTTCTTACAACTTACCATACATTTTTAACTTACATAAACTGAAGTCTCATACAACTTACAATATTTGGTTAAAGATGTCAATATGCTTCGTCCTTCTAGCAACTTACCACATATTTTGTATTCATACAATTTGAAGTCAAAGACTTACAAATACAGTTTCTGTGACTTTAATCAAGGAAATTGTATGTCCCTTTAAATATAGCTTACCAAAAACTTGTGAATACTGGTAAACAAAGTCTAACAGTGTGGACAACTCATGCAATGAAATTCCTACAACCTGGACATCAGAAATAGACTATGCTACATCTACAAATACCTCCTTCTAACAACTTACCATCGTTATTAGATTTCTCTAAAAAATCACTACACAAAATACCTTTTTTCCAATCCCTTATGGCAAAATTGCAAAATATAGCCCCTGATGGGTTTACAATGAAAATCAAGCATCAACTCATTTACCTTTCATTTTCACTGTTCTTGCCCTCTTTAAAGTCAAAGTCTTCATTAACTACTAGTACGTTGTACCTGGTGTTCATATACCTTTACATGTTGCATGACCCTTTGACCTTTGACATATCAGGCTGTCCATCCTGAAATATACATGTCTAGCACAAACGTTCCATTTTCATACCAACCATTCTCCTTTTGGGTCATCTGTGATGACCTTCTGCCTTCCTTCATCTCTATCTTGGAACCTGTTGAAATTGTTTCATTGTTACACACAGTACATGTCTATGAGCATCTAACCTCTAACCTTTGACCTTTGGCCTGTGTTTCCTGGATGGCTAGCTATAGGTCATTTACATATCCTTTACAACAGCATATTACAAACTTCTATACCTTTCTTGCCTGGAACAATAGTCTCACCAGGCAATGGTAGCTTGAATCCATGTCTTGCAAAAACATTCCACTGGTAATACCAACCATTTTAGTCCTTCTTTTCCTTCTCTTGTTAATGACATCTTCCAGCATGACCCTTCTACCTGCTACAATGGCCTCCTTTAACCATTGACAAAGTGATGCTCATCAACCCTTTAACCTTTGACCTCCAAACTGAACTGTGTACTTCCTGCATAGCTGTCCTGCAGATCATTCTGTATGTCCATCAAAACAGCTTCACTGCTTGCCTCTACTATGACCATTCTACCTTTTACTTTTACAGTAGCCTCCATTGACCGCTGTTAGGTGGTGCTCATGACCTCTTTTAACCTTTGACCTCTGAACTCTGTATCTCCTTAATGGCTGCCATGTCGATTGTGCTGTATGTCCATTACAAGCTTCACTGCCTGCCTCTCCTACACACTATACCTCTTACAATCTTATGGTTTCCAACCGCCTTCTGGTAGCTTGCATCCATGGCCATAGTGAACTTTAACCTTTGACCTGTTTGTCCATCAGAGTGAAGATCTGTCCATCCTAGTTTGAAGGATTTTACCGCTAGTTTGACATTATCAACAGTTTCTGTACCAGTTCTGCTACAGTTTTTGAAGACTTAACTATTGCTTGCTTTACTTACTCAAGTTGCACTTTCAGGTTTTTCCACTACATTGACAAACATTTGAAAACATTCATCACTAATCACTATGGATGCCAAATTTTAAATTTAAGAGGAAAAAAGAAGTACTTGTAGACATAATCGGTGCTTTATCTCTTAATCAACATATTATACATGTAGGTTGTTCTGCCTTTATGCATATATATCATGATAGAAATGTGACTATTCTGTATGCTTTTGTAGAGATAGAGCCCAGAATACCTTTATACAAACCTCTTTGTTGTTGCTGTTGTTGGTTTTGCGGTACATGTCCATCAATAATTGGACGGTTTTTGATCGGCTTTTAATACCTTGTGGCCTTTAAAAACAGATTTGATTGTACAATTTTACCTTCCTATCCACTCGCAATAGCACAGACTCTCACACATAAGCCTCTAAGAATATTCACGATCTTATGATTCAGGAGATTACTAAATTTGAAGACCTGTTATGTTATTCATTCTGAACATAAAAATCCACTTGAAGTGAAAAGGTAAAATTTTATATTTTTTGTGAATATCGACAAGTAGATACTTCCAAATGTCCATAATGATATGGGCAAGAAGGAGCTTGTCTGCTGAGAGTCAGAAGGGAGCTGTCTCTGTTACTTTCTGGCTTTCAGCACACTATTCTTAAACGCAAATTTCAATAAACAGCGACTCTTCTACCTGGCAGGGTGTATGGCACAAGCTCTGTCAATTGTTCTGCAGTTATTATCATACACCAGCTGATTTCTTAACCCATTGCATAACCTACGCTAGCCCTAAACCTAATCTAACCCTGACCCTAAACCTATGCTAACCCAGACCCTAAACCTAATCTAACCCTGACCCTAAACCTACGCTAACCCAGACCCTAAACCTAATCTAACCCTGACCCTAAACCTACGCTAACCCTGACCCTAAACCTACGCTAACCCAGACCCTAAACCTACGCTAACCCAGACTCTAAACCTACGCTAACCCTAAACCTAATCTAACCCTGACCCTAAATCTAATCTAACCCAGACACTAAACCTAATCTAACACTGACCCTAAACATGGCCTAGAACCCAACTGTCATCTGAGCGTATTTCAGAGCACCTTTACCTACCGCCCTTCTGGCTCTCAGCAGACTCTCCTTCCACACATGATCACCGACACCTTTCTCTCTTTGAAAAAAATGACCAATTGCCCCTGCCTAGCACCTACCTTAGTCTGTTGCTTCCAGCCTTCAATGGTTTTCCTCTGCGCCTTGGTGAAATGGTCCCACACCTTCTGCTTACATGCACTCATTAATACCTGCTCGATCAGAGTGTCTTTGTATCATCACGGCCAAGGGGGGAAAGGTAAAACAGATAACAGAGATTGCCAAAATATGGCAGCATTTTCTTTTTCTTGTTTTTTCATTTTAAATTAAATACGGATTGTTGGAAGGGAACACTCTGAAGTTTAAAGGATCAAGATTTTTGATGGGCTTATTTGATTTTTATATCCTTAAACACGAAAAAGCAATTTATATGTAATTTAACCCCAAAGACATTCTGCCGTATATGCCCTCAAAAAAAAAACGAACATGGCAACTATAATTACTATGTGCATGATTGACCATTTTTCTGGGGAAGGGGAGAGAGCAGAATCTGCCCCCACTCCCTTCAATATGATTGGTAAAATACCCTAAGTTCTCAAATGTTAAATGTGTGATTATAGTTCAATGTTTATGGAGTAGTGACAGACTTAGGCGCAATAAAACTAAGCAAGAGCCTTGAAGTCATCTCAGTTCTATAGTAGCTTCATCTTTCAATCCAAAAATAATTACATAAATATTATTCAGATCCAATTTCAATTAAACTTCTTAATATTCCTTTCCGTTGATGACCTGAAAACATTTCTTACCAGACTGCAACACATCTGTTTGTGCACATCGGAAACAAAAGTTCAGCAAGTAAACAACAGCAATGGCATCTGTCTCCTAAAGTCATTCATAGCAAACCAAATGTGTACCGTCACCTCGATTGAGAACGCTGATAAATTTAGCATGGCTTTTTTTTCTTCCCAGGATAAAGGGGTCCGATTATTTAAACAATCAAAGAAATATCAGTCTGAAGTCTGTCACATGTGCAGTAAATTAACCAAGAAAAAATTAATTTACCAAATTAAGAATTGGTAAGTAAAATACAGTCAGATTCCAAATGTGTAACTGTAAAACTGAGGTCAAATCAACAATAATATTTAAAATACAAGATCCTCTTTTGACAAACCACAGGTATTATCTAGTATTACGATTATTATATTATTATATAATATCGTATTACTATTGTTCTAATTATATTATAATATCTAGATACAACTAGTACCATTTCGTTTATTCAAAGAGAATTTTGTCCTATATCTTTTACCTTATCAGTTTGTCAAATGTACACAAAACTGCAAAGTAGAACTTGATGTAATTTTCTTCTTTTTTGTTTAATTGTTTCTTCTTTTGAATTATTTTTCTTGATCAATTTGATGCTTATGACATAAATGAGCTATAACAGAAGATAAAATAGCTATTTCTCGAACCAAACCTTTCTATAACTCTGTAGCACAATTTCTCCCTCGAAATCAATCATGACTTTTCCTTTTGACTAAATTTTGTATTCCAATTTAATATACCTACCTTCATCTAAAGCTACATTAACATTAAAAAGTCAATAATACTCAACCTGAAAAGATGCATGTTTGATCAGGATGAATGAATTTTGCCATTTCTTCTCAAAAACCCAAATCTTCCCCAGATCTAATGGTCATCTGAAGTTTTCATTTTCACTATTTTTTAAGATACAGACTGTAAAGCACACTGTGTTTAAGTCGTACTATTTTGCCATTCATCTTTTTTTTTTAAAGTAAAGGCCTAATGGATTGATCATGAATGGGGTACAACATTTTTGTAGCATGGGAGGGGGGAATAACGATTCATATCCCAGGCATGCTGACAATACCTACACCAGCTAAACAAAGGACCAAACAAAAAAATGACATTGCGCCTGATGGCCAAGGATCGGTTGCTTGGAAACATTTTTGAGTCAGTTCGACGATAGGACAGGGACCCGTTTCACAAAGCCTTTTCTCAATAAAAATTACAAAAATTAGTGACAAATCTGTTGACAACCAATCAGAAGCAAGGATTTCAGTAGCTTATAACAAAAACTGTCATTTGTCACTTATGACAAGTTTTGTGAAACGCCCCCATGGGGTCTTGACGGAGTGAACTGTTGCAGGGGATGCTAGAAAGAGTGTGAAGCCTGACTTACATTGTGTAATGAGTCCAATGACCTGCATCCTGTACTGCTGTTGTATCTGATTGAGGTTCAGGTCACACTGAGCTTTCTCACCAATCAATCTCCTTACATGCCTGGTATCAAAGAAATAAAGGCTAGTGTTATTGGGTGGTATTCTCAAAAGCAAGCTACTGATTGAGGTTCAGGTCACACTGAGCTTTCTCACCAATCAGTCTCCTTACATGCCTGGTATCAAAGAAATTGGATGGTATTCTCAAAAGCGGACTAACTTTACTCCATGGTTTAATCCTCCGACTAAGTATGGAATGCCAAGTGTCCATATGAATATGTTTTTGAATCATTTAATCTGCCACTAAATTAAAATAAAAGGTAATAACATAATTAATAAACAACAATATAACTAGGAAATAATTATGTTATCATGGTAATTTAGGGACATATCAAATTATTCAAAAATATATACATATGGACACTTGGCATTCCATACTTAGTCGGAGGATTAAACCATGGACTAAAGCTAGTCCGCTTTTGAGAATATACCAATTAACTTTAATATTCATCACACCACGGATGACTAATAAAATGGATACTACTGTTCACATCAGATCCACCATTTTGCAATTGACATTTGGCCAGATTTGAAATCAACAAAATAAAGGGTAGAGTTGTCAACTGTAATATTCATCACACCACGGATGACTAATACAATGGATACTACTGATCACATCAGATCCACTATTTTGCAATTGACATTTGGACCAGATTTGAAATCCTCTAAAGCAATTCATACTCTTGTATTCCAATTCCAATCCAGGAATTTACAAAGCGCCAATATCTAGTTGCCTAAATAAAGTCGCTGATGAGACTTAAAAAAACTATTAACAATATCTGTTCATTATTCTAACTGGGAAAGACAAAAAAGCAGTGACTTATTGTAAGCAATATGAAATAGGTATGTCTTTAGTCGAGTTCTGAAAGTGGATAGCTGGCGACTGGTTACTGAGTTTTATAAGTGAATTGCTCATTTAATATCAAGATATTTATGACTGAAAGTCAAAAATGCACACAAACATGTCGAGTTTCTGCTTTCTGGTAGAATAAAGTATCTTATAGCAATTCCAGAATGTGTACTTTGAACTCTAAAAATCTAAGGAATTTTCATTCTTTCACACAGTAAACATTCATAACTTTCTGCAAACCTTTCAAATCTGCCTTTTATAGCCTTCTACGGTAAGATACACGTGCAAACCAACCGACAGGTCGAACAGGAAAGAATTTTTCAATCCGAATGCGCTATTTACAAATGGCTCTAACTCATATGCAAGACGACTTCATATAAAGCCATAGCATCCCATTATAGATAACTACAAAAATCGCCCCCAAAAAACAGATTTTTGCATTCAGATTGCATTGCTAGGAAACGGTTTTCACTCACGTATGTGTCGACTTCACCAAGTTGTAGAACTGAGCTGAGTTTCTCTTGTCACACTCTCCCCTCTCCAGCCAGTTCACAAGCATGTTAGCGGCCTGGGGGAACGACTCGCCATCTAGGAGAGGAACAAATGTACAGATGAACTCTGAAGTCAATTATACCCTTTTCTAACTGCACTCTATCGGAGTCACACCAATGAAAATACCGATTGAATTTTCCTTATGTAAACAAAGGTGAAACCGCAGTTTTCCCCCTGTCGGTTTCTAACTGCCGGTGAAATTCACTCGCTGTGGTGAGCCCTTGCCGGAAGTGAAGAATTATTACGTAATTATTAAGCCCGCGCTCCATCTAGCTAGCATGCAGCATGTTCAACCATAAGTCAACAAACACAGCTGGTTACGATAAAGCGCGCGTATACTGCGACCTTTGACCATTTTAATCGCTGTTTTAATCGCCTTTTTCTTCCGAACGTTTTCCAACTGCACGTTTCATCGGTGTCACACTGATAGAATGAGAATTTAATCGCCTATTTCTCTTCTTTTCATCGGCTATTTAATCGCCTTTTTCTCCTCTGTTGCTTTCTAACTGGCACTTTCATCGGATGCGTCCGGATGCATCCGATGAAAATCAGTGCAGTTAGAAAAGGGTATTAGAAGTTAATGTTTAGTTCGAACAGAAGATGGAAATTTGAATGGAAGATGCCTAATTGGTCTCATTCTGAAGCCCCCCCCCCCCCCTCCTTCCCACGCCTTGTATATAATTTTTGTATAATTACCACTGCCACTACATCACAACTACTGTGACTACCACAACAACCACCACCATTACCACTACCACTACAGCTAAGACTACTACCACTACAACTTCCAATAGGATTATCACTCAAAATCCCACTTCCATTATCACTACCATTACCACCACCAGTACCCCTAACACAAACTACGGCAGTGAAACCTGTATGAAAAGAGCAATGGCGGATCCAGCCGGTGGCAAGAGGGGGGGGGGGGGGGGGGCCTAATGTGAATTGCCAGTGAATAAGCGGGGGGGGGGGGGGGGGGGGGGTAAGAGAACTAATTAACTTCTTTCGAGGGAATTTGTTTTTGTTTTTGCCAGGGGGAGGGGGGGGGGGGGGGGGGGGGGGGCTACTGGGCCCGTGGAACTTCGCCTGGAAAAGAGAACCTACAGGACACAATTTGAAATGATATAGGCAGGGGGTCTTTACACACAGGTTTCTTTAATATTGTTTCAAAAAAATGGATCATTTTCAGGGAAACATGAAATGTTATCTTTATATAAAGGTGGTTGCTGATGCAGAAATGACTGTGTTTGTTCCCTACCTTTGAGTTTTGAAAGTAGCGTGGAGCTCTCCCCGGGCGTGTACCTAGGGTTAACGGCGGGTTCTTCAGGCGTAACGGTTGTGTAAGCATGTCTTGCCTCTCTGGCCCTGCGCCGCTGGTCACACTCAAATTCATACTGGTCATCGCGGTTCTCTGCAAAGTCCAACCGCAGACGTCCGTTGTTAGGCGGGTCAATGTTTGCACCGATTCGCACTCTGTAGCCTAGAGAATGAAAGATGACTAGAATTAATCAAAAAATTTGAAGCAACGTTTGGTGCCACATGTGTGTATAGTCCCACAGATCCATTTCATTGTGCAATACTTTTTAATGTCTGCAAGATCAAGTCATTTTGTTTTCATTTTGATGATTCCAATACCTTAAATTATACACTAATGATTACCGGTATGTACTACATAATTAACCTATCCAAACAACTTCTTGACATTTTTCTTCCCAAAATTTAATCACATAACAAGTATTTAACTTAAAGGTAAAGACCAGTATTGGAAAACGCCCCAATTTCAAAAAATGAAATGGTATACAAATAATGAATGGTTATGAGTTCAATAGTGCGAATATGTTCATGAGTTGAAAGATTAACATTCTATTCAACGAGGCGTCAGCCGAGTTAAATAGAATTAACGTTAATCTTTCAACGAAGGAAAATATTTGCACTATTAAACGAATGAAAAACATTCATTATTTATATATATATATATACAATACAATACAATGAACATTTAGGGCGCCATTCCCATAAGGCTCAGAGCGCTAACATCAAATAATATTATTGGTCTTTACTACATGTAGTAATTAAAGGCTACAATTAGATATTCCATATAAAATATTAAATTCAATTGATTAAATTAAATAATTAAACATAGAGGAGAATTCATGTAAAGAGATGAGTTTTCAGAGCCTTCTTAAATTGAGTATGAATTGAGTCATTAAACCAAGGCATTCGATTCTTTACAGGTCGAGTCTTAATTGTTGCTGGTGCATATGTGTCTAACAATTCTTCCATTCCAGATTCATACCATTCGAACAAAGGGTCAACATCCACATTGATTGGTTTGGATGATAACAACTCAGTTAGTGAGTTAACAAATTGATTCTTATCGATTTTACGATAGTTGCGAAGAGTTGATACAGTTTGCATAGGTATAGGTTTTGGAAGCTGCAAAGTGAAACACACAATATGATGATCAGACATACATGTTTCATCAATGTAACAATCCTTAAGCAAAGATTTATCAGATTCATCACAGCGGGTAAACACCAAGTCTAAGGTGTGCCCAAGACTATGTGTTGGGCCATTTACACATTGAGAAAAACCAGCAGCAGTTGTTGTTGAAGAGAAATGAATAACATCATTTTTAGAGGGATTATCCCAGTGGACATTAAAATCACCCAGTAAAATTAGCTTTCCTGGAAGAAGAGATACTTCATTTACAAAATCATCAAATTCACTAAGAAAATCTGCATTAGTGAATCCATTCATTGGTGATGGGGGTGGCCTATATACAACTATAAAATTGACTGAGTAAGAACTATTAGTGATATGTACGCATTCGAATGTAGAGTAAACTAGATCATCATTTCGCCTAATACGCATTTTAAGTGGAGTTTTAAACAACATAGCAATTCCGCCTCCACGAGTACTAGAGTCACGAGGCTCATTTAGGAAAGTATAACCAGGAGGGGTACACTCACCTATGACAACATTATCATTTTTGTTTAGCCACGTCTCAGTTAAAATCATTACATCAGTGTCATGTTCACAAATATAATCAACCAGATCAACTGTCTTATTTCTTATAGAATGAGCATTCCAAAGAGAACATGTTATGCCAGACTTTACATTAGGATTATATTGAGAAGGATATATCAAATTGTTCCGATTAGATCCTTGTGACCGATCTTCGTTGGTGTGTCTTGGTCTTCTTCTTCCGGATGTGACCACGGATATCGGTGAAGTTACAGTACAGAGCTGAAGTGTAACGGATATATTTGACTGTTTCTCGTGTCTGATGCTGGCTTTTCCGTAGCCACCTCGAGTCCCTCTGCGTGTTTTCTTTCGGTGAATTCCATAAGAATGAATGATGTCGCAAATATCCCGTGGAAGCTGTGCCTTGGAATGTCTCCATTTCAGAAGTTCAGCTGGGGTATACTTGATGTAACGTTGAACTTGATGAGTAGCACGATGAATGGCGGATGTGAAAGAAACACATCCATCTTGCATATGGGGCCCTGGATTTGGATGAACATCTCCGGCATGAAAAAGTTCTAACTGAAAGGAGGCAGTGCAGTTAGAGCTGTATGGTATTCTCCTTTTTAGAAAGTGCTTTCTGATGAATGTTCCGCGATGAAAAGACTGCACAAAAGACTGATCTTTACAATGCACTAAGTCAGTCAGAGAAGTGTATAAACAAAGTACAACAAAGATTTTGAGATGAATAGACCCCATTGTGCTCAGATTGTAATCCAGATGTTCAGGTTCATCCAGGCAAACACTGTACAATAGATGATGCTACTTACACAGTGATATATAGGAAGAACATGGCAAACCGAATACTTCAAAATCAAATCTATCCAAATACTTTTACACTGAAATATGACATAAATATATTACTTTACCAACTGCAACTTGTCTAGTGGCTCCTAGGTACTATTACAAAACAAGTGGTAGCAATACAATCATATGAAATATCCAAATTACAAGTAAAAATTAACTCTTTTGGAGAGCAAGCAAAAAGCATGTGCAACATGCTAGTGCGCTCATCTATTTGTTTTATACAACATCGAAGAAGACCTAATAGAACGTTAATCAACAAATTATGCTTTACTCCTTATAAAGATAAATTAAAGTTCGAGTCAAGCCTTCTCGATTACATGCAGATTGCCTTTGCGTCAGATACACGCAGGGATACGCGCACATGCAGCAGAGAGGTACGCAGTCTGCATATAACCAAAAATGCACGACCGTGCAATATACCATCTATTGAATATCATGTGACCAACAATCGTCCAATCAAATGACAAGGATCCACGTAGGTGTTGTATAAAAGCTCTTATTACCAATCATGTGAAAGAATATGTTTTGACTAATACATGAAGATCAAAATTTTGCCGGGCAACCACCTTCTAATTGATATATTTGGTAAATTAATTTATCTATTGGCCTGTGAGAGATAAACGCATGTGTCGCGCACATGTGCGTAGTCCCATATACATCTTTCTGTGTACAGTACGTGCTTGTAACTTTACGAAGACTAGGCCAATTTTCTTATCATTTTGATGATTCCAGAACCTTGCAGTACACACCAATACTTATATGCTAGATGATCAACCTTTTCTGATCGATTCCACAACGTTTCTTTCACAATGCAATCGCATGACCATAACTGGTCTTTATCTTTAACCTTTTTGACCCCTAATCTTATTTAAATTCCCTTTCCAAAGCCATGAACTAAATTGCAACTCCCACTGGATTATATTGGTCGGGACTGGAAAGAGTAGTGACACTTACCCGAAACAAACATGGCCTTGTCGACCGCTTGTTCATCCTTGAATCGAACGTGACAGAAGTTTCTCTTTCCTTGTCGGATATTGATGATCTCGCCTCCGTATTTAGTGAAGAGCTCGAGCATCATCTCCACGGTCATACTCTGAGGTTGACCTCCAACGAAGATGGTCTTACAACCAAGAGGGCGCTCTCCTACCGGTGGTGGGCCTTGGTCTGAAGATAGAACATTAAACATCTGCGTTCATAAAGGTGGACTATTAAACTAAAACCCACTGATATACAAGGACATTTTATCAAGTGTCAAGCTATTTACTATGCGCTAATAAGTATAGCTCTCCTACCGGCGGTGGGCCTTGGTCTGAAGATAGAACATTAAACATCCGTGTTCATGAAGGTGGACTTACTACAATCCACTGATATCACGATGAACATGACGGACAAAGAAAGCGGACAAAATATACAGTTCCTCATTCTACCCTCAACAATTGCTATGGTAGACAGGAACATCCCTTCTCTGCTATTATGTAAAAATGTGTAGAGAAGGTGAATATGCATGTCACACATGTTCTACAGATTTTTAAATAATAGCAATGAAGGGATGTTACTTTGTCTACCACAGCAATTGTTGAGGGTAGAATGAGGAACTGTATATTTTGTCCGCTTTCTTTGTCCGTCATGTTCATAGTGTATACATGAAAATTTGTATCAAGTGTCAAGCTCTTTACTATGCAAATAAGTATAATTTGGTGATGAAAATGAAAATGAGGAATTGATTGCAAAATCATGTACATGTAAACACATTAGTTCATTTAGCTACCTAATTATGGTAATTCTGACAAGATGAAAAGGTTGACTCTTGGCACTCCACATTATCAGTGGACCAACTCCAACAGTTAACGGGTTAAAACATAAAATAAAATTAGTTAGAAAAGTAATATTCTGAAGTTGACCTCTGACGAAGGTGGTCTTACAATAGAGAGGGCGCTCTTGTACCGATGGGGGGCCTTAATCTGAAGATTTCTTCTACAAGATTAATCATTTGGATGCAAGTAACCATTTTGCTAAAAGGAGAAAAGAGTTTTGGGGGTTACGAGTCACACACACCTCCACAGCAACTGCTTCACATCAATATCCAACTGACCAATTTCTTTCTTTCACCCCGAACCAAACATTATACTTCACCCTAACTATTAATGTGACCTGAAACCCAATTGCAATCCTAACACCAACCCCATATCTTTGATGAATAAAGCCTTGAGCCCTAAGGATTTTCACTGGAGCAAATACTTGAGGTTTAAAGTGCTATTTTTGTATCCACACACAAGTGGAAATCAGAAACCAAAAGATGGAGAAGCCATTACTTACGCACAGTAGGGGGGAAGAGGGTGAAATCAGCAAAGTGCAGGACCGGTTTCCTTGGACCACTACCAGACATATCGCCCATGCTCATAGGATCGCCCATGCCCATAGGTCCACCCATGGGCGGTCCCATCATCGGTCCCATCATAGGACCCATCTCTTGACCCATAGGACCACCCTGCATGAAGTCCTGCCCCTCCATAGGGCCTGGGCCTGGGAAACCAGGTCCCATTCCACCAAACCCTGGGCCCATCCCGGGCAACATTGAACCACCGCCCCCGCCCATCATCATCATCGCTCCGGGATCGTTCATCGAGTTGTCTTGGTAACCCATGGCTCCGCCCCCTTCCCACATGTGCTGCGAGCCCTGGTCTGGAGTAGAGAGTCTTCTGCATGAGGATTTGTTGTCTCTATCTGCAGGGTGACAACAAATTTAGGAATTAAATCAAAATGGGAAACGGGATGTGAGGATAAGATCTCTACAAGAATTAGCTCAAATGCTGATTATGAAAGGCTTTCATACATGTATACATGTATGCATGAATGCAATGATTCAGATATGATTGAATGTTGGACAGATGTAATTTAATTTTTATTTAAACCCATTACAGTACTGCTCTGAAAGGCACTTGCTTCTAAATAATTACCATCCAAAAATTTGTAGATTGTCAATATCTAGGAGAAACAGGCATTAAAGAGACTAAAAGAGTACTGCATATCGTCCCTATTTTCACGAAGTGACGGTAGTGAGGAAAATCGTCACGCAAAGTGAATGCAATTTTTTTTTCACTACCGTCACTTCGTGAAAACAGCGACGATATGCTGGGTCTTACCATTCTACTATTCTGTAGTTTCTACCAGATATATTAATTGACCTATTCCATTTGTTCGCAAACTTGAATTCTGTCAAATGTTTTAAATTCCAACAGTCTTATTCTTTTTTTCCACAAACCTTCATCATAGGTTTTCTCTATGACCTTTGGCCCACTTTTGGCGGAGAACTGTAATGGCATGTTGTTGGAACCTGGATCCGCACCATCTCTACCATCTGTAAAGTAAAAAATATTTACCAATCACTTTAATAAGATATTTTGTGTTTGGTTAGAAAGTATAAAATCAACCTAAAATAACTTTACCTGGAATCCTATGGGCTAGCAGATAAGGAGTGTGAATAAAAATATAGAATAACATCAAATCCAGCAAACAGAACCCAAGTTTGACTTGTGGCCCCATTCATTGCTAATGTGTGTACAGACTACGGTAGGGTGCTTTGAGTAGTCTACTCACAAGTTACTTTTATATTAATTGGGAATACGTTTAAACTTGAAGTATCTTCTTATATATAAGAGATAATTGAAGATTTATTTGGAATGTAATAGAACCCCTAACATATATAATAAAATATTTGTTTGCTGATTTGTACACTTCAAACATTGCCTTTATTACTGGAAATGTAATCACCACCAAAACATAAAATTATGTGTTCAAGAGTCCTTAAGCTACATGGTTTGTGGGTGATTACGAACACACTTTAGATTTTGTTTACATCATTCTTCACGCAGGGGTATGGTTGCCAATTAAAGGCATTGTTTAACAATGCCAAATCTGAGATCTACATGGCCCTACCGTGTTATCAGCATCTGCCAGTGTGCTATGGTGTAATATTGAAGCCTTAAAAAAATTGCACTTCAAAATGATCATGAAGTGCCTCAAAAAAGTATCTTTGAGTGACCGGATTTACCATACTCATTTTCCCCAATAGACTGTAGTGTAGTGTTATAAAAACCGTTGGGGAAAACAGTTTTTGAAATTTCAAATTCCAATCATAAATATCTTGAAAATCAGACAGGCGATCGGCTTGTAAACGTTGTAGATATAGATAGAAGACGATTTTTATGTCAGATCGTTCATCCGATCTCAGCCTCATTTTCGTAAGTTGGCGCCTAGCCTAGCCGACATGGGCCCTTCAGATTGGACATCGCTGTTCTCCATTCACTCAATCATATCAGATATTTGTGCGAAGAGCAAGCTTGCGATTTTCCAGGTTTTTTTATACCAACGTTATGATATTTCAGTCAAACCCTCTATTTCTTATGATTTATTCATTTAAGTTTTACTTAACTATTTTTTAAAGTTTGAACAATTCTCGTTTTCGTCATATTTAAGGTACAAACTGGAAATTTATTCTGAGATGTTCGCTGATTTTTCTTTGCAATACCCTGTGTGCGTCAGTTATGTGTGAAGTGCGTCACCTGTTTATAGGACGTGTCAAAATCTCTGTGGCCGTGGTATGACGTAATATTACGTACTGACTTTGCCATTGAACTTAAAATGCGCTTAAGTTCAGGAGGCCCTCTCTCACTTAAATTCGAAGCCGCTCAAACAGGTCTCCTTTACTTCTTCTAGAACTAGAGTAAAGGAGGGGGTTTTCGGCTACTTGATTAAAACAAAATCCTTTTTTTTTGGACTCTTTACTTCCTATATTATCATTTCTTGTTCAAATCATAAAGCAAATTAAACAAAAAAAGAATCCCAGAAAAAAAATCATGAATTGCCATGACAATATTCATTTCCATTTTCACTGTTTCGGAGGTATTTTTTCTGCCTAGCAAGGCAGTTTTCGGCCGCATGTACAAAGTCAATAAGACAATAGGAAGCAAGCAAGCGCGCTGTGCGTTTCCCGCTGATCTATAGCACTAGCGGCCGGAGCAAGTATCCCACACCGGAGCTCGACGTGCTAAAAACTACCTCTGCAGTGATCAGAAATTAGAATCTGAATTAGACAGAGATATCGTGTGTGCGCTGCGGTATCCGGCTGCATCGATTTAAATTAAAGGGATTCGGTAACTTTGTCTCAGATTCTGAAACAAAACCTTGAATTTAGCTCATGCTGCAATGATAATTATAAACCTTGAGGTCAGTCAGGAATCCCATGAATTTTACAAGCCGATCGCCTATTGATTATCAAGATACTTATGATTGGAATTACACATTTTGAAAACCGTTTGCCAAAACCAACCCCTGGCCCTTCGGCCTTCCGCTTTTAAAGTAGATATTCATTGATTTTAAAAACTAACTTTGTTTTCATTATTGCAGACTTGAAACTTTGATTCGACAAGGTTATCAAAATTCAATGCTTGGAAACATTTGAAGTAATGATTATTATAAATTACAAAACGCTTAAATACAGCCCCGGCATAGCACCTGAATAGCTCTCCGGAAGCTGCTTAGATGTGTGAACTGGAAGCCCGACTGCTGAGAACACAGCATTCTTCCAGAATCTTGGGTAAAGGTAAAGGTAATCACAGTATGGACATGATTTGCACAAGCAGACGATGTCCCACGACATCTCACACATTTTCAGTGCATGTGTTTTCATCTTCTCTTGAGTTCTTTCTCTTACTTCACTACTGTCAGGCTAAATGTATAATCTATTGCCTCACTCTAAACCCCGCACATGGTTTTATTTTGATGACAAATGCAGCGATACAAAAATAAAGGAATCTGTCGCTAATTGTAAACAAAATAAGACACCATTGTATATTCAGCTGCACCCTCCGTGGTATATTCGGCGTTTCAAGAGGGGACAAATGCCGTCCATAATATCATTCCGGGGGATTTTGAATTTGAAAGTTTGGTTTCTTTGATTGTTAATTAACCCCTATCCTGTGTATTTATAAGAAAAAGATTTTAGTTATCAGAATCAGGTCATATCCCCTTTTGAATGGTTTGACATGCCATTACATTTATATACACTAAACTCATTATAATTTGACAAATGATAGCTTTGCAATTATGTTCATTCTTTATGGGATGTCGTCTGCTTGGGCAGTATTGGTCCATATACTAGTGACGTCATTGAAACATCGTAATTTTTCCGGCGAATCTCTCATTTATCCCAGCTGCTATGGAGGTGGTTGTATTTTTATTTGTGTAAATCACCCGATATGTAGTTGACCTAAAACTTGTATGATGGCCATCTGTTGGCTTACCAGTTTTTAGTGATACATTAGTTGACATATTTGTGATTTTCTTTGAATTTCACCTTTAACAACACAACCCAACGCGCGCGCAGTGAGCTGTGTTAGCTGTGTACAGAATGATGGCTTTTCCAATGGGTTCCAATGGCCAGTGCACACACAGTGTTGTGTAGTAAAAGCTGTGCTTTTGATAGGGAGGCCAATGCCCGGGCGTAAGGCTTCTACGCCTACGATTTGTGCGCTCGTCGCCCACTTCAAAAAATTAGCAGAGGGAAAAAAATGATGTAAAAAAAAAATTGATGAAAATAAGAAAAGAAAATACAATCATACATTTCACAACATACCTATAATCACGGATCTGTAACAGTCTTTCACCATTTGTTGACGATCTTGCAGATTTTGACGTATTTGAGTCCAATAATTCTCGTAGCAGAACAACTTTACGAACGCGCATCACAGACTAAGAAAATCCTAGAGGGCGTAGAGGTTTGCTCACTAAAAACCTTCTCATGGGCTGAAGGTAGACACTAAAAATATGGGATCCGTTTTGAGTAAAGAACTTTTGATAGAGATCAACATTTCAGATGTTCACAATTGCCACTTCTAACAACTAGAAAATATAAAGAAAAAAGATTATATCTTTTTAAATACAGATTTTTACAAACTGAACATTCGAAAGTAGATAGAGTACGATGTTTCTGTCAATCTTGCGTTGGTTTGAGCCCTATAGCTACATCCATCTCAAAATGAGAAGAAAAACTGTGAACAGTGACGTCATTGTTCGCGCCAAAAATAAAGGGTATTGCGACATATGTCTGAGCTCCACTGAGCTCCGGTCAGAACGTGCGCAAAGCGTAGTCTTATTTATAGACCCTAGTACCTTATTCTCACAGCACTAGATACGAGTGTCGTGCAGTATAATGTATGAGAAGTGTTAAAAAAAATATTTCAGTAAAAAAAAAAGTCTACGTGAGCAGTCTATACTCCAATTGAGAATTGAAATGAAAGCCATGATTTGAAGGTGTGTGTTGTATGACACATGGTTAGTGAGTGTGTATGTTACGTATAGCGAAAGGGAGAGAGAGAGAGAGAGAGAGTGAGAGAAATATTAGTACACGTACATGACGTACGTTGCATGGATCATGCTGCTGTGTTCGCTGCAAGATGGATGTTAATTGGACCTCGTAACTTCTCGATCGTTGATAATAAGGAATACTCATGAGGAAATCAAACTGTTGGAATACACATCTAAGGTAAATATCAATGAATTATATATGTTTCTTAGCTGCCAATTTGTATATTCCTTCTTCATTTTTGAACCATCGCCTTCGGCTCGTAGTAGTAGAAGATGGAATCGTTCGCACATTGATGGCTGGATTTCAGCCTGCATTGGGGCTTGCCTGCGCGGTGTGTACGTGTGCGACCGATTCAAGGCTAGCCGCTGTTGAGTGATTGCACTTTCGCGCGAAGTTTTAAACTTCATCATGAACTTTGTCCGGACAATGACACGCCCATTGCCTCGGGCCTGTCTAATTATCAACGTAATTTCGCGACATGAATTTATCTGTTTCAAGGCTCTTGCGTACGGCCAAGGCGTAGAAGGAAGGGAGTGTTTACAAGCTGGATATCTCCTATTTTATGGAACTTCTGGAGTCGGCAGATGGGTGAGTTTTCTTAGTGAAAGTAAATGCTTTCTTTTAATCTTTGTTTTATTTTAAACAAATTTGTAATTAAAAAGTTAGATTTGGGCATTGGCCTCCCTACTTTTGATTCTCAATATTTCAAACACCACTGTACAAAACTCAACTGATTTTACTAAAAATCGGTACTTTAGTGACAATTGATGACACCTAAATAGCAGTAAAATACATTTTTTTTAACTTACTGATGTTAAAAAGAATAATTAAAAAAATCAAATTGTAAGTCTAGTGTCAAACTTTGCTTAGACCTACAGCTGCATCGACATGATTGTGTACAGTCTATGCGATATTGTGTGGTGTGTATATTTGTGTATAGACTTCTAGGTCCCTGCCTCACAGCATGTATGCAGTGCTAGAGGTCAATACGTTTTATCATTGACTCTCTATGCTTTGCTGGAGTGGGCCAGTGGCAGTGCCAGTGCAGTTGAAGAAGTGTCACCGAGATCTGCCACACATTTCCAACTATAAGATCTAGCATATTTAGGGAAATGTTGTTATTCTTGTCAGAGAAATTCGAACCTTAATATTTAAATTATAAAATTACTTACATAAATCAGCGTTCCTGCGTCCTGAATCCATTAATATTAGTCGGTATTCACTTGAAATGTGCACAGTAATTACCCACGGGATGACCGACAAACACAGATAGCACAGTTCGCGTTCCGTAACATCCCGACGAATACGACAAGCCAAAGAAACTGAAGAAGAAAAAAAAATAAAAAAATAAAAGAAGAATCAAGAGCAGCCGGAAGAGACGAACAGATTTAAAAAGAGAAAAGAAATAAAAGAAAAGGATATAAAAGATAATTGCCAAAACGTTAGAAGAAGAGGTAAAAGAAGAAGAAATTAATAAGAAGAAGAAAGGAAGAGAGAAAATAAAGAGTACAAGAAAAGAAAGGAAAAAGTAAATGTCAAAGTAAAGCATCGATCATTGTGGCAGAGTGCCCCTCAGCAGTGGCGGATCCACGCCCCCCCCCCCCTTGAGAAAAAAATCTTGTAAAAACACGTGATTTTTACCTATCGGGGAGGGGGTTGCCCCCCCCCCCTGGCGCTCAAGGGGGGGTGCAAATTTTCAAATTTTTGGGAGCAAAAAAAAAAGTTGGGCCCCCGAGTCCCTAAGAAATCCTGGATCCGCGCCTGCTCATAAGTGCCCTCTTTCATCCCTGGGGAGTGCCTCTTTTTTAGGTGTAAGAAGTGCCACATTTTTACCTCTGATTATTAACCTTTGTACTCTTAGACGTGCTCCTTTACTTTTTTAATAAGTGTCTTATCCCTTTCGATAAGTGTCCCCCTTTTTTCATCATTAAAACTGCCCCTAATGTCAAGCGACTAGAAGTAATTTCTCCCAGAGCTCGTTCGCTATGCTCGCTAGCATTTATATATGATATTATTATGTTACTTGTCAAAGGTCTTCTCAGTCTTCCGGTATGAGAATGTGCTTATAACCCCATCAGGATTAGTTTTTCCTCTTTATAAGATTTAATTTTCGCACTGCGACCTCACAAATCTTTGCATTTTTCAGACCATCACACCCAACTGCGAATTAGTATGATGCTTAAGCAATATCTTATATCACATATAAATAGAAAGAAATATTGAAATCATCCCTGTTAATGTTACCACAATGAAGGGGTATAATATTATACCCCAATGTCTAAAAAATTGTTTATTTTCGCTTCGAGATTTCCCTTTGTAGGCAGTCGCTTACGCAGGGGGGGGGGTGTTTGGGGGGTTAAACCCCCCCCCCCCCTTTGGTATTTTTATGTGTATAAACTCCCCTAAAAAAAACCAAACCCCTCCCCCCCCCCCCTTTGGTTTTTTTTTTTTTTTTTTTTTTTAATAATAATAAAAAAATATATATATAAAAAAAAAATTATTCCCATGGCTGACCTAAAAAAGGCGACCTAATTACCCCCCCCCCCCAACGGAGCAAAATGTCAAATTTTCAAATTTCGAGACCAAAAAAAAAAAAAGTGTCCTCTTACCCCTTAAAATTGTCTTTTCCTTATGAAGCTTAAAATATAATAGGATGTATTGAAATAAAAACACATCAAAAACTAAAAGCAAACAGTCTGAAGACTGACACCTGTCTTGGCTACAAAGTAAAATTTGATTCAAATATTCATGATAAAATATCATTAGCGAATACATAATTAAGTAACATAAGTTAAAATATCCAACAACTAAACTATCATCACTAAATATTGCAATAACATAAAAAAAAATAACAACAAAAGTATACATCATTACAATTACATCAACAGAGGACTCTCGAGCTGTGTAATAACTAAATCCCCTGCGGCGCATTCTTTGAGCAAGAGATGGCAACGCATATTCAGAAACTGTTATGAATCTACATAAAAATTTCAAAGTTTGAACAAGGATAAAAAAAAAAGATCCAATGTATATTCTATAAACATACAATTTGTTGTATGTACGTTACATTCTACATAAGAGAAATGTTAAACATCGAATTTCTATTTTGTTTTAATGGATGGAAAGTTTGTATTCTCTTTTTTGCAAGGAAATACTCGGTTTCTTTTTGCGTCTTGACAAATGATTTAAATGCAATCTTAGTTGGTAAACTACTCATGAAATTACAGGTGTATATAAAATATTTTAAGAGCAGGATTGAATATGACAAGAATTTGTCAGAAGGGGTACCAAAGAGCTTTTCAAAATTGGTTAAATTAAAGTTTGAATCAACTTTGAGGTGAATTAAGGATAACACTTCATTCCAAAGTGGTGTTACCTTCTCACATTCACAAAATTGATTTTATACAAAAATGCATTCAAAGCAATAGCTTTATGAAAAACTTGTGAAATAAAAGGAACGTAAACGAGTATGTATGGTACAACAAAAAGTATTAACATGAATCTTATCCCACTTTGTATCTTGCTGTACTGTGAGTTTATCATGCCAATAATCATATCGATTTTGAGGAGAACAGTGATTACGAAGTACTTTGTATGCATATAGGAAGCCCCTGTTACATTTGCCCCGCCGTGTACTGTCCCCTGGAATCCCCTACATAGTTTATGGGGGAAATGTTTATTTTGGTCGCGTGCCAAAAAAAAAGTGCAGTACCCATGGTATCCTTTGTTCGAAATTATATAAACTTGGTACAAAAAAGAAGGAGGGGGGTTTGGATTCTGCCCCCACCCTTATATGGTTATTATGGGGCGAAGGGGGAGCGATGGTAGTGAGGTTTTTTGGGGGGACTCAGGCCCCCAGGCCCCCGGCCCGGTGGGGGGGGGGGGGGGGTACCTAGATTTAGTTTGGCCGAGGGTGTGCCGCTCAAGCCTCAAAACCCCTACACATTATTAGGGGTCTTTTTTTCTCGAAAAGTTGTTTACAATTTTCGGGTGTTTTTCGGGTGTTTACCAGAAAATTTTGCGTATTTTTGAAATTTTGAAAAAACGGACCCATTTCTACAGGTATTTCCGTTAAAAAAAGTGACCCATTAGAGCGGCACACCCCCGTATGTTCTTATATGTGAGTCCCCCACCCCCCCCCCCCCCGGACTCAGAAGGGAGGTGGGGCGTGGATAATTATAATCTTTGGACAATTAAGACACAGGTCAATATAATTATGTAGCTATATAAAATATAAATCTGGAGTTTTACAACAATCAAGAAGTAATAAGGCATATACTTTCACTTCACATCCCCTCCTCTCTCTCTCTTTCCTCCCATCTCCCTCTACTATGGTGGCTCCTAAGGGACACGCAAACGCAAAATTTGACGTATACCTATGCAACAAATTTGTGAATTTTCACGTCAAAGACGTGAAAATCCACAAATTTGACGTATACCTATGCAACAAATTTGTGGATTTTTACGTCAAAGACGTGAAAATCCACAAAATTGTCGTATACCTTTGCTTGGTAATTTTTTCGTTTTTCTGTTCTCAATGGCCCTGAAGGGACACGCAGACATAAAAATCTGCTGGAAAATCTGCGTCCAATATTCACGTCTGCGTTTCCCGAAAGGGACACGCAGACGTGAAAATCTGCTGGAAAATCTGCGTCCAATGTTCACGTATGCGTCTCCCAAAAAGGAAACGCAGACGTGAATATTTGACGTGAAATTTTTTCAGTAAGCTGAGCACCAGGAAGATAAGCGTGTATGGGTTTGTTCTGCTATGTTTTAAACAGCGTTATCTCGACATTAATTGTACACCACTTCATTCTATTTCATGGACTAAAATTGATATATACTATAGAAGGCCTAGATACATTACGCTTTAAAAATGTGTAAACATATTTTGCCTGTACCAAGCAATTACTTCTTTTTGTGCATCTTGTTACCATTTGCCCCCCCCCCCCCCCTCCTATCACATCCTTTTATTCTCTCTCTCTATTTCTTTCCATCTCTCTCGCTATCTCTCCTATCCTTCGATCCTTCCCATTCTTTCTGTACTATGTGTACTCGAAATTCGACAGAGAGAGCTAGAGAGAGAGAAGAAAAAAAGAAGAGAGGGGAGAGACAGGTTGGGAGAGAGAAACGTTGAAAGAGGAGAGAGAGAGAGAGAGAGAGAGAGAGAGAGAGAGAGAGAGAGAGAGAGGGAGGATAAACCATAGGGTTATAGATTGGGAGAGAGAAGGGAGAGACAGATTGGGAGAAAGAAACGATAAAGAGGAGCGAGAGAGAGAAGGGGACATTGGGAGAGAGAAATAGAGAGGGGCAGACAGATTGGGATAGAAAGAGGAGAGAGAGGGGAAGACAGATTGGGAGGGAGAAAGGAGGAAAAGACCGAGAGAGAGAGAGAGAGAGAGAGAGAGAGAGAGAGAGAGAGGGAGGATAAACAGATTGGGAGAGAGAGAAGGGAGAGACAGGTTGGGAGAGAGAAACGATAAAGAGGAGTGAGAGAAAGAAAGGGACATTGGGAGAGAGAAATAGAGAGGGGCAGAAGGATTGGGATAGAAAGAGAAGAGCGAGAGGGGAGAGACAGATTGGGAGGGAGAAAGGAGGAAAAGACCGAGAGAAGGGGAGAGAGAGTGGTGGGACATTAGGAGACAGAGGAGAGAGATATGGAAAGAAATACACAGAGAATAAAAGGGTGTGATAGGAGGGGGGGGGGGGGGGGCAAATGGCAACAAGATGCACAAAAAGAAGTAATTGCTTGGTAATGAGAGAAGAAGAAAATCAACAATTTGAGCTAAATTCAATGTATTTGTATTTCTTTGTAATTTTGTTGTCTATATATTTTGTCTGAATTGAAATTGTAGACATGATGTTTAGGAGCCACGTACATACTCTACTGCTCTCTATTAAAGGTAAAGACCAGTTATGGTCATGCGATTGCATTGTGAAAGAAACGTTGTGGAATCGATCAGAAAAGGTTGATCATCTAGCATCTAGCATCTGCAAGGTTCTGGAATCATCAAAATGATAAGAAATTTGGCCCATTCTTCGTAAAGTTACAAGCACTATACACAGAAAGATGTATATGGGACTATCCTATATCTCTTACAGACCATGAGAGAAACAAATTTACCAAATGAATTAGTAGGCGGTTTCCCGGCAAATTTTGTATCATCATGTATTAGTCAAAACATATTCTTTCACATGAAGCTTTTACGTTTCATTAAATCATTGGAGAAAGAAGACGATTCGTTGTTTTGTTCTCGACTCTTAATCCTCGTCTGAATTCAGTTCCCGCCTCCCCTCCCGCGCGAAGCGCCTAAGCTTTTACGTTTCATTAAATAATTAGAGAAAGAAGACGATTCGTTGTACCGTTCTCGACTTTTAATCCTCATCTGAATTCAGTTTTTTCCTTCCCCCCCTCCCTCCCGCGCGAAGCGCGGAAGCTTTTACGTTTCATTAAATCATTAGAGAAAGAAGACGATTCGTTGTACCATTCTCGACTCTTAATTTCTTTAAAAAGGGGGTGGGTTTTTTTTCTCTCTCTCTTTGGACTCCTGAGAAATGTAAAAAGGAGGTTATAAAATATCTTGAATATCATAGAAAAATTGATCAAATCCCGGGATCAAATTCCTGAAATTCCTGCTAGCTTTGAAAGCTCATTCAGGATTATTTCATTTTGAAAAGTAAAAGCATTGGCCCCCAGTCCCCCTCCATCGACTAGAGCTCACCTGAAATGGGGGGGGGGGGTTGTACATTTAGCAGTGTTCCGGATTTGGGTGGGGGGGGGTCTTCAAGGTAGGAAAAGCCAGCGAAAAGCCGGCGAAAGGGGGATTCAGAAATGTTGGCAGTCCTGAGATAGGGTGGGGGGGGGGGTGCTTTTAAAGGGCGGGAACGAGCGTACGCGTACCCTAAATAATACTAAGTGGGGGGAGCCGGGCATCTACTGTACATGATTGCACTTTTTAAGCGCTCGCGCGCTGGCGCACTAATTTACGTCTGGGCTATATAATAATACCTTGCAAAATAACGAAAAATTATTCTAAAGTTTATGAAGTGCACGTCGCGCAACTACTCTTAATGATCGTGACATACTATATCCGTGTAGGCTATACAGTTATACTTACATTAAAAAAATAACTCATTTCTCATGTATTATGCTAAAATTGAAACAATCACATTTTTCTTCTTCTTCTTCTTCTTCTTCTTCTTCTTCCTTTTTTTTCTCTCTTTTTTTTGCAATATCAGGGGGGGGGGATGATTGTACAGGCCACCCCCCTACTTCAAGCCAGGGGGGGGGGGTGCAGCCCCCCCCCCCCCCCCCCATCCCCCCGGGATTTACGCCCCTGGTGTTGGTCATAGCCTAGCTTTATATCGTTCATGATAAGCTTCATTACAATAAGACAACTTTAATTTGTAGGTCATGGAATTTATTTGAATTTTAATATTTAATTTCATTTATTTATTCAGTTCTGAATACATGATAAAAACTCAATATAATTGAAGGACTAAAGAGATATAAACTTGTTTATACATAATTTGCCAAGGCTCCAATATAAGCGAAGCTTGGTGCCTTAAGTGTTACCCCTGACAAATATTATTGAACTGAATTGAATTTTGAATTGAATTTATTTCCACCCAACATAAAATAAAAGTGTGCAAAACGATACATGTCCAACCAATTAAGTGGAGGAATAACAAAAGTAGAAATACCTATCTAGGTTATCCCCTTAATTTAGATACAAGCAAACAAAATATATAATATAGGGTTCATTGCAAAAGTACATTAAGAAGAGAAATATGATAGGTAGAGATTGAAGAGTGATTGAGTGTGTGCGTGTGTGTGTGTGTGGGTGTTGTGTGTTTGTGCGTGCGCGATCGCGCGCGCTTGCGTAAATTAGTGTGGGCGTGTGCTCGTGCTAGTATGTGATGGCTATCGCCGATCATCCCCCCCCCCCCCCCACTCCTCGGTACGGATTTACGCCCCTGACCAACACATATTATTTTATTAAGAACAAATCAATAGACTAAGGACATATTATAGAATTGTAATAATGGATTGCTTTTAAGAAATCCAAGCACAGAAAAGTTTGAAACCCCACCCGGGTCTACCCGTATGTGAAGCCGGATATATTCTCAAAGTCGCTAGCTTCGGCATTGATAATTTTGTCTGGCCAAGTCGGAGGAAAGATCTTATGCGGGTTGTTTGTTGATGGATGGCTGGCGCTGCGGTCAAGGGAGAACTTAAACAAAAAATAAAAACCCTTAGTTTGTCGAGGTCATAAGTGTATCCATCATTATTTTGATAATATATGATCTAAATGAATAATATTGACCTATATACTTTATTTACCTTAAAGTCGGTCATTAGATGAAACAAAAAACAAAAAATCCGCCCATATACAGGTATCTCTATTTCTTTTTCTCATTGAATAAAAAGTCTCTAAAATCAAAACAAGGTTATCAGTTATCAAAACATCTGGCCAACCCCAGCGGTCCTATCAATCATTACACGCGAGCAAGAATGACCAAAGAGGCGTAGATGAGGAAAGTGGTGAGGAATAATTCCATAAAAGGGAAGCCATAATCGGTTCGAGTCATCAATTCAGGAGCTCATCTCACCCGCAACAAGCTGCCTTCAGAACCTTCTCACCAGATTGGTAAGCATCTATTTTCTACTTTGCAGACTATAATTACAGAACTTTTCTTACAAACCGATTATTCGATCATATGTTTTTATTATGGCCCATGTCTAAATCTTGCTTCGTTCAAATGGCATATGACTTTTTTTATTTTTTTTTATTGTTCACCAATACGATGCATAATATATTCTACAATCTACCTTATAGGTTTATTTACTTTTAATTTATATCTTTGATGTCTAATGTTTACGCTTGGTTCGTTATGTTTCCCATTGTATATTATAATGATGATATTATTAGTCTTCGGACTACACGTTTCGGTGTATGAAGATATCAATCATGTAGAGGTGATGTGGTCCTGAGGAAGAGTCAATTAAGACCGGATTATTGTTACCTAATGTATCGTTGTTATATTCGCACATTTAAAAAAAGACAAGTCTATTGAAATAGCTTTTCAGTTGGATTTTGCAAAGGTATTTGCAATCTTATATACTGTTAGCATCATCCATTCAATTTAATATATCTAAAGTCAGCAGCGCGAGTATAGGATTTTTTTATTATTTTAATGGCAACCTGGGCAAATGATGAATTTGTGCCACCCCTATTCAAAAATTATGAGCTCAAAATATTCAAAATTGCAAGTTCATTTCTCGTTCATATCGTTCAGAAATTATAGCAATGTATTGCATTTTTTTTAACGCATTTAATCCAGGAGTCGGTATTAAACCCAAAGCTTGTAAAGTCTAGGAGTTATCTAAGCGAGGGAGGAAAAGCGACCTTGTGGTGAAATTGATTGATTGATTTTATTCATTAAAATTAATATTAGGCCTAACTAAATTTGCATTAGATGAAAAAGACCGTCAAAATAAAAAGGAAATACCTTCATGCGATAACGCGTGAAAGCGAATCTTCAGAAAATTTCGTTGGAATATGAATAGAATTACACTGATTTGTGGACAACTTTCTTAAGTTTGATACTCATGTCAGTTTGAAAAATCTATAAATTGGCACATTCTGTTAAGGTATTTCTAATACAAAAGAATCCTAACGGGATAGGCTTCTTTTATTATAAATTAAAGTCATGCAAAATTTGTATTTTCACCATTTGAAACGCGATTTCTTCAGCGTTAATACATGGGGGAAAATTTGAAAATAAAAAAATGCTATTCTATTCAATTCTTCGTTTATATATTCTAGCAGTAGGCGTAGACAGGTTCGTACACCTGGGGGGGGGATGACTTAGGGGCGGATCTAGCTTTTTGCTAAGGGGGGGGGTTGACCAAAATAATGACGATGCGGAGCATCGTCCACGAGCCGCAAAGCGGCGAGCCGATTTTTTTTTGGGGTGTTTATTTGAACCCCGTAAGTGATGTTTTCCTGGCATCTATTAACACAATGGAGACCATAAAAAGCAGTGCATGATAACGTCTTTTTAAATCAAGTAACAGTTAAATACACAGTTATATCCAGAGTTATCATGTGTTTGGTTAAGTTACCAGATGATTTGAATATCTTCTCACAATATTTGCACTTGAAAGGGTTTCTCTCCAGCGTGCGTTCTTTTTTCTTTCTTTTTTTTTTTTTTTTTTTTTTCCCTTGTTTTTGTTTTGTTTGTTTTGGGGGGCCGCCCAAGGGGGGGGGGATTAAACCCCCTAACCCCCCCCCCCCCCGTAGATCCGCGCCTGTTTAATCTTGTGGTTATCTTGTGGTTTCCAAACCACAAGATAACCACAAAATACTTGTAAGATTTTCTTTTTTTTACCGTCTGAATTGGCTTTCACCGTGTGAATGCGGCTAATAACAATAAACACAATTAAAATAATGATGAGGATTATTATTATCATCATCATAATTATTATTATTATTGTTATCATTATTATTATTACTATTATTATCATCATTATGACTTATTAAGTAAGCAAATATCATTCCCCAAAACCTGGGGGGATGATTGTACATGCCATCCCCCCCCCCCTCCCCCACCTTGTGAGGTGGGGGGGGATGCATCCCCCTCATCCCCCCCCGTTGTCTACGCCCCTAATAAGGACGAGCATTTTCGAGAAATGCGGAACCAGCAAAATTTGAATAATTCCCAATTCTCGTTTCCTTTGTTCTTCCTTTTTTTAAACAAACAGAAGCTAAACTAGTCAAGATGATGATCAAAGTAGCTCTTGTGCTCTGTGCTATTGTGGCAACCAGTATGGTGTGCGCAAAGAATTTTGAAGAGCAAGATGCATTGGACGCTTGTAAGTATATAAGTCAGCCAGGGACAAACTGTCATAAAATCCCTAAAGCTATTGTCAGAAAAACTGTGAAACTAAGACCGTATTTCGTTAACACATAATATTTTCGTACGATTCTCTTTTACTCGGGGGGGGGGGGGGGGCAGTAAGAATATAATTGGTACACATGACCACAGGTTTTCCATCCCCTCCCCGAAACAAGTTTTATCTACTCTTCAAAACTTACCCTTTCGAATTTTTTTCCCGAAGATTTCCCCACTATACGTACCTCTTAAAGGTATTATGTCCAATTTGCAGGCCAAAACATGAAAAGGTTAATGTTTCCAACGGCATTTGAAAGATAATATTAATTTAGAACTTCCCTCGAAACGAAAGGTGCTTGAAAATTTCTTTTAGTGGGAAAATAACGAGCATTAGTAGTCGAATCGACTTTAGTGATTGCAATCATTTTAGTTATAGTCTGATTTTCAGACCCTTGTACCGAATGGACGTACGTTTTGTGCTGTGCAAAGGTTCAATCAGTTTAATTGTGGCCATTACAAGAAGTGGGTTATTGATGTAGTCAAATTTTCATGTACCTTTACAGCTCATTTTATGTATGTTATTACTAAAGAAAAAAAGAGAAGTCAATCAGTCACTCAATAGTGTCTGACAGTAAAATCTAGAAAATAAACGGGTTCCCTTGCATAATTTGAATAATATGACACTGCTAACGTTTACATCTCACAGATAAGACATACGTGACATATTCATAGTTTCTGCAAAGTTCTTCATAATTTGATGTTGATTGCAAATGGGACATAGGCCTAGTACCTTTAAGAAGATATTATTAACCCCTTAAAAATTGCTTTAAATAACTATTATTGATATTGACAGCACAATGTCTATGCAAGGGTACTCTAAATGCGTTTCAACAAACACAACATACTTTCCTTCACCCCCCCCCCCCCCTCATTTTTGCCTATTTGACTCCTAATGCGTTACTCGCCTTAACCAGCCGAAACTGTTTTGGTCGCGAATGTGTCTACAGCAATATATATTTGCTTTATTTTCATTAAATCTCGTTTCTATGGCAACCATGCAGTGCTGAATATGATGCTCTCAGAGGAGGTTGCATCTCCTGATGACGCTGTAGCCTTGCAAGGCTGGGGCAGCAACTGGAAGAAGGCGTTTGATAAAGTCGGTGATGCAGTTAAGAAAGTCGCCCACGTTGGACATTTCGTGTGCCGGCTTGGTCTTTCTCCAGAAGAAGCTCGTAAGTATAGCCACAGAAATATAATTATGAAAAAAAGAATAATAACAGTGACAATAATGGCAATGATGATAATGATGATGGTAATTAATAATAATATTCCGGAAATAATAATCAATATTAGCATCATCATCATCATCTGTTAGTGTCAAACTCTTTCTAAGCCAGCCAAATTAAAGCTCACATTCTTAGAAGTAATTGATGTTTATTTAATTCATCATAAGTTTTTTATAAAAAACATATCAAATACAAAACAGTGTAGCACTCAACAACAAAAATGTCATATGAATGTGGAGAAACCATGAAAATAAAATGCCTTGCTTAGGGACATATAGTAAGCGCCTTAACGGCTATTGAACTCACAACCTTAGATTCTCCAGCGAGTGTTTTAAGGCCCCCCTAAAAAGAGCTATAAGGCCCTTTTATTTCTTCTCAAAATAGCCGCCCGGCACATTTTCCGAGACATCCGGCCGGGCTTTTTTTCATGATGGCCGCTAGCTTTTATGTTTATTTTTTCCCCGAAAAAACAGTATGTTGTTTTTTTTTTTAAACAAAAAAACAAAAACAAAATAAAACAGGCGGCCTCAACAAAAAAAAGGGAGTGGGCGGCGCGGGGACGTTAAACCTGATTTTTTTTTGTGTGTGAATATTTTTCCTAGCCAGTCCCCCCTCCTCGTTTTATCATATTTTCAAATTTCATGTACATCTTAGGCGTTAAAATTCTGACTGCGTTCCCAGAGATGAGAGAAGAGGATCTCAGCGAAGAGAGTGTTCGAGAGATCTGCGATGAAGTACATGCCCTTGGCCGTTAGACTCGGTACGTAATTTTAAAACAATATTAACATGAAACAATATTATTATACTGGTGAGCACTAATATTTTTTTTGCCCTCGAAAATGGCACCCTGCCCCCCTTGAGCACCAGGGGAGGATTCGTCTCCAAATAACAGCAACATTAACGTGTTTTTACTTATTTTTTTCCCGGGCAGGGGAGGGGACCCGGCCTTCCGGATCCGCCATTGGGGGTGGCGGTGGGGGTGGCGGTGGCAAGCCTGGGCAAATCAAAACTATAAACAATCCACCACTTATTAACCTTTTACATGTATTTTGCTTTAACAATTTAAATACATGTCAAGTCTCAAGTAAGCAATGTTTGAGAATTTTAATATTGTTTGCCTACACTTACATTCTTACTCTGACATTAAAAAAGATACAAGTATCTTAGTTTGGTTGTTCCAGCAGTATCAGTTTTAGAATTTTTGATGATTGCAATTGATCAATAGTAATAAATATGGAGTCATTAACAGAATTATCTTCTAATGAAATACAATATACATGAGTTTGTATTGGTCTTTATGCTTCTTTCTTCTCACCGTGCCCCCTCTTCCTTTCTTTCGTTCCCTCTCCCTTTCCTATTCTTTCTCTGTCTCCCTTTCCTCCCTCTGCCCCCTCCCCCTCTCTCTCTTCCTTTCTCTGTCTCCCTCTCTCTCTCCCTTTCTCTGTCTTCCTTTCTCCGACTCTCTCCCCCCATTTTTTTCTTTATGTCTCTCGGCCTTTCTCTCCCCTTTCTCTCCCCTTTCTCTTCCCTTTCTCTCCCCTTTCTCTCCCCTTTCTCTTCCCTTTCCCTTCCCTTTCTCTTCCCTTTCTCTTCCCTTTCTCTTCCCTTTCTCTCCCCTTTCTCTTCCCTTTCTCTCCCCTTTCTCTCCCCTTTCTCTCCCCTTTCTCTTCCCTTTCTCTCCCCTTTCTCTTCCCTTTCTCTCCCCTTTCTCTCCCCTTTCTCTCCCCTTTCTCTCCCCTTTCTCTCCCCTTTCTCTCCCCTTTCTCTTCCCTTTCTCTTCCCTTTCTCTCCCCTTTCTCTCCCCTTTCTCTCCCCTTTCTCTTCCCTTTCTCTCCCCTTTCTCTCCCCTTTCTCTTCCCTTTCTCTCCCCTTTCTCTTCCCTTTCTCTCCCCTTTCTCTTCCCTTTCTCTCCCCTTTCTCTTCCCTTTCTCTCCCCTTTCTCTCCCCTTTCTCTTCCCTTTCTCTCCCCTTTCTCTTCCCTTTCTCTCCCCTTTCTCTTCCCTTTCTCTCCCCTTTCTCTTCCCTTTCTCTCCCCTTTCTCTCCCCTTTCTCTTCCCTTTCTCTCCCCTTTCTCTTCCCTTTCTCTCCCCTTTCTCTTCCCTTTCTCTCCCCTTTCTCTTCCCTTTCTCTCCCCTTTCTCTCCCCTTTCTCTCCCCTTTCTCTTCCCTTTCTCTCCCCTTTCTCTTCCCTTTCTCTCCCCTTTCTCTCCCCTTTCTCTCCCCTTTCTCTCCCCTTTCTCTTCCCTTTCTCTCCCCTTTCTCTCCCCTTTCTCTCCCCTTTCTCTTCCCTTTCTCTCCCCTTTCTCTCCCCTTTCTCTTCCCTTTCTCTCCCCTTTCTCTTCCCTTTCTCTCCCCTTTCTCTTCCCTTTCTCTCCCCTTTCTCTCCCCTTTCTCTCCCCTTTCTCTTCCCTTTCTCTCCCCTTTCTGTTCCCTTTCTCTTCCCTTTCTCTCCCCTTTCTCTCCCCTTTCTCTCCCCTTTCTCTTCCCTTTCTCTCCCCTTTCTCTCCCCTTTCTCTTCCCTTTCTCTCCCCTTTCTCTTCCCTTTCTCTCCCCTTTCTCTTCCCTTTCTCTCCCCTTTCTCTTCCCTTTCTCTCCCCTTTCTCTCCCCTTTCTCTTCCCTTTCTCTTCCCTTTCTCTTCCCTTTCTCTTCCCTTTCTCTCCCCTTTCTGTTCCCTTTCTCTTCCCTTTCTCTCCCCTTTCTCTCCCCTTTCTCTTCCCTTTCTCTTCCCTTTCTCTCCCCTTTCTCTCCCCTTTCTCTCCCCTTTCTCTCCCCTTTCTCTCCCCTTTCTCTTCCCTTTCTCTCCCCTTTCTCTCCCCTTTCTCTCCCCTTTCTCTTCCCTTTCTCTCCCCTTTCTCTCCCCTTTCTCTCCCCTTTCTCTCCCCTTTCTCTCCCCTTTCTCTCCCCTTTCTCTTCCCTTTTCTCTGTCTCTCTTTCTCCTCCTTTCTCCCGTCTTTCTCTGATTCCCTTTTCTCCACAACTCCTCATTATGTTTTAAACAAAATACATTGTCTTTTTTTTTATCACATAGGAAGGGATCGTGACACAACATTTGGAACGCTTGATGTTGATTCTTCCTCGAGAAACAATGAAATAAAAACAAGAAATTGTCAACTTCCATCATGTGTTTGCAATTTCCTTATATTAATTAGAATCTTCTTTATCACTCCTGTATTGTTAAAATCCTTAAACCTTGTTTTCCCTCTAAAATTAAATGATGGTGAGTGGTTTCATTATTAATACATATTTTGCCTTTACTTCAATGTATCCAATCATTATACATTTTTCAAAGGTGTTTACAAATATGTAGGGTTAAAAGTACACTAACCTTAAAATCTAGCATAATACTACATCTTTTCATCAAAAGCTTGAAATTAAAAATGCTCTCTCTGTTTTGCGTTTTATTCCTAAAGAAAAGTACCAACAACAAGACATTGTAAGCATGGTATAAGGGGAATAATGAATAGTATTGGTAATAATGCTGATAATAAAATCACATGAACTTGCATACCATAGCTAGCGTGTTTGTTTTGGACATTTTGTTATAAGATATAAAGCCAGCAGTATATGATTGATAAAATATTGTTGGCAGGCAGGGAAAATACGAAAAACAACAACACTTTGATGAGAAAAAGTGTGAGAGGCAAAAATAAAAAAAAGTAAAAAGGTTAAATAGAAGAATGAAGAGAGAAAGAGAAGAAGGGGGAGCATGGGAGAGCAGAGAGAGGAGCGTGAAAGAAAGAGAAAGTGAGAGAGAGGGGGGGGGGGGGGGAGGCAAGGAAAACGGACAAAAAAGAGAAAGACGAGTGATAACAGAAGAGACAACTTAAGGCAGAAACGGAAAGAATGAAAGAGAGTGAGAGAGATGGGGTGACCAAGGTGATGCAAGAAATGAGGATCATGTGAGATGGAGAGAAGAGAGAGGAGAGCAGAGAGGTGTATTTATCTTACCTTTAAACCTATGGCTAGGACGGTCTTTGTATATGCTAAAGGCACTGACAGTGCCTTAAAGGGCCACTCTAACCAAAACGGGCTAAGAAAAAAACAAATATAATAATTTTGACGGAGATTCCGAACATGACAATGATTTCTCTTAGAAATCATCAATAAATCTGGAATCTAGCTTTAAAAACGACGACTCAGAACGCTAAGAAAAAAGCCCAGTTTCGGAGCTATATTGCGCAACTGTTTATGACGTCACTGCAGGCGCCTCTCCGGTGAAAAGGAGGGTGGTTTAGGCATCGACATGTCTTTAAAATGGCAAACTATGATATTAATTGGAACAAAAAAGACATTTATCCGAAAAATTATATGCACTTGATAATCCCAGTATACGTTTCTGGCAATTTCGTCATTTTTAATGTAAGATCCTTAGTTGTAGGTCGAATCGGACATGCCTGCAATGACGTCAAATTCGTCATCAAGGCCACGTGACTGTATTAACTCTTTTCGAGGGGCATAGCCCAGCAAACGTGAGAACTGTGAAAAGTGGATGGTTATAATATTATCATTTTTCGGTCAATTTAGAGATTTTTTGAAAAATCAGAGGCTGGAATATTAAAAAGTAGAGGTGTATTCATGTTTTGAAAGGCTATGTTAGTTGGGTTAGAGTGGCCCTTTAAAAGGACGTCACAGTGCCTTAAAAGGACGCCACACGTAGCAGTCCACTATGTCGACGTGCAAATCTAAAAGTCCCTATTGCCTCCGCCGCGGCTACTTCGTTGCGGAGGCATACAAACGAAATTTTACAAAAACAAAACAAACATAATATTACACTGAAATTCGTATGAAAGGTATATATAGAAAGAGCACTCGATCTGAATATATCATCTGCCAATACGTTTGTCTCTTCGATACAGACGGCTTCATGCCCTGTGCTGCCCTCAGGAGGTGGTTTTGACTCACTCTGATCACAAACACATCTTCTGTGACTGTGTTGTTTGATATCATACCCTGTAATATTAATATTGAATTAATGATATGCATTAGGGCAAACAAAAAATAATGTGTTTCTCGTCCGGTCTTTCTTTAAAAATCAGTGAGGGAGGCCTTTACTGTTATTTATTTTTTATTTTTTTATTTTTGTCAAGATGGCCGCCATTTATAAAATGGCTGCTGAGACAAGGCTTTTTGATCATATATTGTATGTATGTAAAGTAGATAATATTTTATCACATAAGTTTGTCTTCGATTTGTCAAATCAGAAACAAAAATCAGAAATTGAATGATTTTCTCTCTCTTTCACAGGCCACAGACAAGAACTAAATACAGTGCGAAAAGTTAGTGCTTGCCTGTGGTCAATGACTATGTACTACATGTACAAACAAAACACAGTGGCACAGCCGTAAATGATTGTTATTAAATCAATGTGCAATGTTTAAACTACTGAGTACTAGTATAGAGATGTTTAAAATATCTACAGTGCACGATGTCAAAATTAGTTGTCAATGACTATGATTATGGGACCTCAAAATTCAACTGCAGTAGCATAGCTACCTCACATTCGACGCCTTCTGATGACGGCTTAAAAAGATTTCAATTAAAAAAAGCTTGGTTTGGGCTACAGCACTGAGAAAAATGTCATGGTTTTACAAGTTTTAGTTTCATACTCTTTTAAATACTGACATGAGGGAAGTTAAACATTCTCGCAATAATACATGCAGATCTGTATCAAAACTCTTAGTACCTGTTAGTTTTCAGTGGCCTAGGACATATCCGTTTAAATGCGTAGCTGTGCACTGGTCAACCACATATAATTATATTGTGTAAAATATGTATCAAGCAAACCTGAGTAAATTTAAAAATCCTTTCCTCATAAGCAAGTTTGAAACTATTCTTTTGGTTTGGGTTTTCCTGCATGTTCCTAGAACTGTTCCCTTGTCTAAGGGGATGTAGGATGTTTCCCCCTTTTTTATAAGAAAAAATACATTCATAAGATAAAATAAAGTAGCATCAAAGCAATTATAATATAAGCCCATGCACGGCTCTTTTCTTTTTCTAAACGAGGTGTAAAACCTACGTACTGCTGCACATTTACATTTTACAAGCACACATTTCTATACCTGACAATTACAAACAATTTTTAATACCCTCCTGATGTAACGCTGACTTAAAGTATAACTATGATTTCTAAAAAAATAAAAATGAAAATAACAAATATCGGTGCGGGCGGGTGGGGACGAGAATCACGTAATTTTTGTAACTTGGCCTTATAACATTCAGAGCAGCTTACACTGAATCTATTGATATCAGTTACACTAATCTGGTTCAACATAATAGATGTAAATGTAAAGTATGCTGGATTGTTTTGATCCTCAAACTTATAATTCTATGACATGAAGATACACATAGCACCAGAGGCGGCGCTCGTGGGTAGGGGGTGGGGGGCAGGGGGCACAGTGCACCCACTCTTTCTAGTACCCCCAAATTGCCCCTTTAACTTTGTAAGCAGTCCCCCTTTTAACATAGTACAAGTGCCCCTTTTACTTTGAAACATGCCCCTATTAATTTGTTAAAGTGCCCCTTCCCCTTTTCACCTCTGATAAGTGCCCCTTTTATTTTGACACATACCCCTTTTATTTTGACAATTTCCCCCAAAGCTCGTTCGCTACGCTCGCTAGCATTTATAGATGATATAATTATGTTACTTATCAAAGGTCTTTTCAGTCTTCCGTTATGAGAATGTGCTTACAACCCCATCAGGATTGTTTTTTTTCCTCTTTAAAAGATTTAATTTTCGCCTGCGACCTCACAAATCTTCACATTTTTCAGACCATCACACCCAACTGCAAAGTATGATGGTTAAGCAATATCTTATTTCACGAATAAATAGAAAGAAATATTGAAATCATCCCTGATAATGTTACCACAATGTAAGGTTATATACCAATGTCTAAAAATGTTTATATTTTCGCTTCGAGATTTCCCTTTGAGTTCGCAAATCAATTTATAAAAATACTGTCTAAGATTTCCAGGAAAACTTATCAAACTTTTACCAACTAACTTTCTTGTTCAATTCTTAACAATGGCATCAACCTGAAGTTGAAAAATATTACAATAACAATTCATTTTATAAGACGGGGCCCAGTTCTGTTTAAAATTATGTATTCTAAACTGAATAAATATATAAAAGAAATGAAATGAAATATTAAAAAACCAAAATACATTCCTTGACCGACAAATTAAAGTTGTCTTTTCCTTATGAAGCTTAATATATATATATATGATTTATTGAAATCAAAACACATCAAAAACCAAGAGCAAACAGTCCGAAGACTGACACTTGTCTTGGCTACAAAATAAATTTTAAATCAAATGTTCATAATAAAATATCATTAGCGAATACATAAGTTAAAATATCCAATAACTAAACTATCATCACTAAATATTGCAATAACATATAAACAATAACAACAAAAGTATACATCATTACAATTACATCAATAGAGGACTCTCGAGCTGTGTAATAACTAAATCGCCTGCGGCACATTCTTTGAGCAAGAGATGGCAACGCATATTCAGAAACTGTTCAATGTATATTCTATAAACATACGATTTGATGTATGTACGTTACATTCTACATAAGAGAAATGTTGAACATCGAATTTCTATTTTGTTTTAATGGATGGAAAGTTTGTATTCTCTTTTTTTTTTGCAAGGAAATAATCAGTTTCTTTTTGTGTCTTGACAAATGATTTAAATGCAATCTTAGTTGGTAAACTACTCTTGAAATTACTAGTGTATATAACATATTTTAAGAGCAGGATTAAATATGACAAGAATTTTGTCAGAAGGGGCACCAAAAAGCTTTTCAAAATTGGTTAAATTAAAATTTGAATCAACTTTGAGGTGAATTAAGGTTAACACTTCATTCCAAAGTGGTGTTACCTTCTCACACTCACAAAATTGATTATATACAAAAATGTATTCAAAGCAATAGCTTTATGAACAAAATTGTGAAATAAAAGGAACGTAAACGAGTATCTATGGTACAACAAAAATTATTAACATGAATCTTATCCCACTTTGTATCTTGTGGTACTGTGAGTTTATCATGCCAATAATCATATCGATTTTGAGGAGAACACTGATTACGAAGTACTTTGTATGCATATAGGAAGCCTCTGTTACATTTGCCCCGTGTATTATTATCCCCGGTCTCCCCTACATAGTTTATGGGGAAATGTTTATTTTGGTCGCGTGCCCCCCCCCCCCCCAAAGGTGCAGTACCCATGGTATCCATTGTTCGAAATTATATAAACTTGGAACAAAAAAGAAGGAGGGGGTGGATTCTGCCCCCACCCTTTTATGGTTATTATGGGGCGAAGGGGGAGGAGAGTCGCGGAGGGGGAGCGATGGTAGTGAGGTTTTTTTTTTTTTTGGGGGGGGGGGGGGGGGACTCAGGCCCTCGGGCCCCCCGGCCCGGGGTTGGGGGGGGGGGGAGGGTACCTAGATTTAGTTCGGCCGAGGGTGTGCCGCTCAAGCCTGGAATATCTATCTAGATCTCTATGATGTATACACACACGCATACACACACACACGCACGCACGCACACCCACATACATACACACACACCCACGCACACACTCAATCACTCTTCAATCTCTACCTATCATATTTCTCTTCTTGCTTTACTTTTGCCATGAACCCACTATATTATATATTTTTGTTTGCTTGTATCTAAATTAAGGGGATAACCTATATAGGTATTTCTACTTTTGTTATTCCTCCACTTAATTGATTAGACATGTATCGTTTTGTACACTTTTATTTTATGTTGGGTGGAAATAAATTCAATTCAAAATTCAATTCAGTTCAATATTATTTGTCAGGGGTCACACTTAAGGCATCAAGCTTCGATTATCTTGGAGCCTTGGCAAATTCTGTATGAACAAGTTTATTTCGCTTATATATCTTTCAATAATATTGAGTTTTATCATGTATTCAGAACTGAATAAATAAATGAAATTAAATATTAAAATTCAAATAATTTTCACGACCTACAAATTAAAGTTGTCTTATTGTAATGAAGCTTATCATGAACAATATAAAGCTGGGCTATGACCAACATAGATTATTTTATTAAGAACAAATCAATAGACTAAGGACAAATTATAGAATTGTAATAGTGGATTGCTTTTAAGAAATCCAAGCGCAGAAAAGTTTGAAACCCCACCCGGGTCTACCCGTATGTGAAGCCGGATATATTCTCATAGTCGCAAGCTTCGGCATTGATCATTTTGTCAGGCCAAGTCGGAGGAAAGATCGTATGCGGGTTGTTTGTTGATGGATGGCTGGCGCCGCGGTAAAGGGGAAACTTAAACAAAAATAAAAACCATAAGTTTGTCGAGGTCATAAGTGTATCCATCATTATTTTGATAATCTATGATCAAAATAAATCTTCATTACATTGACCTATATACCTCATTTACCTTCAACTCAGTCATTTAAAAAAAGAAAAAAGAAGAAGATCCGCCCATATATCTTTATTTCTTTTTCTCCTTGAATAAAAAGTCTCTAAAATCAAAACAAAGTTATCAGTTATCAAAACGTCTGGCCAACCCCAGCGGTCCTGTCAATCATTACACACGAACAAAAATGATCAAAGAGGCGCAGATGAGGAAAGTGGCGAGGAATATTCCATAAAAGGGAAGCCATGATCGGTTCGAGTCATCAATTCAGGAGCTCATCTCACCCGCAACAAGTTGATTTCAGAACCTTTTCACCAGATTGGTAAGCATCTATGTTCTACTTTGCAGACTACTAATTACAGTAATTTTCTTCCCAACCGATTTTTCGATAATATGTATTATGGCTCATTTCTAAATCTTGTTTCGTTCAAATGGCAAATGACTCCTTCTTTTTTTCTTCTTTTTTATTGTTCACCAATACGATGCATAATATATTCTGCAATCTGCCTTATAGGTTTATTTACTTTTAATTTATATCTTTGATATCTAATGTTTACGCTTTTTTTTTTTTTTTTTTTTTAATTTTTTTACATGATATATTCATAAATTTATTAATCTAACCATAAACGAAGACATCAGAATATATAGATCCTTGAAATGGTAAGATATATATGTTTAGGGGGTTGAGAAATCACTTAGTTGGTCTTGCTCATTGGCGGTGAAGAAGGATGCCATTTGTGATAAAAACTGGCATGGAAGGAAATTGACCAATAACCGTAATTTGATTGTTTCTGTCCCATTCGTTAATCCTGAATTGACCTTCTTTTCTAACAAAAACTGGCGAATACTGGTATAGAGGGGAAGGGGGGCATGGGAAAGCCTTATAGTCTTTTAAATGTATGATGAATATGGTAAGGGGTGTAGTGTCTTTTTTTTTTTTTTTTTTTTGGTATATGAAGATATCAATCATGTAGAGGTGATGTGGTCCTGTGGATGAGTCAATCAAGTCCGGATTACGGTTACCTAATGCATCGTTGTTATATTCGCACATTTAAAAAAGACAAGTCTATTGAAATAGCTTTTCAGTTGGATTTTGCGAAGGTATTTGTAATCTTATATACTGTTAGCATCATCCATTCCATTTATATCTAAAGTCAGCAGCGCGAGTATAGGATTTGTTTATTATTTTAATGGCAACCTGGGCAAATGATGAATTTGTGCCACCCCTATCCAAAAATTATGAGCTCAAAATACTCACAATTGCAAGTTCATTTCTCGTTCATATCGTTCAGAAATTATAGCAATGTATTGCATTTTTTTAACGCATTTAATCCAGGAGTCGGTATTAAACCCAAAGCTTGTAAAGTCTAGGAGCTATCTTATGCTATGGTCACATTACCCAAAGGTAGCCTGCTCGGCGGCCGAGCGGCGAGTTTTTAACCAATTCTGCCCAGCGGCTGCCCGGCCACCGAGCGGCGGCCGCCCAGGCACCGCTCGTTTTTAGGTCATCGCTCGGTCGCCGCTGAAGTTTTAGGGCGGAGATAAAATTTGGGCGGCGCCTGCTCATTTTTCACTCGCCGCCCAAAATACGCTCGGTGCCTGGGCGGTCGCCGCCCGGGCACCGACCTAATTGCTGGGCGATGCTTAATTCCAGCAGCGACCGAGCAGGCTACTGATCGGCCGGTCGCTGCTCTGATTTGTGACCATAGCTTAAGCGAGGAAGGAAAAGCGACCTTGTGGTGAAATTGATTGATTGATTTTATTCATTAAATATTAGGCCTAACTAAATTTGCATTAGATGAAAAAGACCGTCAAAATAAAAAGGAAATACCTTCATACGATAACGCGTGAAAGCGAATCTTCAGAAAATCATGTTGGAAAATGATTAGAATTACACTGATTGGAGGACAACTTTCTTAAGTTTGATACTCATGTCAGTCTGAAAAATCTGTAAATTGACACATTCTGTTAAAGTATTTCTAATACAAAAGAATCCTAACGGGATAGGCTTCTTTTATTATAAATTAAAATTTATGCAAAATTTGCATTTTCACCTTCCAAAACGCGATTTCTTAAGTGTTAATACATGTTTTGGGGAAAATTCCAACCGACGGTGTTTCAGAGTTTAAAAATGAAAAATACTATTCTATTCAATTCGTTGTATATATATATTCTAGCTGTATATTAAGGAAGAGCATTTTCGAGAAATACGGAACCAGCAAAATTGGAATAACACCCAATTCTCGTTTCCTTTGTTTTTCCTTTTTTTAAACAAACAGAAGCTAAACTAGTCAAGATGATGATCAAAGTAGCTGTTGCTCTCTGTGCTATTGTGGCAACCAGTATGGTGTGCGCAAAGAATTTTGAAGAGCAAGATGCATTGGACACTTGTAAGTATATAAGGCAACCAGGGACGCCAATGCTTGAAAAGTTTTGATCGCCCTCCTAAGAAAACTGCCAGAAAATCCCTAAGCTATTGTCAGAAAAACTGTGAAATTAAGACATTTCGTTAACACATAATATTGTCGTACGATTCTCTTTTACTCGGGGAAGGGGGGGGGGGAGTAAGAATATAATTTGTACACATGATCACAGGTTTTCCATCCCCTCCCCGAAACAAGTTTTATCTGCTGTTCAAAAGTTACCCTTTCGATTTTTTTTTCTCGAAAATTTCCCCACTGAACAAGGTTAACCCCTTTAGAACATGTAATTGCAGGCCAAAAAATGGAAAGGTTCAAATTCCAACGGCATTTGAAAATAATACTAATTTATCACTACCCACAAAACGAAAGGGCTTGAAAATGTCTTTTAGTGGAAAAAATAACGAGTATTAGTTGTCGAATCGACTTTAGTGATTGTAATCATTTTAGTATTAATCTGATTTTCAGACCCTTGTACCGAATGGACGTACGTTTATGTGCTGCGCAAAGATTCAAGCAGTTTAATTTTGGCCATTACAAGAAGTGGGTTATTGATGTAGACAAATGCTCATGTACCTTTAAAGCTCACTTTATGTATGTTATTACCAAAGAAACAAAAAGAATTCAGTCAGTCACTCAATAGTGTCTGACAGTAGAATCCAGAAAGTAAACGGGTTCCCTTGCATAATTTGAATAATATGACACTGCTAACGTTTACATCTCACAGATAAGACATACGTGACATATTCATAGCTCCTGCAAAGTTCTACAGAATTTGATGTTGGTTGCAAATGGGACATAGTACCTTAAAGAAGATAATATTAACCACTTAGACAAAATTGCTTTAAATAACTATTATTGATATTGACTGCACAATGTCTAGGCAAGGGTAGCCTACTCTAAAAGCGTTTCAACAAACCCAACAGACTTTCCTTCCCCCCCCCCCTCATTTTTAGCCTACTTGACTTCCTAAATGCGTCATTCGCCTTGACCAGCCGAAACTTTTTTGTCGCGAATTTGTATACAACAGGGGTGGCGATCCCGGGGGGGGGGGGGGGGGGGAGGGGGGACACGTCCCCCCTCAATTTTTATTAAGGGGGGGGGGGGGTCGTTCTCCCCCCGGAAAATTTGAAAAAGTGCAAACAAAATATATAGCAAATACTGACTAAAGACTGCAACAAACTTAGGCTCTGGAGGGCACAAGAGTGCAGCGTTGAGACAAATAAAATACAACAAATCTTCTTGCTCGATAGCTACGCTCCCTCTCATAATATCCTTCAAAGTGTACGAGTAAATATCGTAGAAAAGTGTAGTGTGAAAAAAGTATATTGCTTGTTTTTATGCTATAGTTTTTCTAAGGAATGTAATTTCTTAATACAACAAAACTTCAAAAACCAGTGAGGGGGTAGTCCAGAGGCGGCGGAGCGACTTCCAAAGTGGGGGGGGGGGGGGGGCACCAACAAAAAAAGGGCACTTTCTGGGAAAAAAGGGCACCTACAAAGGGAAATCTCAAAGCGAAAATAAACAATTTTTAGACATTGGTATATACCCCTAAAATTTGATTACATTATCAGGGATGATTTCAATATTTGTTTCTCTTTATACATCGTATAAAATATTGCTTTTTAAAGCATCATACCTTGCAGTTGGGTGTGATAGTCGAAAAAATCATGTGCGAGCGAGGAAAAATATAAGATTTGTGAGGTCACAGTGCGAAAAATACATCTTATAAAGAGGAAAAAACCAATCCTCATCGGGTTATAAATAAGCACATTTTCATAACAGCAAACTGAAAAGACCTTTGATAAGTAACATAACTATAACATCTATAAATGTGAGCGAGCGTAGCGAGCGAGCTTTGGGAGATATTGCTCTTAGTCGCTTGAAATTAGGGGCACGTTTAATGATGAGAGGAAAGGGGGACACTTATCGAAGGAATAACACACTTATTAGAAAATAAAAGGAGCACGTGTCAAAGTACAAAGGGTTATTATCAGAGGTGAAAATGGTGCACTCACCAGGGATGAAAAGGCACTTATGAGAATGGGAATTGGGCATTTGTCGACGGAAAAGAGGCAACCATCAGATTTTAATAGGGGCATTTATGAAAAAGGGATAAGTTCCTCATAAGAAAGGAAAAGAGGCACGTATCATTGTTAAAAAATGTTAATTATCAGAGGTGAAAAGGGGCACTTATCGCACCTGAAAAGGGGCAAACACCATATATGAAAGAGGCACTTATGAGAATGAAAGAGGGGCACTCATAATAAAGGGAAATGTGCATTTGTTGAAAGAAAAGGAACATCGATCAGATTTTGATAGGGGCATTTATTGGAGGTGAAAGGGGCATTTATTAGGAAGGAAAAGGGGGACGTGTCAAAATAAAAGGGGGTGTTATTAGAGATGAAAAGAGCACTTATCAGGAGGAAAAGGGGGCACTTGTCAAAATAAAACGATTGTCTCTCAGAATTGAATAGGGTCATTTACCAGACATGAAAAGGAGCACTAGTAGGAGACTGAAAAAGGCCTCTTTGTTAAATGGGGGCACTTATCATAAGGAAAAGGGGCACTTATTAGAAAGGAAAGGGGGCACATGTGAAAATATAAGGTACGCTTATCCGAGTTAAAAAGAGGTAGTTATTAAAAGGGAAAGGGGCACTTCTTACAAAGGAAAAGGGGCAATTGTCAAAGTAAAAGGGGCACCTCTAAGATTTGAATAGGGCAATTATCAGAGGTGAAGGAGGCGCTTAACAAAAGAGAAAAGGGTCGCTTCTCGTATCCGAAAAGAGGCACTTACTAGAGATTAAAAAGGGCACTTATGAGAATGGAAAATAGACACTTATTGCAAAGGAAACTGGGAACTTGTCTGGGAAAAGAGGTACGTGTCAAAATAAAAGGGGCACATATCAGAGGTGGAAAGGAGAGGGGGCACTTTTAAAAAGTAATAGGGGCACTTTTTATTTAAAAAGGGGCACTTCTTACAAAGTTCAAGGGGCACTTTTCCCATGGAAAAAGGGGCACTTTTGGGGTACTTGAAAAAGTGGGGGGCCACTGTGCCCCCCTGCCCCCCCCCCCGGCTCCGCCGCCTCTTGGGTAGTCACTTCCGTCACCTTCAACCTCTCGTTCACTAGGCTCCCTCGAACTGGCGTAATGATGGGGGGGGGGGGGGCTTGGGCTAATAAAATTCAAACGTGGTTTATTTCTTTATCGATACCAGTGATTTACAAATGTTCCTGAAATGGCATGGTTTTGCCCTGAGTTTCCGGGGGCTCTGCCCCCTGGACCCCACCAAGGGCCTCAAGGCGGGCCCATGGTTGCTCATCTGACCGTAGTTGAATGTCTAAAAACCCTGAGGTTCCGGGGGCTCCGCCTCAGGGCCCTAAGGCGGGCCCCTGGATGCTTATCTGAGAGTAAATGAATGCCTAAAAACCCTGAGGTTCCGGGGCTCTACCCACTGGACCCCACCAAGGGCCCTACGATGCTCATCTGATTGTACACCCCCTTTACCCCCACTCCAATTAGTGACGTGCATGCCAGTATCACAAATAAGGTATCAAAATATGCTCATCCGACCGTAATTAAATGCCTAAAACCCCTGAACTTCCGGGGTCTCAGCCCCCTGGACCCTACAAGAGGCCCTAAGACGGGCCCCTGAATGCTCATTGGATCGTTATTAAATGCCTAAAACCCCTGAGTTTACAGTTTGCTTTATTTTCATTACATTTCGTTTCTATGACAACCATGCAGTGCTGAATCTAATGCTTTCGGAAGAGGCTGCATCTCCCGATGCTGTGGCCTTGCAGAGCTGGTTCAGTCGCACGGTTCATAAAGTCAGCCATGCAGTTAAGCAAGGCATCCACGCTGGACAGGGTGTGTGTTCGGGGCTTGGTCTTTCTCCAGAAGAAGCTCGTAAGTATAGCCACAGATATATAATTATGAACAAAGAATAACAATAACAATAATGGCAATGATGATAATGGTAATTAATAATAATATTTCGTAAATAATCATCAATATTAGCATTATCATCATCATCTTTGATCATCAATAATGATGATACTATCATTATTTCATCATCAATATTATTACTTGAAATAATTCAAACGTTTGGATCAAGTTTAATGTGTGTATAATCCAACATATCCAATATTTTGAAGCACAGGGCCCTGTCTTACAAAGAGTTGATATTATCAATCGCAACTATGTACATAAGAGATAGGAGACTGCAAACTTGCGATTGATTGGAGGACTTGCGATTGATTCGGATCAAGCGCAAGATCGCAACTCTTTGTAAGATGGGGCCCTGAACTCATTAGACGGAAACAAGGACATTTGTTGTTAAAGATAATTGTCACATTGTATGTAGAATGCTTAAAATTACGTTTTTAAGCTCATTACATTGTGATTACCACAGTATTATCTCGTTCGCTGGATTCCATTGCTACTCCGCACGTAATATTGTACATGTTCCACTCCCTGGGGAGTACACATATTCCTGACACTGACAGGCACAATTTTATAAGCGCGTATGTGCTAATCCAGGGGTCAGACTTAAATTATGGACATCCATGTGTCCCGGAGTCTGTTAGTGTCGAACCCTTTCTAAGCCAGCCAAATTAAAGCTCGCATTCTTAGAAGTAATTGATGTTTATTTCATTCATCATAATTTTTTTATAAAAAAATACAAAACAGTGTAGGACTACAAGTTAATACAACAACAACAAAAATGTCATATGAATGTGGAGACAGCTGGGAAAGCCCAAGGGGTTTATTGTGCTGCCATCGAAACATCGTACCACGTACCCATTTCAACCCTGGGTGGGGAGAAACAATGAAAATAAAATGCCTTGCTTAGGGACATATATATAGTAAGTGCCTTAACGGCTATTGAACTCACAACCTTAGATTCTCCAGCGAGTGTTTTAAGCCCCCCCCCCCCCCCCCAAAAAAAAAAAAAAAAAAAAAAGAGCGAAAAGGCCCTTATTTCTTCTCAAAATAGCCGCCCGGCACATTTTCCAAGACATCCGGCCGGGCTTTTTTTCATGATGGCCGCTAGCTTTTATGTTTATTTTTTCCCGAAAAAACATACTTTTAGCAGTATATTTTTTCGTTTTTTTTCTTTAAAAAAACAATCAAAACATAATAAAACAGGCGGCCTCAACAAAAAAAGGGAGTGGGTGGCGCGGGGACGCTAAACCTGATTTTTTTTTTTTGGGGAATATTTTTCCTAACCAGTCCCCCCCTCCTCGTTTCATCATATTTTCAAATTTCATGTATATCTTAGGCGTTAAAATTCTGACTGCGATCCCAGAGATGAGAGAAGAGGATCTCAGCGAAGAGGATCTTCGATCGATCTGCGCTGGTGCACATGCCCTTGGTCGTTAGACTCGGTACGTATTTTTAAAACAATATTAACATGAAACAATATTATTATACTGGTGAGCACTAATATTTTTTTGCCCTCGAAAATGGCACCCTGCCCCCCTCCCCCCCTTGAGCACCAGGGGAGGGTTCGTCTCCAAATAACGGTAACATTAACGTGTTTTTACTTATTTCTTTCCCAGGGGAGGGGACCCAGGGGTGGGTGGGGGGTGGCAGTGGCAAGCCTGGGCAAATCAAAACTATAAACAATCCACCACTTATAAACCTTTTACATGTATTTTGCTTTAACAATTAAAATACATGTCAAGTCTCAAGTAAGCAATGTTTAAGAATACAATATTGTATGCTTATACTTACATTCTTACTCTGACATTAAAAAAAGATACAAGTCTCTCAGTTTGGATGTTCCAGCAGTATCAGTTTTAGAATTGTTGATGATTGCAATTGTTCAATAGTGATAAATATGGAGTCTATAAAAGAATTATCTTCTAATAAGAAATACAATATACGTGGCATTATATAAGTCTATATGCTTCTTTCTTCTCACCGTGCCCCCTCTCCCTTTCCCATTCTTTCTCTGTCTCCCTTTCTCCCCCTCTACCCCCTCCCCCTCTATCTCCCCTTTCTCTATCTCCCTTTCTCCCACTCTCCTCCCCTTTTTTAATGTTTCCCAACCTTTCTCTCCCCTTTTCTCTGTCTCTCTCTTTTTCCTCCCTTCTCCCGTCTTTCTCTGATTCTCTTTTCCCCACAACTCCTCATTATGTTTTAAACAAAATTCATTGTCTTCATTCATTTCTCACATAGGAAGGGATCGTGATACAACATTTGGAACGCTTGATGTCGATTCTTTCTCGAGAAACAATGAAATAAAAGCAAGAAATTGCTAACTTCCATCATGTGTTTGCAACTTCCTTATAAGTAGAATCTTCTTTATCACTCCTGTATTGTTAAAATCCTTAAACCTTGTTTTCCCTCTAAAATGAAATGACGGTGAGTGGTTTTCATTATTAATACATATTTTGGCTTTACTTTCATGTATCCAATCATTATACATCTTTCAAATGTGTTTACAAATTATGTATGGTTGAAAGTTGAAAACCTTAAAAACTAGCCTGAGCATAATACTACATCTTTTTATCAAAAGCTTCAAATTAAAAATGTTCTCTCTGTTTTGCTCATTTTTTTCCTAAAGAAAAGTACCAACAACAAAACATTGTAAGCATGGTATAAGGGGAATTACTAATAGTATTGGTAATAATGCTGATAATAAAATCACATCAACTTGCATGCAAACCATAGCCTGATTTGGACATGTTGTGATATGATATAAAGTCAGTAGTGTATGATTGATAACATATTGTTGGCATGCGGGGAAAATACGAAAAACAACAACACAGTGATGAGAAAAAGTGTGAGAGGCAAAAATAAAACAAAGTGAAAAGGTTAAATAGAAGAATGAAGAGAGAAAGAGAAGGAGGGGGAGCATGGGAGAGCAGAGAGAGGAGCGTGAAAGAAAGAGAAAGTGAGAGAGAGGGGGGGGGGGGGAGGCAAGGAAAGCGGACAAAAAAGAGAAAGAGGAGTGATAACAGAAGAGACAACTAAAGGCAGAAACGGAAAGAATGAAAGAGAGTGAGAGAGATGGGGTGACCAAGGTGATGCAAGAAATGAGGATTATGTGAGATGGAGAGAAGAGAGAGGAGAGCAGAGAGGTGTATTTATCTTACCTTTAAACCTATGGCTAGGATGGTCTTTGTATATGCTAAAGGCACTGACAGTGCCTTAAAGGGCCACTCTAACCAAAACGGGCTAAGAAAAAAACAAATATAATAATTTTGACGGAGATTCCGAACATGACAATGATTTCTCTTAGAAATCATCAATAAATCTGGAATCTAGCTTTAAAAACGACGACTCAGAACGCTAAGAAAAAAGCCCAGTTTCGGAGCTATATTGCGCAACTGTTTATGACGTCACTGCAGGCGCCTCTCCGGTGAAAAGGAGGGTGGTTTAGGCATCGACATGTCTTTAAAATGGCAAACTATGATATTAATTGGAACAAAAAAGACATTTATCCGAAAAATTATATGCACTTGATAATCCCAGTATACGTTTCTGGCAATTTCGTCATTTTTAATGTAAGATCCTTAGTTGTAGGTCGAATCGGACATGCCTGCAATGACGTCAAATTCGTCATCAAGGCCACGTGACCGTATTAACTCTTTTCGAGAGGCATAGCCCAGCAAACGTGAGAACTGTGAAAAGTGGATGGTTATTATCATTTTTCGGTCAATTTAGAGATTTTTTGAAAAATCAGAGGCTGGAATATTAAAAAGTAGAGGTGTATTCATGTTTTGAAAGGCTATGTTAGTTGGGTTAGAGTGGCCCTTTAAAAGGACGTCACAGTGCCTTAAAAGGACGCCACACGTAGCAGTCCACTATGTCGACGTGCAAATCTAAAAGTCCCTATTGCCTCCGCCGCGGCTACTTCGTTGCGGAGGCATACAAACGAAATTTTACAAAAACAAAACAAACATAATATTACACTGAAATTCGTATGAAAGGAATATATAGAAAGAGCACTCGATCTGAATATATCATCTGCCGATACTTTTGTCTCTTCGATACAGACGGCTTCATGCCCTGTGCTGCCCTCAGGAGGTGGTTTTGACTCACTCTGATCACAAACACATCTTCTGTGACTGTGTTGTTTGATATCATACCCTGTAATATTAATATTGAATTAATAATATGCATTAGGGCAAACAAAAAATAATGTATTACTCGTCCGGTCTTTCTTTAAAAATCAGTGAGGGAGGCCTTTACTGTTATTTTTTTATTTTTTTTTTTTTTTGTCAAGATGGCCGCCATTTATAAAATGGCTGCTGAGACAAGTCTTTTTGATCATATATTGTATGTATGTAAAGTAGATAATATTTTATCACATAAGTTTGTCTTCGATTTGTCAAATCAGAAACAAAAATCAGAAATTGGATGATTTTCTCTCTCTTTCACAGGCCACAGACAAGCACTAAATACAGTGCGAAAAGTTAGTGCTTGCCTGTGGTAAATGACTATGTACTACATGTACAAACAAAACACAGTGGCACAGCCGTAAATGATTGTTATTTAATCAATGTGCAACGTTTAAAACTACTGAGTACTAGTATAGAGATGTTTAAAATATCTACAGTGCACGATGTCAAAATTAGTTGTCATTGACTATGATTATGGGACCTCAAAATTCAACTGCAGTAGCATAGCTACCTCACATTCGACGCCTTCTGATGACGGCTTAAAAAGATTGCAATTAAAAAAAGCTTGGTTTGGGCTACATCACTGAGAAAAATGTCATGGTTTTACAAGTTTTAGTTTCATACTCTTTTAAATACTGACATGAGGGAAGTTAAACATTCTCGCAATAATACATGCAGATCTGTATCAAAACTCTTAGTACCTGTTAGTTTTCAGTGGCCTAGGACATATCCGTTTAAATGCGTAGCTGTGCACTGGTCAACCACATATAATTATATTGTGTAAAATATGTATCAAGCAAACCTGAGTAAATTTAAAAATCCTTTCCTCATAAGCAAGTTTGAAACTATTCTTTTGGTTTGGGTTTTCCTGCATGTTCCTAGAACTGTTCCCTTGTCTAAGGGGATGTAGGATGTTTCCCCCTTTTTTATAAGAAAAAATACATTCATAAGATAAAATAAAGTAGCATCAAAGCAATTATAATATAAGCCCATGCACGGCTCTTTTCTTTTTCTAAACGAGGTGTAAAACCTACGTACTGCTGCACACTTACATTTTAGAAGCACACATTTCTATACCTGGCAATTACAAACAATTTTTAATACCCTCCTGATGTAACGCTGACTTAAAGTATAACTATGATTTCTAAAAAAATAAAAATGAAAATAACAAATATCGGTGCGGGCGGGTGGGGACGAGAATCACGTAATTTTTGTAACTTGGCCTTATTACATTCAGAGCAGCTTACACAGAATCTATTGATATCAGTTACACTAAAGTATATATCTGGTTCAACATAATAGATGTAAATGTAAAGTATGCTGGATTGTTTTGATCCTCAAACTTATAATTCTATGACATGAAGATACACATAGCACCAGAGGCGGCGCTCCTGGGTAGGGGGTGGGGGGGGGGGGCAGGGGGCACAGTGCACCCACTCTTTCTAGTACCCCCAAATTGCCCCTTTAACTTTGTAAGCAGTCCCCCTTTTAACATAGGACAAGTGCCCCTTTTACTTTGAAACATGCCCCTATTAATTTGTTAAAGTGCCCCTTCCCCTTTTCACCTCTGATAAGTGCCCCTTTTATTTTGACACATACCCCTTTTATTTTGACAAGTTTCCATTTACGATTGCAATAAGTATCCATTTTCCATTCTCATAAGTGCCCTTTTTAATCTATAGTAAGTGCCCCTTTTCAGGTACGAGAAGTGCCCCTTTTCACCATTGATAAGTGCACCCTTCACGTCTGATAATTACCCTATTCAAATCTTAGAGGTGCCCCTTTCCTTTGTAAGAATTTCCCATGCCCTTTTTAATAATTAACCGTTTTTAAACTCGGATAAGCACACCTAATATTTTCTCATGTGCCCCCTTTCCTTTCTAATAAGTGCCCCTTTTCCTTTTGATGAGTGCCCTCATTTGAAAAAAGAGACCAGTTCCCCTTTTCACAAAATCCCCTTTTCACCTATTAAAAGTGTCTCTTTTCATTCTCATAAGAGCCCCTTTCCATTTCTGTTTCTGGTAAATGACCCTTTGCAGGTACGAGAAAATACCCCTTTTCACTTCAGATAAGTGCCCCCTTCACCTCCGATGATTGCCCCATTTCAAATGTGAGAGATACTCATTTAACTTTGAAAATTGCCCTACCCCTTAATAAGTGCTCTTTTCATCTCTAATGAGCGTCCCTTTTCATCTTAATCATTTCCCCCTTTTATATTGACACGTGTCCTTTCCCCTTATCATAATTACCCCTTTTCATCTATGATAAGTGCCCCGTTTATTTTAACATGTGCCTCTTTTTCTTCTTATTAATAAGAGCCAATTCCCCCTTCACATAAAAGCACCCTTTCACCTCCGATAAATGCCCCTATTAAAATCTGATCGGTGCCTCTTTTCTTTCAACAAATGCACATTTTCCGTTATGATAAGTGCCCCTTTTTATTCTCATAAGTGCCCCTTTTCATATCTGGTAAGTGCCCCATGTCACCTCTGATAATGACCTTTTTAACAATGATACGTGCCCCTTTTCCATTCTAATAAGGGACCTATCCCCTTTTCGCCTCTTATAAATGTCCCTCTAAAAATCTGATGGTTGCCCCTCTTCCGTCGACAAACGCCTATTGCTCATTCTCATAAGTGCACTTTTTCATCCCTGGTGTTTGCCTCTTATTTGAGGTGTAAGAAGTGCCACATTTGCACCTCTGATAATAACCCTTTGTACTTTGTGACGTGCTTCTTTTCTTTTCTAATAAGTGTCTTATCCCCCTTTTTTCATCATTAAAAGTGCCCCTAATTTCAAGCGACTAGAAGCAATTTCCCCCAAAGCTCGTACGCTACGCTCGCTAGCATTTATAGATGATATAATTATGTTACTTATCAAAGGTCTTTTCAGTCTTCCGTTATGAGAATGTGCTTATAACCCCATCAGAATTGGTTTTTTTTCCTCTTTAAAAGATTTAATTTTCGCCTGCGACCTCACAAATCTTCACATTTTTCAGACCATCACACCCAACTGCAAAGTATGATGGTTAAGCAATATCTTATATCACGTATAAATAGAAAGAAATATTGAAATCATCCCTGATAATATTACCACAATGTAAGGGTATATACCAATGTCTAAAAATGTTTATATTTTCGCTTCGAGATTTCCCTTTGAGTTCGCAAATCAATTTATAAAAATACTGTCTAAGATTTCTAGGAAAACTTATCAAACTTTTACCAACTAACTTTCTTGTTCAATTCTTAACAATGGCATCAACCTGAAGTTGAAAAATATTACAATAACAATTCATTTTATAAGACGGGGCCCAGTTCTGTTTAAAATAAACTTTTATTTCTTTATGAAAATTATCTTTCAATGCCTTAAAAATGTTATTATGTATTCTGAACGGAATAAATATATAAAAGAAATGAAATGAAATATTAAAAAACCAAAATACATTCCTTGACCGACAAATTAAAGTTGTCTTTTCCTTATGAAGCTTAATATATATATTGAATTGAATTGAATTGAACTTTATTTCATTCATCATAAAAACATCATAACAAACATATAAATACAAAACATAGCGTACAAGTTGAAGAGAAACAATAAAAAATACAATACAACAACAAAAATATATGTGAATGTGGAGACAGCTAGGAAAGCCAAAGGCTTTATTGGTGCTGCCACCAAAACAGTAATAAATTATAATACAATATTATTTTGTTGTTTGAAAAGGTGATTTAAAAAAAAAAAAAAAAAAAAAAAAAAAAAAAAAAAGCCTAAATAGAGGAGAGGAGGGGGGGGGGGGAGGTGGGGAGGGGGCCTAAAATAAAACAAAAAACAGACCGTGTACATAATCAATCTTTATTTATTTTGTTGGATTAAAAATGATTTGTATCTCCTTTTAAAAACGTTAATTGATGGACTAGATTTTATATCTTGAGGTATATTATTCCACAATTGTGGCCCTTTAAAAAATATTGATTTCTTAGTTATATTTAATCTTATTTTATTTAAATGAAAATTAGAAGAACTTCGAGTATTATATGAATGAAATGCAGAATTAAGACAAAATTTGCTGGAAAGACTAATTGGTATGAAATTATTAAAACATAAGTACATAAATATTGCAAAACTATAATTACAAAGATCTAGGACATTCAAAAGTTTTAATTTTAGAAATAAAGGTTTAGTATGAGCAAAATAATCGGCATGTAAGACTAAACGAATAGCTCTTTTTTGTAAGCATAATAATCTTCTCATTGCATGATCAGTTGAGGATCCCCAGGCAAGGTTACAATAATTGAAATAAGGAGATATAATGGCATTATAAATCATAATCAAAATATTTGAAGGAAAATGTTTAATTTTATTTAAAATACCTATACCTTTAGAAATATTCGTGCAGATAACATCAATGTGCTCCTTCCAAGATAATTTACTGTCAATTGTTACACCTAAAAATTTCAGGGAGCTACAACGATTAATTACATTATCATTTAAGGAAACAACCAACGTGTCACGATCGATAAACATATTAGAAAAGATCATATAGTGAGTTTTTTTAGTATTTACAATTAATTTATTAGAGATCAACCATGAATTTATTTTCAATAATTCATCATTAAAATCAAGAATCAAATTGTCAATATTGTTATCGGATAAAAAGACACTGGTATCATCGGCATATAAAATATATTCCAACTTTTGAGATGATGCACAAATATCGTTCATATAAATGAGAAATAAAAGTGGACCAAGAATGGATCCCTGGGGCACTCCACATCCTACAGCACTCAAATAAGATTCATTACCATTGACAACTACAAATTGTTTACGATTAGTTAAATAATTTTGAAATAAATCTAAAAGAATACCACGAATACCATAATTTTCTAATTTATGAAAAAGAATTGAATGGTCTAGAGTATCAAAAGCCTTACTCAAATCAAGAAACAAACCAATTAAAATTTTCTTTTTATCAAGAGCATTAGTAACTTTATAAATCAAATCAACTATAGCAGAGGATGTAGAGTACCCTGGACGAAATCCATACTGGCTTTCTGTTAATATATTGCACTGATCAACAAATTTTAGAAGTCGATTAAAAAGACATTTTTCAAAAATTTTAGAAAATATAGGCAGTACAGAAATAGGTCGATAATTATTTAAACAATCAGATAATCCATTTTTAAAAACTGGTATCACTTTTGCTATTTTTAAACCGTCTGGGAAAATACCCATACTCATTGAAAAATTAAAAATATCACATAGTGGATAACAAATTAAATGAATCACTCTTTTCGTAATCGATCCATCAATTTCATCAAAACCAGTACTTGATCGATTCTTTAAATTACAAACGATATCAATAATTTCTTTCGCTGATATTGGAGTGAAAAAGGCAGATTTAGGATTCCTTGTCAAATATTGCACATTGTTATTGTTACTACAAGACTGAGGATCATGTATATTTTGTGTCAATGAAGGACCAATATTCACAAAAAAATCATTAAATTCATTAGCCATATCATTACCAAGAGTAACAGATCGATTATTAACAGTAATTTGTTCAATATTACTTTGTTTCATTTTTTTACCCAAAGCCTTATTTATACATTTCCAAGTTTGCCTCATATCATTTTTCACATTTATAAACATATCACGATAATATTTATTCTTTGTCTTTTTTACTTCACTGTTACATTTATTTCTCAAAGTTTTATATGAGATTTCATTATTAAGAGTTGGCTTATGAATAAACCTTTTATATAGGCGACATTTTTTAATACACATTTTACGTAATTGTTCATTAAACCAAGATTTATCTTTCTTCTTTTTACAGGATCTACGTACAATAGGAAAGCAATCATCATACAAAGATTTGAATTGGAATAAAAAACAATCGTAATTCACATTGGGATTAACATTGTCTATGCGCCAAGATATAGTTTCAAGTTTACAAATAAATTGACGAATATTATTTTCACACCTGTCGCGTTTAGTATATACAAGTTCACAATTATTTTCAATTGAATCATTATGAATACAAAATATAGGAAAATGATCACTTATATCAACAAATAGAATCCCGCTACTTATATTTTCAATATCATTAGTGAATATATTATCAATTAATGTCGCAGAATTTATTGTTACCCTAGTTGGGTAGTGAATCACAGGGAACATAGAATTAACCATAAAGACATCCAAAAAATAATTTATTTGTTGGCAAGAACTGTCATTCAATAAGTTGATATTATAATCGCCAGCAAAATATATCAGTTTATTTTCTTTATTTACTATGTTTAGTATTAAATTCAAAGAATCTAAGAATGATGGAAAGCATGTATTAGGTGGTCTATATATAGTTCCAAATATAATACTTTTCTTATTTGTTTTAATTTCAATAAAAACAGATTCAAAATCATTATTATTAATGTCTAGATCAAGCCTACGATTATAATTAAAATCATTACGCACATAGATACCCACTCCACCACCATTGCGATCTTGTCGTTCATTTCCAACAAATTCATATCCATCAAGATTATAAACGGGATCAATTGGTTTCAACCAAGTCTCTGATAATCCTACTGCACAAAATTTATGATTAATTGTATTTACAAGAGAGACAAGATTATCATAATTCTTTTTAATACTTCTACAATTAATATGAAGACAGGTAAATATGTTATTCAAATTATGTTTATTAGCAAAATCATTAAATTCATCAGGTAATAAACAACTTTGATTCGGACCATAAAGAGTATTGTCCTCATTGATAGGAGATAACTTTTCGGAGAGTGGTGTAAAATCTAAATTATTTAAAAATTGTTGGTACAAATTTCGGTCAGGCATTACAATAAAACTTTACAATACACAACAGTAAAAATTGTAAAAAAATCAACGAAATTGGTTATGAAAAGAGATCATATACCACCGGAAACAGGTAATACGAGAAGATAATGAAATATAATAAATAACAATATGAAGAAAGAAGGTGTAAAACCTACAGGTCGGAAATCTTCGTAATGAGCCTTCTCATCTCACGTCCTTCTGTAGTTTCGACCAGTGCGTAGACGCGACCATCGAGAGACCATGATGCCTTAACGTTTGCTTTTCTTGAAGTTTGAAAAAGAAGGTTTGCATTCTTTTTTGTTAGGTCCTCGACAACGACGATGCCGGAGCCTTTCAGCTTTCTTCTGTTCTTTATCATCTGGAACTTCGGTTGGTATGAGGTGAATTTAACAATAATCGGCGGAGGAGCGGTGTTGCCAGTACGCGTTGCGTTGGCGTAAGATCCCTGAGACCTTTCTGGAGTGTTACCCGGTCTGTGAAGGCGATGCGAGCGATCAATGTCTCCGGCGCTGATGGTGATGCCGATCCGGTGGGCGACATCACGCACGATGTCTTCCGTATTCTCACCGGGCGTCGTCTTCACTCCTAGGATGCGGATATTATTGCGTCGTGAATATTGCTCTAGATGGTCAAGTCGATTTGTGAGGTTATTGACCTCGGTCGAGTTGGCAGAGACGGATTTCTCAACATCATTGAGTTTTTGCAATTTGCTGTCGATGGCCACTTCCAAATCATGTAAATACGAGAGCTTTTGATCCAAAATTTCTCGCACATTGTTCTCGAGCTTCTGCATGTCACTACATAGCTTAAGTCGTTCGCGTTCCATCGCCTTGGTGACGGCCTCTTGTACAATCGAGTCGAGACGGTCAAGATAACCAGGGCTTTGTACTTGCTTGCTCAGTGGAGCAGAAGAGGGAGGGGTGCGTAGTTCAACAGAATGCAAACGGTCCCTTGATCTGAGGTTGAGCTTCTTTGAGTTTGACATTCTTTCAAACAATGTTATGTAACAGAACAAAGAAACCAATTACTTTTCCACTAGCCGGTTCCAACACAGCAAAGCAAAATCAAAAAAAAGTAGGCAACCCAAAAATGTTCAAGTGGGACTACAGCAGTGTGTACTTACAAACTCAGTGAAGATGAAGTATCTCGATAAAAAGTCAAAATGTTACTCAAAATGCATTCCGGTGGTTTGATACGAGTCTTATAGTTGAACGTTTACATTATCACATACTGAATCCTCATAACAGACCTCGAAACAGGGTAATTATCCAATTTCAGCAAGAAACATGTCAGAAAATGTCCGTGTCCGTGTCCGTTGGATCGAGGTATATATGATTTATTGAAATCAAAACACATCAAAAACTAAAAGCAAACAGTCCGAAGACTGACACCTGTCTTGGCTACAAAGTAAAATTTAAATCAAATATGCATAATACAACATCAGCAACGAATACATAATCAAGTTACATAAGTTAAAATATCCAATAACTAAACTATCGTCACTAAATATTGCAATAAAATATAAACAGTAACAACACGAGTATACATAATTACAATTACATCAATAGAGGACTCTCGAGCTGTGTAATAACTAATTTCCCTGCGGCGCATTCTTTGAGCAAGAGATGGCAACGCATATTCAGAAACTGTTATAAATCTACATACAAATTTCAAAGTTCGAACAAGGATTTAAAAAAAATCCAATGTATATTCTATTAACATACAATTTGTTGTATGTACGTTACATTCTACATAAGAGAAATGTTGAACATCGAATTTCTATTTTGTTTTAATGGATGGAAAGTTTGTATTCTCTTTTTTTTTGCAAGGAAATACTCGGTTTCTTTTTGCGTCTGGACAAATGATTTAAATGCAATCTTAGTTGGTAAACTACTCTTGAAATTACAGGTGTACAAGATATTTTAAGAGCAGGATTGAATATGACAAGAATTTGTCAGAAGGGGTACCAAAGAGCTTTTCAAAATTGGTTAAATTAAAATTTGAATCAACTTTGAGATGAATTAAGGTTAACACTTCATTTCAAAGTGGTGTTACCTTCTCACATTCACAAAATTGATTTTATACAAAAATGCTTTCAAAGCAATAGCTTTATGAAAAACTTGTGAAATAAAAAGAACGTAGACGAGTATCTATGGTGCAACAAAACTTATTAACATGAATCTTATCCCCCTTTGTATCTTGTGTTCCTGTGAGTTTGTCATGCCAATAATCATATCGATTTTGAGGAGAAGACTGATTACGAAGTACTTTATATGCATATAGGAGGCCTCTGTTACATTTGCCCCGTCTATTATTGTCCCCGGTCTCCCCTACATAGTTTATGGGGAAAATGTTCATTTTGGTCGCGTGCCCCCCAAAAAGGTGCAGTACCCATGGTATCCTTTGTTCGAAATTATATAAACTTGGTACAAAAAAGAAGGAGGGGGGTTTGGATTCTGCCCCACCCTTATATGGTTATTATGGGGCGAAGGGGGAGGAGAGTCGCGGAGGGGGAGCGATGGTAGTGAGGTTTTTTTTGGGGGGGACTCAGGCCCGGGGGGGGGGGGGGGTACCTAGATTTAGTTCGGCCGAGGGTGTGCCGCTCAAGCCTCGAAACCCCTTCACATTATTAGGGGTCTTTTTTTCTTGAAAAGTTGTTCACAATTTTCGGGTGTTTTTCGGGTGTTTACCAGAAAATTGTGCATATTTTTGAAATTTTGAAAACACGGACCCATTTTCGTTAAAAGGGATTTTCGGTAAAAAAAAGTGACCCATTAGAGCGGCACACCCCCGTATGTTCTTATATGTAGTCCCCCCCCCCCCCCCCCCCCCCGGACTCAGAAGGGAGGTGGGGCGTGGATAACTATAATCTTTGGACAATTAAGACACAGGTCAATATAATACTGTAGCTACAAAATATAAAGCTGGAGTTTCACAACAATCAAGAAGTAATAAGGCATCTACTTTCACTCCACACCCCCTCCTCTCTCTCTCCCCCTCTCTTTCTTTCCTCCCCTCTCCCTCTACCCCTTCTCTCTTTCTCTCTCTCTCTCTGTCATAATTATTTATACCATGGAAACCTATTTAGATCTCTATGATGTATACACACACCGACACACGCATATATATACACACACACGCACACACACCCACACACATACACACATACCCACGCACACACTCAATCACTCTTCAATCTCTACCTATCATATTTCTCTTCTTGCTTTACTTTTGCCATGAACCCCCTATATTATATATTTTATTTGCTTGTATCTAAATTAAGGGGATAACCTAGATAGGTATTTCTACTTTTGTTATTCCTCCACTTAATTGATTGGACATGTATCGTTTTGTACACTTTTATTTTATGTTGGGTGGAAATAAATTCAATTCAAAATTCAATTCAGTTCAATATTATTTGTCAGGGGTCACACTTAATTAAGGCATCAAGCATCGCTTATCTTGGAGCCTTGGCAAATTCTGTATGAACAAGTTTATTTCTCTTTATATATCTTTCAATTATATTGAGTTTATATCATGTATTCAGAACTGAATAAATAAATGAAATTAAGTATTAAAATTCAAATAATTTCCATGACTTACAAATTAAAGTTGTCTTATTGTAATGAAGCTTATCATGATCAATATAAAGCTAGGCTATGACCAACATTGGTTATTTTATTAAGAACAAATCAATAGACTAAGGAAAAATTATAGAATTGTAATAGTGGATTGCTTTTAAGAAATCCAAGCGCAGAAAAGTTTGAAACCCCACCCGGGTCTACCCGTATGTGAAGCCGGATATATTCTCAAAGTCGCAAGCTTTGGCATTGGTCATTTTGTGAGGCCAAGTCGGAGGAAAGAACGAATGCGGGTTGTTTGCTGATGGATGACTGGCGCTGCGGTCAAGGGAGAACTTAAACAAAAATAAAAACCAATATGTTGTCGAGGTCATAAGTGTATCCATCATTATTTGATAATCTATGATCTAAATGAATCTTCATTACATTGACCTATATATCTCATTTACCTTCAACTCGGTCATTTAAAAAAAGAAAAAAGAAGAAGATCCGCCCACATATCTTTATTTCTTTTTCTCCTTGAATAAAAAGTCTCTAAAATCAAAACAAAGTTATCAATTATCAAAACATCTGACCAACCTCATCGGTCCTATCAATCATTACACTCGAACAAGAATGATCAAAGACGCAAAGATGGGGAGAGTGGCGAGGAATAATTCCATAAAAGGTAAGCCATAATCGGTTCGAGTCATCAATTCAGGAGCTCATCTCACCCGCAACAAGCTGCCTTCAGAACCTTCTCACCAGATTGGTAAGCATCTATTTTCTACTTTGCAGTCTATTGCAGACTATAATTACAGAACTTTTCTTCCAAACCGATTTTTCGAGCATATTTTTTTTATTATGGCCCATTTCTAAATCTTGTTTCGTTCAAATGGCATATGACTTTTTTTTTTTTTTTTTTTATTGTTCACCAATACGATGCATAATATATTCTACAATCTGCCTTATAGGTTTATTTACTTTTAATTTATATCTTTGATGTCTAATGTTTACGCTTGGTTCGTTATGTTTCCCATTGTATATTATAATGATGATATTATTAGTCTTCGGACTACAATCGTGTTTCGGTGTATGAAGATATCAATCATGTAGAGGTGATGTGGTCCTGAGGAAGAGTCAATTAAGACCGGATTATTGTTACCTAATGTATCGTTGTTATATTCGCACATTTAAAAAAAGACAAGTCTATTGAAATAGCTTTTCAGTTGGATTTTGCGAAGGTATTTGCAATCTTATATACTGTTAGCATCACCCATTCAATTTATATCTAAAGTCAGCAGCGCGAGTATAGGATTTTTTAATTATTTTAATGGCAACCTGGGCAAATGATGAATTTGTGCCACCCCCAGGGGCGTAGACAACGGGGGGGATGAGGGGGATGCATCCCCCCACCTCACAAGGTGGGGGGGTGGCATGTACAATCATCCCCCCCCCCAGGTTTTGGGGAATGATATTTGCTTACTTAATAAGTCATAATGATGATAATAATAGTAATAATAATAATGATAACAATTATAATATTAATAATAATAATAATTATGATGATGATAATAATAATCCTCATCATTATTGTAATTGTGTTTATTGTTATTAGCCGCATTCACACGGTGAAAGCCAATTCAGACGGTAAAAAAAAGGAAAATCTTACAAGTATTTTGTGGTTATCTTGTGGTTTGGAAACCACAAGATAACCACAAGATTAAACAGGCGCGGAACTACGGGGGGGGGGGGGGGCGGGGGTTAGGGGGTTTAACCCGCCCCCCTTGGGCGGCCCAAAAAACAAACAAACAAAAAAGGAAAAAAAATGGGAAAAAAAAGAAAAAAAGAAAGAAAAAAGAACGCACGCTGGAGAGAAACCCTTTCAAGTGCAAATATTGTGAGAAGATATTCAACTCATCTGGTAACTTAACCAAACACATGATAACTCTGGATATAACTGTGTATTTAACTGTTACTTGATTTAAAAAGACGTTATCATGCACTGCTTTTTATGGTCTCCATTGTGTTAATAGATGCCAGGAAAACATCACTTACGGGGTTCAAATAAACACCCCAAAAAAAATCGGCTCGCCTCTTCGCGGCTCGTGGACGATGCTCCGCATCGTCATTATTGGTCAACCCCCCCCCCCCATTAGCAAAAAGCTAGATCCGCCCCTTAGTCATCCCCCCCCCCCCAGGTGTACGAACCTGTCTACGCCACTGGCCACCCCTATCCAAAAATTATGAGCTCAAAATACTTACAATTGCAAGTTCATTTCTCGTTGATATCGTTCAGAAATTATAGCAATGTATTGCATTTTTTTTAACGCATTTAATCCAGGAGTCGGTATTAAACCCAAAGCTTGTAAAGTCTAGGAGTTATCTAAGCGAGGGAGGAAAAGCGACCTTGTGGTGAAATTGATTGATTGATTTTATTCATTAAATATTAGGCCTAACTAAATTTGCATTAGATGAAAAAGACAAAATAGAAAGGAAATACCTTCATGCGATAACGCGTGAAAGCGAATCTTCAGAAAATCTCGTTGGAATATGAATAGAATTACATTGATTTGTGGACAACTTACTCAAGTTTGATACTCATGTCAGTCTGAAAAATCTATAAATTGGCACATTCTGTTAAAGTATTTCTAATACAAAAGAATCCTAACGGGATAGGCTTCTTTTATTATAAATTAAAGTCATGCAAAATTTGCATTTTCACCATTCGAAACGCGATTTCTTCAGCGTTAATACATGGGGGAAAATTTGAAAATAAAAAAATGCTATTCTATTCAATTCTTCGTTTATATATTCTAGCAGTATAATAAGGACGAGCATTTTCGAGAAATGCGGAACCAGCAAAATTTGAATAATTCCCAATTCTCGTTTCCTTTGTTCTTCCTTTTTTTAAACAAACAGAAGCTAAACTAGTCAAGATGATGATCAAAGTAGGTCTTGTGCTCTGTGCTATTGTGGCAACCAGTATGGTGTGCGCAAAGAATTTTGAAGAGCAAGATGCATTGGACGCTTGTAAGTATATAAGTCAGCCAGGGACAAACTGTCATAAAATCCCTATAGCTATTGTCAGAAAAACTGTGAAACTAAGACCGTATTTCGTTAACATATAATATTGTCGTACGATTCTCTTTTACTCGGGGGGGGGGGGCAGTAAGAATATAATTGGTACACAAGTCATGACCACAGGTTTTCCATCCCCTCCCCGAAACAAGTTTTATCTACTCTTCAAAACTTACCCTTTCGAATTTTTTTCCCGAAGATTCCCCCACTATACGTACCTCTTATTATGTCCAATTTGCAGGCCAAAACATGAAAAGGTTAATGTTTCCAACGGCATTTGAAAGATAATATTAATTTAGAACTTCCCTCGAAACGAAAGGTGCTTGAAAATTTCTTTTAGTGGGAAAATAACGAGCATTAGTAGTCGAATCGACTTTAGTGATTGCAATCATTTTAGTTATAGTCTGATTTTCAGACCCTTGTACCGAATGGACGTACGTTTTGTGCTGTGCAAAGGTTCAATCAGTTTAATTGTGGCCATTACAAGAAGTGGGTTATTGATGTAGACAAATTTTCATGTACCTTTACAGCTCATTTTTATGTATGTTATTACCAAAGAAAAAAAGAGAAGTCAATCAGTCACTCAATAGTGTCTGACAGTAAAATCTAGAAAATAAACGGGTTCCCTTGCATAATTTGAATAATATGACACTGCTAACGTTTACATCTCACAGATAAGACATACGTGACATATTCATAGTTTCTGCAAAGTTCTTCATAATTTGATGTTGATTGCAAATGGGACATAGGCCTAGTACCTTTAAGAAGATATTATTAACCCCTTAAAATTGCTTTAAATAACTATTATTGATATTGACAGCACAATGTCTATGCAAGGGTACTCTAAATGCGTTTCAACAAACACAACATACTTTCCTTCACCCCCCCCCCCTCATTTTTGCCTATTTGACTCCTAATGCGTTACTCGCCTTAACCAGCCGAAACTGTTTTGGTCGCCAATGTGTCTACAGCAATTTGCTTTATTTTCATTAAATCTCGTTTCTATGGCAACCATGCAGTGCTGAATATGATGCTCTCGGAGGAAGTTGCATCTCCTGATGATGTGGCCTTGCAAAGCTGGTTCAAGCGCGCGGTTCATAAAGTCAGACATGCGGTTGATAAAGTCGGTCATGCAGTTAAGAAAGTCGCCGACATTGGACGTGTCGTGTGTCCGCATCTTTCTCCAGAAGAAGCTCGTAAGTATAGCCACAGAAATATAATTATGAAAAAAGAATAATAACAGTGACAATAATGGCAATGATGATAATGATGATGGTAATTAATAATAATATTCCGGAAATAATAATCAATATTAGCATCATCATCATCATCTGTTAGTGTCGAACCCTTTCTAAGCCAGCCAAATTAAAGCTCACATTCTTAGAAGTAATTGATGTTTATTTAATTCATCATAAGTTTTTTATAAAAAACATATCAAATACAAAACAGTGTAGCACTCAACAACAAAAATGTCATATGAATGTGGAGAAACCATGAAAATAAAATGCCTTGCTTAGGGACATATAGTAAGTGCCTTAACGGCTATTGAACTCACAACCTTAGATTCTCCAGCGAGTGTTTTAAGGCCCCCCTAAAAAGAGCTATAAGGCCCTTTTATTTCTTCTCAAAATAGCCGCCCGGCACATTTTCCGAGACATCCGGCCGGGCTTTTTTTCATGATGGCCGCTAGCTTTTATGTTTATTTTTTCCCCGAAAAAACAGTATGTTTTTTTTTTTTTGTTTTTTTTTTAAACAAAAAAAACCAAAACAAACTAAAACAGGCGGCCTCAACAAAAAAAAGGGAGTGGGCGGCGCGGGGACGCTAAACCTGATTTTGTTTGTGTGTGAATATTTTTCCTAGCCAGTCCCCCCTCCTCGTTTTATCATATTTTCAAATTTCATGTACGTCTTAGGCGTTAAAATTCTGACTGCGTTCCCAGAGATGAGAGAAGAGGATCTCAGCGAAGAGAATGTTCGAGAGATCTGCGATGGTGTAGATGCCCTTGGCCGTTAGACTCGGTACGTAATTTTAAAACAATATTAACATGAAACAATATTATTATACTGGTGAGCACTAATATTTTTTTTGCCCTCGAAAATGGCACCCTGCCCCCCTTGAGCACCAGGGGAGGATTCGTCTCCAAATAACAGCAACATTAACGTGTTTTTACTTATTTTTTTCCCAGGGGAGGGGACCCGGCCTTCCGGATCCGCCATTGGGGGTGGGGTGGGGGTGGCGGTGACAAGCCTGGGCAAATCAAAACTATAAACAATCCACCACTTATTAACCTTTTACATGTATTTTGCTTTAACAATTTAAATACATGTCAAGTCTCAAGTAAGCAATGTTTGAGAATTTTAATATTGTTTGCCTACACTTACATTCTTACTCTGACATTAAAAAAGATACAAGTCTCTCAGTTTGGTTGTTCCAGCAGTATCAGTTTTAGAATTTTTGATGATTGCAATTGATCAATAGTAATAAATATGGAGTCATTAACAGAATTAACTTCTAATAAGAAATACAATATACGTGGCATTATATAAGTCTATATGCTTCTTTCTTCTCACCGTGCCCCCTCTCCCTTTCCCATTCTTTCTCTGTCTCCCTTTCTCCCCCTCTACCCCCTCCCCCTCTATCTCCCCTTTCTCTATCTCCCTTTATCCCACTCTCCCCCCCCCTTTTTTTAATGTTTCCAAACCTTTCTCTCCCCTTTTCTCTGTCTCTCTCTTTTTCCTCCCTTCTCCCGTCTTTCTCTGATTCTCTTTTCCCCACAACTCCTCATTATGTTTTAAACAAAATTCATTGTCTTCATTCATTTCTCACATAGGAAGGGATCGTGATACAACATTTGGAACGCTTGATGTCGATTCTTTCTCGAGAAACAATGAAATAAAAGCAAGAAATTGCTGACTTCCATCATTGTGTTTGCAACTTCCTTATAATTAGAATCTTCTTTATCACTCTTGTATTGTTAAAATCCTTAAACCTTGTTTTCCCTCTAAAATTAAATGATGGTGAGTGGTTTTCATTATTAATACATATTTTGGCTTTACTTTCATGTATCCAATCATTATACATCTTTCAAAGGTGTTTACAAATATGTATGGTTGAAAGTTGAAAACCTTAAAAACTAGCCTGAGCATAATACTACATCTTTTTATCAAAAGCTTCAAATTAAAAATGTTCTCTCTGTTTTGCTCTTTTTTTTCCTAAAGAAAAGTACCAACAACAAAACATTGTAAGCATGGTATAAGGGGAATTACTAATAGTCTTGGTAATAATGCTGATAATAAAATCACATGAACTTGCAAACCATAGCCTGCTTTGGACATTGTGTGATATGATATAAAGTCAGTAGTGTATGATTGATAAAATATTGTTGGCATGCGGGGAAAATACGAAAAAACAACAACACTGTGATGAGAAAAAGTGTGAGAGGCAAAAATAAAACAAAGTGAAAAGGTTAAATAGAAGAATGAAGAGAGAAAGAGAAGAAGGGGGAGCACGGGAGAGCAGAGAGAGGAGCGTGAAAGAAAGAAAGAGAAAGTGAGAGAGAGAGAGAGAGAGAGAGAGGGGGGGGGAGGCAAGGAAAGCGGACAAAAAAGAGAAAGACGAGTGATAACAGAAGAGACAACTTAAGGCAGAAACGGAAAGAATGAAAGAGAGTGAGAGAGATGGGGTGACCAAGGTGATGCAAGAAATGAGGATCATTTGAGATGGAGAGAAGAGAGAGGAGAGCAGAGAGGTGTATTTATCTTACCTTTAAACCTATGGCTAGGACGGTCTTTGTATATGCTAAAGGCACTGACAGTGCCTTAAAGGGCCACTCTAACCAAAACGGGCTAAAATGAAGAAACAAACAAATATAATAATTTTGACGGAGATTCCGAACATGACAATGATTTCTCTTAGAAATCATCAATAAATCTGGAATCTAGCTTTAAAAATGACGACTCAGAACGCTAAGAAAAAAGCCCAGTTTCGGAGCTATATTGCGCAACTGTTTATGACGTCACTGCAGGCGCCTCTCCGGTGAAAAGGAGGGTGGTTTAGGCATCGACATGTCTTTAAAATGGCAAACTATGATATTAATTGGAACAACAAAGACATTTATCCGAAACATTATATGCACTTGATAATCCCAGTATACGTTTCTGGCAATTTCGTCATTTTTAATGTAAGATCCTTAGTTGTAGGTCGAATCGGACATGCCCGCAATGACGTCAAATGCGTCATCAAGGCCACGTGACCGTATTAACTCTTTTCGAGGGGCATAGCCCAGCAAACGTGAGAACTGTGAAAAGTGGATGGTTATTATCATTTTTCGGTCAATTTAGAGATTTTTTGAAAAATCAGAGGCTGGAATATTAAAAAGTAGAGGTGTATTCATGTTTTGAAAGGCTATGTTAGTTGGGTTAGAGTGGCCCTTTAAAAGGACGTCACAGTGCCTTAAAAGGACGCCACACGTAGCAGTCCACTATGTCGACGTGCAAATCTAAAAGTCCCTATTGCCTCCGCCGCGGCTACTTCGTTGCTTCGTTGCGGAGGCATACAAACGAAATTTTACAAAAACAAAACAAACATAATATTACACTGAAATTCGTATGAAAGGAATATATAGAAAGAGTACTCGATCTGAATATATCATCTGCCAATACTTTTGTCTCTTCGATACAGACGGCTTCATGCCCTGTGCTGCCCTCAGGAGGTGGTTTTGACTCACTCTGATCACAAACACATCTTCTGTGACTGTGTTGTTTGATATCATACCCTGTAATATTAATGTTGAATTAATGATTATGCATTAGGGCAAACAAAAAATAATGTGTTTCTCGTCCGGTCTTTCTTTAAAAATCAGTGAGGGAGGCCTTTACTGTTATTTTTTTATTTTTTTTTATTTTTGTCAAGATGGCCGCCATTTATAAAATGGCTGCTGAGACAAGGCTTTTTGATCATATATTGTATGTATGTAAAGTAGATAATATTTTATCACATAAGTTTGTCTTCGATTTGTCAAATCAGAAACAAAAATCAGAAATTGAATGATTTTTCTCTCTCTTTCACAGACCACAGACAAGCACTAAATACAGTGGGAAAAGTTAGTGCTTGCCTGTGGTCAATGACTATGTACTACATGTACAAACAAAACACAGTGGCACAGCCGTAAATGATTGTTCTTTAATCAATGTGCAACGTTTAAACTACTGAGTACTAGTATAGAGATGTTTAAAATATCTACAGTGCACGATGTCAAAATTAGTTGTCAATGACTATGATTATGGGACCTCAAAATTTAACTGCAGTAGCATAGCTACCTCACATTCGACGCCTTCTGATGACGGCTTAAAAAGATTGCAATTAAAAAAAGCTTGGTTTGGGCTACAACACTGAGAAAAATGTCATGGTTTTACAAGTTTTAGTCTCACACTCTTTTAAATACTGACATGAGGAAAGTTAAACATTCTCGCAATAATACATGCAGATCTGTATCAAAACTCTTAGTACCTGTTAGTTTTCAGTGGCCTAGGACATATCCGTTTAAAGGCGTAGCTGTGCACTGGTCAACCACATATAATTATATTGTGCAAAATATGTATCAAGCAAACCTTAGTAAATTTAAAAATCCTTTCCTCATAAGCAAGTTAGAAACTATTCTTTTGGTTTGGGTTTTCCTGCATGTTCCTAGAACTGTTCCCTTGTCTAAGGGGATGTAGGATGTTTCCCCCTTTTTTATAAGAAAAAATACATTCATAAGATAAAATAAAGTAGCATCAAAGCAATTATAGTATAAGCCTTATATGCAAGGCTCTTTTCTAAATAATGTGTAAAACCTACGTACTGTTGCACATTTACATTTTACAAGCACACATTTCTATACCTGACAATTACAAACCATTTTTAATACCCTCCTGATGTAACGCTGACTTAAAGTATAACTATGATTTCTAAAAAAATAAAAATTAAAATAACAAATATCGGTGCGGGCGGGTGGGGACGAGAATCACGTAATTTTTGTAACTTGGCCTTATTACAATCAGAGCAGCTTACACAGAATCTATTGATATCAGTTACACTAAAGTATATATCTGGTTCAACATAATAGATGTAAATGTAAAGTATGCTGGATTGTTTTGATCCTCAAATTTATAATTCTATGACACAGTGCACCCACTCTTTCTAGTACCCCCAAATTGCCCCTTTAACTTTGTAAGAAGTCCCCCTTTAAACATAGGACAAGTGCCCCTTTTACTTTGAAAAATGCCCCTATTAATTTGTTAAAGTGCCCGTTCCCCTTTTCACCTCTGATAAGTGCCCCTTTTATTTTGACACATACCCCTTTTATTTTGACAAGTTTCCCTTTACGATTGCAATAAGTATCCATTTTCCATTCTCATAAGTGCCCTTTTTAATCTCTAGTAAGTGCCCCTTTTCAGGTACGAGAAGTGCCCCTTTTCACCATTGATAAGTGCACCCTTCACGTCTGATAATTACCCTATTCAAATCTTAGAGGTGCCCCTTTCCTTTGTAAGAATTTCCCATGCCCTTTTTAATAATTAACCGTTTTTAAACTCGGATAAGCACACCTAATATTTTCTCATGTGCCCCCTTTCCTTTCTAATAAGTGCCCCTTTTCCTTTTGATGAGTGCCCTCATTTGAAAAAAGAGACCAGTTCCCCTTTTCACAAAATCCCCTTTTCACCTATGAAAAGTGTCTCTTTTCATTCTCATAAGAGCCCCTTTCCATTTCTGTTTCTGGTAAATGACCCTTTGCAGGTACGAGAAAATACTCCTTTTCACTTCAGATAAATGCCCCCTTCACCTCCGATGATTGCCCCATTTCAAATGTGAGAGATACTCATTTAACTTTGAAAATTGCCCTACCCCTTGATAAGTGCTCTTTTCATCTCTAATGAGCGTCCCTTTTCATCTTAATCATTTCCCCCTTTTATATTGACACGTGTCCTTTCCCCTTATCATAATTACCCCTTTTCATCTATGATAAGTGCCACGTTTATTTTAACATGTGCCTCTTTTTCTTCTTATTAATAAGAGCCAATTCCCCCTTTTCATAAAAGCACCTTTTCACCTCCGATAAATGCCCCTATTAAAATCTGATCGGTGCCTCTTTTCTTTCAACAAATGAACATTTTCCTTTATGATAAGTGCCCCTTTTCATTCTCATAAGTGCCCCTTTTCATATCTGGTAAGTGCCCCATTTCACCTCTGATAATGACCTTTTTAACAATGATACGTGCCCCTTTTCCATTCTAATAAGGGACCTATCCCCTTTTCGCCTCTTATAAATGTCCCTCTAAAAATCTGATGGTTGCCCCTCTTCCGTCGACAAACGCCTATTGCTCATTCTCATAAGTGCACTTTTTCATCCCTGGTGTTTGCCTCTTATTTGAGGTGTAAGAAGTGCCACATTTGCACCTCTGATAATAACCCTTTGTACTTTGTGACGTGCTTCTTTTCTTTTCTAATAAGTGTCTTATCCCCCTTTTTTCATCATTAAAAAGTGCCCCTAATTTCAAGCGACTAGAAGCAATTTCCCCCAAAGCTCGTTCGCTACGCTCGCTAGCATTTATAGATGATATAATTATGTTACTTATCAAAGGTCTTGTCAGTCTTCCGTTATGAGAATGTGCTTATAACCCCATCAGGATTGGTTTTTTCCTCTTTAAAAGATTTAATTTTCGCCTGCGACCTCACAAATCTTCACATTTTTCAGACCATCACACCCAACTACAAAGTATGATGGTTAAGCAATATCTTATATCACGTATAAATAGAAAGAAATATTGAAATCATCCCTGATAATGTTACCACAATGTAAGGGTATATACCAATGTCTAAAAATGTTTATATTTTCGCTTCGAGATTTCCCTTTGAGTTCGCAAATCAATTTATAAAAATACTGTCTAAGATTTCCAGGAAAACTTATCAAACTTTCACCAACTAACTTTCTTGTTCAATTCTCAACAATGGCATCAACCTGAAGTTGAAAAATATTACAAAAACAATTCATTTTATAAGACGGGGCCCAGTTCTGTTTAAAATAAACTTTTATTTCTTCATGAAAATTATCTTTCAATGCATTAAAAATGTTATTATGTATTCTGAACTGAATAAATAAATAAAAGAAATGAAATGAAATATTAAAAAACCAAAATACATTCCTTGACCGACAAATTAAAGTTGTCTTTTCCTTATGAAGCTTAATATATATATAGGATTTATTGAAATCAAAACACATCAAAAACCAAGAGCAAACAGTCCGAAGACTGACACTTGTCTTGGCTACAAAATAAATTTTAAATCAAATATTCATAATAAAATATCATTAGCGAATACATAAGTTAAAATATCCAATAACTAAACTATCATCACTAAATATTGCAATAACATATAAACAATAACAACAAAAGTATACATCATTACAATTACATCAATAGAGGACTCTCGAGCTGTGTAATAACTAAATCGCCTGCGGCACATTCTTTGAGCAAGAGATGGCAACGCATATTCAGAAACTGTTCAATGTATATTCTAAAAACATACGATTTGATGTATGTACGTTACATTCTACATAAGAGAAATGTTGAACATCGAATTTCTATTTTGTTTTAATGGATGGAAAGTTTGTATTCTCTCTTTTTTGCAAGGAAATACTCAGTTTCTTTTTGTGTCTTGACAAATGATTTAAATGCAATCTTAGTTGGTAAACTACTTTTGAAATTACTAGTGTATATAAAATATTTTAAGAGCAGGATTAAATATGACAAGAATTTTGTCAGAAGGGGCACCAAAAAGCTTTTCAAAATTGGTTAAATTAAAATTTGAATCAACTTTGAGGTGAATTAAGGTTAACACTTCATTCCAAAGTGGTGTTACCTTCTCACACTCACAAAATTGATTATATACAAAAATGCATTCAAAGCAATAGCTTTATGAAACAAATTGTGAAATAAAAGGAACGTAAACGAGTATCTATGGTACAACAAAAATTATTAACATGAATCTTATCCCACTTTGTATCTTGTGGTACTGTGAGTTTATCATGCCAATAATCATATCGATTTTGAGGAGAAGACTGATTACGAAGTACTTTGTATGCATATAGGAGGCCTCTGTTACATTTGCCCCGTGTATTATTATCCCCGGTCTCCCCTACATAGTTTATGGGGAAATGTTTATTTTGGTCGCGTGCCCCCCAAAAAGGTGCAGTACCCATGGAATCCTTTGTTCGAAATTATATAAACATGGTACAAAAAAGAAGGAGGGGTGGATTCTGCCCCCACCCTTTTATGGTTATTATGGGGCGAAGGGGGAGGAGAGTCGCGGAGGGGGAGCGATGGTAGTGAGGTTTTTTTGGGGACTCAAAAAACAGACCCATTTCTAATGGTATTTCCGTTAAAAGGGATTTTCGGTAAAAAAAAGTTACCCATTAGAGCGGCACACCCCCGTATGTGATGAAATGTGAGTCCCCCCCCCCCCCCGGACTCAGAAGGGAGGTGGAGCGTGGATAATTATAATCTTTGGACAATTAAGACACAGGTCAATATAATTATGTAGCTACAAAATATAAAGCTGGAGTTTAACAACAATCAAGAAGTAATAAGGCATATACTTTCACTTCGCACCCCCTCCTCTCTCTCCCCCTCTCTTTCTTTCCTCCCCTCTTCCTCTACCCCTTCTCTCTCTCTCTCTCTCTCTGTCATAATTATTTATACCATGGAAATCTATAGATCTCTTTGATGTATACACACACGCATACACACACGCACGCGCACACGTACACACACGCACACACACATACACACACACGCACACGCACACACTCAATCACTCTTCAATCTCTACCTATCATATTTCTCTTCTTGCTGAACTTTTGCCATGAACCCCCGTTTTTATATATTTTGTTTACTTGTATCTAAATTAATGGGATAATCTAGATAGGTATTTCTACTTTTATTATTCCTCCACTTAATTGATTGGACATGTATCGTTTTGTACACTTTTATTTTATGTTGGGTGGAAATAAATTCAATTCAAAATTCAATTCAGTTCAATATTATTTGTCAGGGGTCACACTTAAAGCATCAAGCTTCGCTTATCTTGGAGCCTTCGCAAATTCTGTATGAAAAAGTGTAATTATCTTTATATGTCTTTCAACTATATTGAGTTTATGTCATGTATTCAGAACTGAATAAATAAATGAAATTAAATATTAAAATTCAAATAATTTTCATGACCTAAAAATTAAAGTTGTCTTATTGTAATGAAGCTTATCATGAACAATATAAAGCTAGGCTACGACCAACATAGATTATTTTATTAAGAACAAATCAATAGACTAAGGACAAATTATAGAATTGTAATAGTGGATTGCTTTTAAGAAATCCAAGCGCAGAAAAGTTTGAAACCCCACCCGGGTCTACCCGTATGTGAAGCCGGATATATTCTCAAAGTCGCAAGCTTCGGCATTGATCGTTTTGTCAGGCCAAGTCGGAGGCAAGATCGTATGCGGGTTGTTTGTTGATGGATAGCTGGCGCCGCGGTAAAGGGGGAACTTAAACAAAAATAAAAACCATAAGTTTGTCGAGGTCATAAGTGTATCCATCATTATTTTGATAATCTATGATCTAAATGAATCTTCATCACACCGACCTATATACATCATTTACCTTCAACTCGGTCATTACATAAAACAAAAAACAAAACAAACAGAGATCCGCCCGTACATGTATTTCTATTTCTTTTTCTCATTGAATACAAAGTCTCTAAAATCAAAATATAGTTATCAGTTATCAAAACATCTGGCCAACCTCATCGGTCCTATCAATCATTACACTCGAACAAGAATGATCAAAGACGCAAAGATGGGGAAAGTGGCGAGGAATAATTCCATAAAAGGGAAGCCATGATCGGTTCGAGTCATCAATTCAGGAGCTCATCTCACCCGCAACAAGTTGCCTTCAGAACCGTCTCACCAGATTGGTAAGCATCTATTTTCTACTTTGCAGACTATAGTTACAGAACTTTACTGTATAACCAATTTTTCGATAATATTTTGTTGGACCCATTTCTAAATCTTGCTTCGTTCAAATGACCCAATGTGTGTTTCTGTATTATTCACAAAATAGTTGCATAATATATTCTGCAATCTGCCTTATAGGTTTATTTACTTTTAATTTATATCTTTGATGTCTAATGTTTACGCTTGATTTGTTATGTTTCCCATTGTATATTATAATGATGATATCATTAGTCTTTGGACTACAATCGTGTATCAGTGTATGAAGATATCAATCATGTAGAGGTGATGTGGTCCTGTGGATGAGTCAATCAAATCTGGTTTACGGTTACCTAATGCATCGTTGTTATATTCGCAAATTTTAAAAAAGACAAGTCTATTAAAATAGCTTTTCAGTTGGATATTGCGAAGGTATTTGCAATATTATATACTGTTAGCATCACCCATTCAATTTATCTCTAAAGTCAGCAGCGCGAGTATAGGATTTTTTTTTTTTTTAATGGCAACCTGGGCAAATGAAAAATTTGTGCCGCCCCTATCCAAAAGTTATGAGCTCAAAATACTCACAATTGCAAGTTCATTTCTCGTTCATATCGTATTATAGCAATGTATTGATTTTGTTAACGCATTTAATCCAGGAATCGGTATTAAACCCAAAGCGTGTAAAGTCTAGGAGTTATCTAAGCGAGGGAGGAAAAGCGACCTTGTGGTGAAATTGATTGATTGATTTTATTCATTAAATATTAGGCCTAACTAAATTTGCATTAGATGAAAAAGACCGTCAAAATAAAAAGGAAATACCTTCATGCGATAACGCGTGAAAGCGAATCTTCAGAAAATCGTGTTGGAATATGAATAGAATTACACTGATTTGTGGACAACTTTCTTAAGTTTGATACTCATGTCAGTCTGAAAAATCTATAAATTGGCACATTCTGTTAAAGTATTTCTAATACAAAAGAATCATAACGGGATAGGCTTCTTTTATTATAAATTAAAGTCATGCAAAATTTGCATTTTCACCATTCAAAACGCGATTTCTTCAGCGTTAATACATGGGGGAAAATTTGAAAATAAAAAAATGCTATGCTCTTCGTTAATATATTCTAGCAGTACAATAAGGACGAGCATTTTCGAGAAATAAGGAACCAGCAAAATTGGAATAATTCCCAATTCTCGTTTCCTTTGTTCTTCCTTTTTTTAAACAAACAGAAGCTAAACTAGTCAAGATGATGATCAAAGTAGCTCTTGTGCTCTGTGCTATTGTGGCAACCAGTATGGTGTGCGCCAAGGATTTTGAAGAGCAAGATGCATTGGACGCTTGTAAGTATATAAGTCAGCCAGGGACGTCCATGCTTAAAAAGATTTGGTCGCCCTTTCAAGAAAACTGTCATAAAATCCCTATAGCTATTGTCAGAAAAACTGTGAAACTAAGACATTTCGTTAACACATAATATTGTCGTACGATTCTCTTTTACTCGGGGGGGGGGGGGGGGCTGTAAGAATATAATTGGTACACATGACCACAGGTTTTCCATCCCCTCCCCAAAACAAGTTTTATCTACTCTTCAAAACTTACCCTTTCGAATTGTTTTCCCGAAGATTTCCCCACTATACGTACCTCTTAAAGGTATTATGTCCAATTTGCAGACCAAAACATGAAAAGGTTAATGTTTCCAACGGCATTTGAAAGATAATATTAATTTAGAACTTCCCTCGAAACGAAAGGTGCTTGAAAATTTCTTTTAGTGGGAAAATAACGAGCATTAGTAGTCGAATCGACTTTAGTGATTGCAATCATTTTAGTTATAGTCTGATTTTCAGACCCTTGTGCCGAATGGACGTACGTTTTGTGCTGTGCAAAGGTTCAATCAGTTTAATTGTGGCCATTACAAGAACTGGGTTATTGATGTAGACAAATTTTCATGTACCTTTACAGCTCATTTTATGTATGTTATTACCAAAGAAAAAAAGAGAAGTCAATCAGTCACTCAATAGTGTCTGACAGTAAAATCTAGAAAATAAACGGGTTCCCTTGCATAATTTGAATAATATGACACTGCTAACGTTTACATCTCACAGATAAGACATACGTGACATATTCACAGTTTCTGCAAAGTTCTTCATAATTTGATGTTGATTGCAAATGGGACATAGGCCTAGTACCTTTAAGAAGATATTATTAACCCCTTAAAAATTGCTTTTAATAACTATTATTGATATTGACAGCACAATGTCTAGGCAAGGGTACTCTAAATGCGTTTCAACAAACACAACAGACTTTCCTCCCCCCCCCCTCATTTTTGCCTATTTGACTCCTAATGCGTTAATCGCCTTAACCAGCCGAAACTGTTTTGGTCGCGAATGTGTCTACAGCAATATATATTTGCTTTATTTTCATTAAATCTCGTTTTTATGGCAACCATGCAGTGCTGAATATGATGCTCTCAGAGGAGGTTGCATCTCCTGATGACGCTGTAGCCTTGCAAGGCTGGGGGAGCAAATTTAAGAAGGCGTTTCATAAAGTCAGAAATGTAGTTAAGAAAGTCGCCCACGTTGGACAGCGTGTGTGCAGCGGGGTTGGTCTTTCTCCAGAAGAAGCTCGTAAGTATAGCCACAGAAATATAATTATGAAAAAAAAAAGAATAATAACAGTAACAATAATGGCTATGATGATAATGATGATGGTAATTAATAATAATATTTCGGAAATAATAATCAATATTAGCATCATCATCATCAGTAATGATGATATCATCATTATTTCATCATCATTATTTTTACTTGAAATAATTCAAACGTTCAGATCAAGTTTAACCCTAATAAGGCCGGGCTATTTGAAGTCTTACTACGGCCGGGGGGGGGGGGGGGGGGCCATTATGGCCCCCCCCCCCCCTAAGATCTCGGCCGTGAAACGGCCGATCTCCGCGAAAATTTGCACGCATGTCAAGTGAAGTGTATAGAAAAATATGATAATTTCAATTTTTTGAAAAAAATCCCTCATTTGCATATTTATGGTAATTTATGCAAATAACGTCATAAAATCACATTTTTACCCATAAATCCTATATTATTCATATTTAAGCATTCTTTTTCACTACATATATTCATTAGACCATTTGGAACAATAATACGACAAAAAAAATTGGAAGAGCCAGCTTATTCCTTATGTTATCTCTTGTTTTGATATTTTCTTATGTATTTCATTGTTTTTTTAACTCATTTATGTTATTGTTTTTTGTTTTGTTTCATTTCTTCCTACAATTCAACTATTTTGACTCCCAAAACAACCACCTAAACTTTAAACAAGACCCAATAACCAATGTTTGATCTATTTTTAGGAAAAATGACATTTCCATATGTTTTGTACACAAATCACAAAAATGATCGATTTTCGGGCTGACATGCAAAGACAAAAGGTCACGTGACCTTGTAACTATAGGTCCGATTTTTTTTTTTTTTTTTTTTTAAAGATGCGCAAGACTTTAAAGAAAATAGTCAGCGAGCGGCGAGGCGCCATCCATATGCGTTCTCGAACAATCAGAAAAATCGTGGAGGGGGGGGGGGCCATAATGGCCCCCCCCCCCCGGCCTTATTAGGGTTAATGTGTGTATAATCCAACATATCCAATATTTTGAAGCACAGGGCCCTGTCTTACAAAGAGTTGATATTATCAATCGCAACTATGTACATAAGAGATAGGAGACTGCAAACTTGCGATTGATTGGAGGACTTGCGATTGATTTGGATCAATCGCAAGATCGCAACTCTTTGTAAGATGGGGCCCTTAACTCATTAAACGGAAACAAGGACATTTGTTGTTAAAGATAATTGTCACATTGTATGTAGAATGCTTAAAATTACGTTTTTAAGCTCATTACATTGTGATTACCACAGTATTATCTCGTTCGCTGGATTCCATTGCTACTCCGCACGTAATATTGTACATGTTCCACTCCCTGGGGAGTACACATATTCCTGACACTGACAGGCACAATTTTATAAGCGCGTATGTGCTAATCCAGGGGTCGGACTTAAATTATGGACATCCATGTGTCCCGGAGTCTGTTAGTGTCGAACCCTTTCTAAGCCAGCCAAATTAAAGCTCGCATTCTTAGAAGTAATTGATGTTTATTTCATTCATCATAATTTTTTTATAAAAAAACATATCAAATACAAAACAGTGTAGGACTACAAGTTAATACAACAACAACAAAAATGTCATATGAATGTGGAGACAGCTGGGAAAGCCCAAGGGGTTTATTGTGCTGCCATCGAAACATCCTACCACGTACCCATTTCAATCCTGGGTGGGGAGAAACAATGAAAATAAAATGCCTTGCTTAGGGACATATATATAGTAAGTGCCTTGATGGCTATTGAACTCACAACCTAAGATTCTCCAGCGAGTGTTTTAAGCCCCCCCCCCCCCTAAAAAGAGCGATAAGGCCCTTTTATTTCTTCTCAAAATTGCCGCCCGGCACATTTTCCAAGACATCCGACCGGGCTTTTTTTCATGATGGCCGCTAGCTTTTATGTTTATTTTTCCCGAAAAAACATACTTTTAACAGTATATTTTTTCGTTTTTTTTTTCTTTAAAAAAACAAACATAACAAAATAAAACAGGCGGCCTCAACAACAAAAAAGAATGGGTGGCGCGGGAACGCTAAACCTGATTTTTTTTTTTTTGTGTGAATATTTTTCCTAACCAGTCCCCCCTCCTCGTTTCATCATATTTTCAAATTTCATGTACATCTTAGGCGTTAAAATTCTGACTGCGTTCCCAGAGATGAGAGAAGAGGATCTCAGTGAAGAGCAAGTTGCAGCATACTGCGCTGGTGCACATGCCCTTGGTCGTTAGACTCGGTACGTATTTTTAAAACAATATTAACATGGAACAATATTATTATACTGATGAGCACTAATATTTTGTTTTGCCCTCGAAAATGGCACCCTGCCCCCCTTGAGCACCAGGGGAGGGTTTGTCTCCAAATAACGGTAACATTGACGTGTTTTTACATATTTTTTCCCCAGGGGAGGGGACCCGGCCCTCCGGATCCGCAATGGGGGGGGGGGGGGGGTAGGTGGCAAGCCTGGGAAAATCAAAAATATAAACAATCCACCACTTATAAACCTTTTACATGTATTTTGCTTTAACAATTTAAATACATGTCAAGTCTCAAGTAAGCAATGTTTGAGAATTTTAATATTGTTTGCCTACACTTACATTCTTACTCTGACATTTAAAAAGATACAAGTCTCTTAGTTTGGATGTTCCAGCAGTATCAGTTTTAGAATTATTGATTATTGCAATTGATCAATAGTGATAAATATGGAGTCATTAAAAGAATTATCTTCTAATAAGAAATATAATAAACATGGCATTATATAGGTCTATATGCTTCTTTCTTCTCACCGTGCCCCTCCCCCTTTCTTTCGTTCCCTCTCCCTTTCCCATTCTTTCTCTGTCCCCCCCCCCCCCCTCTTCCCTCTTCCCACTCTCTCCCCTTTCTCTGTCTCCCTTTCTCCGACTCTCTCCCCCCCCCCTTTTTTTTTTCTTTATGTCTCTCGGCCTTTCTCTCCCCTTTCTCTTCCCTTTCTCTTCCCTTTCTCTCCCCTTTCTCTCCCCTTTCTCTTCCCTTTTCTCTGTCTCTCTTTCTCCTCCTTTCTCCCGTCTTTCTCTGATCCCCTTTTCTCCACAACTCCTCATTATGTTTTAAACAAAATATATTGTCTTCATTTATTTCTCATATAGGAAGGGATCGTGATACAACATTTGGAACGCTTGATGCTGATTCTTCCTCGAGAAACAATGAAATAAAAGCAAGGAATTATCAACTTCCATCAATGTGTTTGCAACTTCCTTATAATTAGAATCTTCTTTATCACTCCAGTATTGTTAAAATCCTTAAACCTTTTTTCCCTCTAAAATTAAATGATGGCGAGTGGTTTTCATTATTAATACATATTTTGCCTTTACTTCAATGTATCCAATTATTATACATCTTTCAAAGGTGTTTACAAATATGTAGGGTTAAAAGTACACCAACCTTAAAATCTAGCATAATACTACATCTTTTCATCAAAAGCTTCAAATTAAAAATGTTCTCTCTGTCTTGCTCTTTTTTTTTTCTAAAGAAAAGTACCAAGAACAAGACATTGTAAGCATGGAATAAGGGGAATAACTAATAGAATTGGTAATAATGCTGATAATAAAATCACATGAACTTGCATACCATAGCTCGCGTGTTTGTTTTGGACATTTTGTTATATGATATAAAGCCAGTAGTGTATGATTGATAAAATATTGTTGGCATGCAGAGAAAATACGAAAAACAACAACACTTTGATGAGAAACAGTGTGAGAGGCAAAAATGAAACAAAGTGAAAAGGTTGAATAGAAGAATATAGAGAGAAAGAGAAGAAGGGGAGCACGGGAGAGCAGAGAGAGGAGAGTGAAAGAAATAGAAAGTGAGAGAGAGAGAGAGAGAGAGAGAGAGAGAGAGAGAGGGGGCAAGGAAAGCGGACAAAAAGAGAAAGATGAGTGATATCAGAAGAGACAACTAAAGGCAGAAACGGAAAGAATGAAAGAGAGAGAGTGAGATGGGTTGACCAAGGTGATGCAAGAAATGAAGATTATTTGAGATGGAGAGAAGGGAGAGGAGAGCAGAGAGGTCGGTTTATCTTACCTTAAAGATAATACAAAGTTTGGGGAAATTTTGAAAATTGGGTGGATAGTGAATCTTTACAATTTTGATATATTTGGATGCCCCCGTGGATGTATTATAAGCACTACAAAAATCAACCCCTAAAACACTTCTGTTTTCGAGAAAAATTGAATATAAAAATTTACCGGTGCTCCTGGTAAATTTTGATAAATTTCAAATAGCGCCTACGGCCGTACAATGGTAGCTGCGACCATGAACATCTTAGAATATGTAGTTGTGATATATAATTTCCAAACGGGAATAGCTAATCGGTCGATATTAGTCAAGAAACATTGTTTCATAGCTAAATTGATATCTTGACCTTGAGAGGGAGCTATACATCATAAAAAGTTTATTATTTATAATTTCATAACTTTAGACTCGATTTCAATCGGGACAACGATCAATGAATATTGTAGGAACGCATATGCTTCCAATATGTTAATTTGAACCAAATTTATGACCCCATACCAAAACTTTGTATTACCTTTAAACCTATGGCTAGGACGGTCTTTGTATATGCTAAAGGCACTGGCAGTGCCTTAAAAGGACGCCAACCGTAGTAGTCCACTATGTCAACGTGCAAATCTAAAAGTCCATATTGCCTCCGCCGCGGCTACTTCGTTGCTTCGTTGCGGAGGCATACAAACAACATTTTACAAAAACAAAACAAACAAAATATTACACTGCGATAAATTCGTATGAATGGAATATATAGAAAGATCACTCGATCTGAATATATCATCTACCGATACTTTTGTCTCTTCGATGCAGACGGCTTCATGCCCTGTGCTGCCCTCAGGAGGTGGTTTTGACTCACTTTGATCACAAACCCATCTTCTGTGACTGTGTTGTCTGATACCCGCCCCCCCCCCCCCCCCCCACACTCAGTGTTATTTAGGGTACGCGTATGCTCGTTCCCTCTTTTTGAAAGCACCCCCTCTCTGAGGACTGCCAACATTTCCGAACCCCCCTTTCGCGGGCTTTTCGCGGGCTTTTCCTGCCTTGGAGACTCCCCTAAATACGGAAAAATGCTCAATGTACCCCCTTAAATTCGGAATAATTTCTCAGGAGTCCAAAGAGATGAGAGAAAAAAGAAAAACACCCCCTTTTTAAAGAAATCTCCGGGTAAAAAGTCAAATACACTCCTTTTTTTTTACAATTCTCGGGCCGGACTTTGTCGCACGAAAAGTACCCCTTTACCGGACATTTTGGTAACACGCATGCGGTCATTCCGACCCCGGAGTGGGGGGGGGGGGGGGGGCGGGGTATGATATCATGCCCTGTTATTAGTTTTGAATTAATGATATGCATTAGGGCAACAACAAAAATGTGTTTCTCGTCCGGTTTTTCTTTAAAAATCAGTGAGAGAGGCATCTACTGTTATTTTTTATTTGTTTAAATATTTTTGTCAAGATGGCCGCCATTTATAGAATGTCTGCTGAGACAAAGCTTTTTGATCATATATTGTATCTATGTAAAATAGATTACATTTTATCACATAGGTTTGTCTTCCATTTGTCAAATCAGAAACAAAAATCAGAAATTGGATGATTTTCTCTCTCTTTCACAGACCACAGACAAGCACTAAATACTAAAGTGCAAAAAGTTAGTGCTTGCCTGTGGTCAATGACTATGTACTACATGTACAAACAAAACACACTAGCACAGCGGTATATCATTGTTCTTTAATCAATGTGTAACGTTTAAACTACCGAGAACTAGTATAGAGATGTTAAAAATATCTATAGTGCGGCAAGATGTCAAAATTAGTTGTCAATGACTATGATTATGGGACCTCAAAATTCAACTACAGTAGCATAGCTACCTCACATTCGACGCCTTCTAAATCTGATGACGGCTTAAAAATAATGCTATTAAAAAAGCTTGGTTTGGGCTACAGCACTGAGAAAATGTCATGATTTTACAAGTTTTAGTCTCACACTCTTTTAAATACTGACATGAGGGAAGTTAAACATTCTCGCAATAATACATGCAGATCTGTATTCAAACTTAGTACCTGTTAGTTTTCAGTGGCCTAGGACATTTCCGATTAAAGGCGTAGCTGTGCACTGGTCAACCACATATAATTATAGTGTGTACAATATGTATCAAGCAAACCTGAGTAAATTAAAAAATCCTTTCCTCATAAGCAAGTTTGAAACTATTCTTTTGGTTTGGGTTTTCCTGCATGTTCATAGAACTGTTCCCTTGTCTAAGGGGATGTAGGATTTTCCCCCCTTTTTTATAAGAAAAAATACATTAATAAGATAAAAAAAAAAAAAGTAGCATCAAAGCAATTATAATATAAGCCTATGCACGGCTCTTTCTTTTTCTAAATAAGGTGTAAAACCTACGTACTGCTGCACATTTACATTTTACAAGCACACATTTCTATACCTGACAATTACAACAACAAAAAATTAAATACCCTGATGTAACTTCAAGTATAACTATGATTTCTAAAAAAATAAAATTGAAAAAATAAAAATGAAAATAACAAATATCAGTGCGGGTGGGTGGGGACGAGAATCACGTAATTTGTGTAACTTTGCCTTATTACAATCAGAGCAGTTAACATTGTCATGAATATTGATATCAGTTACACTAAAGTATATATCTGGTTCAACATAATAGATGTAAATGTATAGTATGCTTGATTGTTTTGATCCTCAAACTTATGACAAGAAGATACATATGGCACCTGAGGCGGCGCTTCTGGGTGGGGGGGGGGGGGAAGTGGGGCACGTAGCCCCCACTTTTTCGAGTACCCCAAAAGTGCCCCTTTTTACATAGGAAAATTGCCCCTTTAAATTTGTAAGAAGTCCCCCTTTTAACATAAGAAAAGTGTCCCTTTTACTTTGAAAAATGCCCCTATTCATTTGTAAAAGTGCCCCTTCCCCTTTTCACCTCTGGTAAGTGCCCCTTTTATTTTGACACATACCCCTTTCATTTCGACAAATTTCCATTTACCATTGCAATAAGTGTCCATTTTCCATTCTCATGAGTGCCTTTGTTAATCTCTAGTAAGTGCCCCTTTTCAGGTACGAGAAGTGCCCCTTTTCACTTTTGATAAATGCACCCTTCACGTCTGATAATTGCCCTAATATAATTTGAGAGGTGCCCCTTTCCTTTGTAAGAATTTCCTATGCCCTTGTTAATAACTACCCCTTTTTTAACTCGGATAAGCACACCTTATATTTTCTCATGTGCCCCCTTTCCTTTCTAATAAGTGTCCCTTTTCCTTTTGATGAGTGTCCTCATTTGAAACACGAGACCAGTTCCCCTTTTCACAAATGCCCTTTTCACCTATGAAAAAAAAAGGTGTCTATTTTCATTTTCATAAGAGCCCCTTTTCATTTCTGTTTCTGGTAAATGACCCTTTGCAGGTACAAGAAGTTACTCGGATACTCGTTTTACTTTGAGAATTGCCCCACCCCCTGATAAGTGCTCTTTTCAGCATACTGCGCTTGTGCACATGCCCTTGGCCGTTAGACTCGGTACGTATTTTTAAAACAATATTAACATGAAACAATATTATTATACTGATGAGCATTAATATTTTGTTTTGCCCTCGAAAATGGCACCCTGCCCCCCTTGAGCACCAGGGGAGGGTTTGTCTCCAAATAACGGTAACATTAACGTGTTTTTACTTATTTTTTTTCCCAGGGGAGGGGACCCGGCCCTCCGCATCCGCCATGGGGGGGGGGGGGGTGGTGGCAAGCCTGGGAAAATCAAAACTATAAACAATCCACCACTTATAAACCTTTTACATGTATTTTGCTTTAACAATTTAAATACATGTCAAGTCTCAAGTAAGCAATGTTTGAGAATTTTAATATTGTTTGCCTACACTTACATTCTTACTCTGACATTAAAAAAGATACAAGTCTCTCAGTTTGGATGTTCCAGCAGTATCAGTTTTAGAATTATTGATTATTGCAATTGATCAATAGTGATAAATATGGAGTTATTAACAGAATTATCTTCTAATAAGAAACACAATATACATGGCATTATATAGGTCTATATGCTTCTTTCTTCTCACCGTGCCCCTCCCCCTTTCTTTCGTTCCCTCTCCCTTTCCCATTCTTTCTCTGTCCCCCCCTCTTCCCTCTTCCCACTCTCTCCCCTTTCTCTGTCTCCCTTTCTCCGACTCTCCCCCCCCCTTTTTTTTTTCTTTATGTCTCTCGGCCTTTCTCTCCCCTTTCTCTTCCCTTTCTCTCCCCTTTCTCTCCCCTTTCTCTTCCCTTTTCTCTGTCTCTCTTTCTCCTCCTTTCTCCCGCCTTTCTCTGATTCCCTTTTCTCCACAACTCCTCATTATGTTTTAAACAAAATATATTGTCTTCATTTATTTCTCATATAGGAAGGGATCGTGATACAACATTTGGAACGCTTGATGCTGATTCTTCTTTGAGAAACAATGAAATAAAAGCAAGGAATTATCAACTTCCATCATGTGTTTGCAACTTCCTTATAATTAGAATCTTCTTTATCACTCCTGTATTGTTAAAATCCTTAAACCTTGTTTTCCCTCTAAAATGAAATGATGGTGAGTGGTTTTCATTATTAATACATATTTTGCCTTTACTTCCATGTATCCATTCATTATACATCTTTCCAAGGTGTATACAAATATGAAGGGTTGCAAGTACAACCATTCTTAAAATCTAGCATAATAATACATCTTTCATCATAAGCTTCAAGTTAAAAATCTTCTCTCGGTTTTGCTCTTTTTTCGCCCTAAAAAACAATGAGACATTGTAAGCATGGTATTAGGGGAATAACTAATAGTATTAGAAATAATGCCGACAATAAAATCACACGAACATGAAAAACATACCTAGCATGTTTGTTTTGTGGTATTTTGTTATATGCTATAAAGCCAGTAGTGTATGATTAATATAATAATGTTGGCATACAGGGAAAATACGAGAAAACGAACACTTCGATAAGAAAAAGTGAGAGAGGCAAAAATAAAACAAAGTGAAAAGGTTGAATAGAAGAATAAAGATAGAGAGAGAAGAGAGGGGGCACGGGAGAGCAGGGAGAAGAGCGCGAAAGAAAGAGAACAGGGAAAATACAACACTTCGATAAGAAAAAGTGAGAGAGGCAAAAATAAAACAAAGTGAAAAGGTTGAATAGAAGAATAAAGATAGAGAGAGAAGAGAGGGGGCACGGGAGAGCAGGGAGAAGAGCGCGAAAGAAAGAGAAAGTGTGTGAGAGAGAGAGAGAGAGAGAGGAAGTGAGGTAAGGAAAGCGGAAAAAAGAGAAAGAGGAGTGATAACAGAATTGACTACTAAAGACAGAAAGGGAAAGAATGAAAGAGAGAGAGAGAGCAAGAGATGCAGTGACAGGGGAGAAGCAATAAATATGCAATTGAGGAGCATTTAAGACGGAGAGAAGAGAGAGGGGAGCAGAGAGTGTGAGTGCGTGCGCACGCGTCTGCGTGTGTGTGTGTGTGTGGCACACACATTACTCAGTTTGTCTGTATAAAAGTATCTGCAAAATGAGATTACAATACGCTCTGTACTTAAGTTTGACCATGAACCTATTACGGATGGACATTCAACATGATTCTTTCTTTGATCCAATGATAGTCACCGCCTTCTGATTATGTGCATCTTAATGAGAACATTCAGCTGTCTTAACAATAACGTCTGCGTAAGCATTTTCGGTCATTGACAAAGGAGCAGTTTCACTCTCTTGGGTTTTCGTTAGATGATGTGTTCTGTAAGAGTGTGTCTTAAATTAAAAACATCCCCAATGGGGAGCAGCAAAGTTTAAAAGCAGACGATTTTGGTGATATGAAATGCATTATAACTGATTTGCACACTTTCGCACACACCCAAACAAACAAAAGGTATTCATGAAGCACATCTAGGACTTTGGCAGTTATTATTCTAAGATGCTTAAAGTGGAACTTCACATGTGTAAAAGATCTGTGGATATTTGGGGTCATTTGTACCATGTGCTATCTGTTAACTCCCTTATTCGTTAAGAAAACGATGAATGTCCATCCGTAATAGCTCCATGGTTTGACACAGCAAGAAACTAACAGGTCTAGGCTCTGCTCAAGGCTTTAGGAATTGTGGGTTTGTGGTAAAGTGTTATATCAGAGTATATGCTTGCAAACTATGGAGGAGCAGAGGAGCACCTAGGCCCCTAGAGTCTAAGGGGTTTGATCCCAAAATATTTGAAAAACTGAAGCCATTTTTGTTGTTGTAATGGCATACTGAAATCCACAACTACACTCTAAAAAATACTGGGCAATTTTTTACCCAACATGAGGGTGATTATTTGTACATTAAAATTTTGCATGATTTACCCAGTGTTGGATAAACAGAAAATACCCAAACTTTAACCAGCAAAAATTTACCACATGAGAAATTCACCCAATTCACTCGACCACGACAACTCTAATATAAGAATATAACCATATTGTTGAATAATATTTGTCCGACCTACGTTTGCCCAGTAACATCTGCCCAACTTATTTTGAACATTTAATTGGGTAAATACATGTAGTAAAAACCGGGTTGGGAAAAAATAGCCCAAATGTTGGACAAAAATGGCCCAACTTTAATTTGCCCAATAACATTACCTAATTATTTCATCGGCAACTACATGGTTGGTAGGAAATAACCCAATTATTGGACAAAATTTGCCCAACTTTTTTGTACAGTGATGGACAAAATACATGTATCTGGACCTACAAATGGGAGGGCCAAGATAATGCACAATATTTTATTTCCTTAACCCTAATCACACATCATGGAAATCAAGACTACACATTCAACAACATGTTGTCTTGAAAACTTGTATTAAAATAGGTAAATGGATATTTTTGTGCCTTGTGTTCTAGTGGTAATAACCATTTTAAAGTAAGCATATGGTTGAATATAAGGGGTAGCAATTTGGCCAAATCTAACTACATAAAAGAAGCTAGATGAAGTTTATTCAAATAGTAACTTGTTAAAACCTGTATAGCATTGGGACATCAGCATGATATAAAGCCCTCATAAAAGTTTGGAAACTCAATGATTATCAATATCACCTTGTTTAGTAATAACAGAAAGTGTGTTTATTCATTTTGTAAATGATGTCATATTGTAGCCATGGAATAGCAGTACATTAGAATAAGGGGGCAGTATCAAAAGGAATAGTTGCAGAATGCACTGGTTAATAGTGGAATCGTATGCAAAGAACTTTCCTTTCTTTGAAATAAGATAATTTTAGCGGTAAGTAGCCGTATACTGGTCAACCACATTTGCATTATGTAGTATCAAGCAAACCTGAGTTAAATTAAAAATACTTTCTTTATATCAAAGCGAGTTTAAAATGCGTCCGTTAGTTTTTGTAATTACTGCTCATAGAACTGTATGTAGGATGTTTCCCTCTTTCTTATAACAAAAAATACATATAAATTAGATTAATAAAATAGCATCAAAGCATTTGTAATATAAGCCCACACCTGTTTTCTTTTTCTAAAAAAACAAGGTGTAAAAACTACTTACTGCTGCACACTTACATTTACAAGCACACATTTTTAAACCTGACAATTATAAGTTTGTTTCTTTTAAATGCCCTGATGTAACGCTGACTTCAAGTATAACTATGATATCTATTTAAAAACAAAAAGAAATAAGGAATTTTTGAGAAAAAAAAAAAATATTGAAGCGCCACAAAAATTGGTGCGAGCGGGGACGAGAAATATGTAATTTGTTATACTTGGCCTTATTACAATCAGAGGTCTTAAGGCCACAATTCAAATTATAAGATTACTGTCTAAAATATTCAGGAAAATTTACCAAACATTCAACAACCAACTTTCTTGTGTGTAATTCTGAACAATGGCCTCAACCTGAAGTTGGAATAATATTACAATAAAAATTCATAAAAAAAAAAAAAACAGGGCCTACTTCTGTTTAAAAAAGGTTTGTATTTCTTCATATAAATTATCTTTCAATGTATTTTGATTTTTATTATGTATTCAGAACTGCATAAATAAATGAAATGATATATACAAACTATTAAAAACATAATACATTCCATGACCTACAAATTAAGGCTGTCTTTTTCTTATGCAGCTTACAATGAACAATATAAAGCTAGGCTATAACCAACATAGATTAGTATTAATAGGACCCATTGTAGTATTCTATTAAATAATGGATTGCTTTGATGAAATCCGATTGCGGAAAAGTTTGAAACCCCACCCGAGTCTACCCATATGTGAAGCCGGATATATTCTCAAAGTCGCACGGATAGGCATTGATCGTTTTGTCAGGCCAAGTCGGAGGAAAGATCTTATGCGGGTTGTTTGTTGATAGATGGCTGGCGCCGTGGTAAAGGGAGGCCCGGACGGGAGGACTTTCGCACGCATAGGCATTGATCATTTTGTCAGGCCAATTCGGAGGAAAGATCGTATGCAGGTTGTTTGTTGATGGATGACTGGCGCCGCTGTTAATGGAGAACTTAATAACAAAATACCAATTATTTTTTCGAGGTCATAAGTGTATACATTATTAATTTGATATTTCAATCTAACCGATGCCCCTTTTACTTTGACAAGTCCCCCTTTTTCTCTTTAATCAATGTCCCTTTTCCCTTCTATTAACTGCCCCGGTTCAGGTTTAAAATGTGCCCTCTTTTTACGTCTGAGAAGTGTATATTTTACTTTAACACGCGCTCTTCTTTTCTAATAACTGAACCTTTTCTTTTTGTAAAAAGTGTCCCTTCCCCTTTCTTATAAATGTCGTCTTTTCAACTCCGATAAGTACCCCGATCCTGATCTGACAAGTTCTCTCCTTTACTTTGACAAGTGCCCCTTTTCATTTGTAATGAGTCCATTTTACCATCAAAGAACTGCCCCTTTCCACCTCTGATGAGTGCCCCTTTTAGGTATGAGAAATGTCCTATTCCCTTCTGATAGTGCCCATTTTCCCTTTTTAATAACTGCCCTTTCCCTTCTAATAAATGCCACTTTTCACATCTAATTAGTTTTCCTTGTTAGTTTTGATGTGATTGGCTTTTGATGTGAGTGCCCATCATTTGTTTTACCTACATTTCCCACTGCCGCTTACAAATTGTGCCCTTTTGCGATCATCTAAAGTCCCATATCTAGTTGGTTGGTTGGTTTTAACGTGACCAAAGGGCGATGGCTTTAAGTCAGTATCTCAGCGGGACTTGGTAGTAAGGACTAATGCCTTATCAAAAGGCACTAGCGCATCGACCTGGTTTCGAACCCTACTGAGCCAATTCATGAACCTTCTAGTTTCAAATAATCGGAGCAGCTTTGTGTAATAACTGGAAATTTGTTCTTCTACTACAAGAAAGGTAGTGGAGCCGGGATAAGGGCAGGGGGCACAATGTCCCACATTTCATAAGAACAAAGTGTGCCCCTTTTAGAAAAACAACCGTGTTCCTTTTTTAAAGCTATAAAACGTCCCTTGCCTAAGCCAAGGTAATTCAATTGACCTTTGTTCAAAAATATAAAGTTTGAGACCACGTTTGATTTTTCAAACTCAACTCAAATGCATTTCCATTACCAAATGTCATTCATGTTAAAAAGACTGAGACATAATTACGATACGTGTTATATGACAAGACGTTGTTATTATCCCTCATCTTCCCAGAAACAATAGACTTCTCATAGCCACCCAACATTTTCCCCTAATTTAAAGCGACTGAGAGCATTTTCCCCCTTCAAATCTCCTCCAAAACTTGCTCGCTTCGCTCGCTTACATTTATAGTTTATCTCATTAAGAAGCATATTGAAGGTTTTATTTATTATTTCATTATGAGATTGAAATAATAATGAAAAGTAATCGTTCGTAATGTGACCTCGAAAAACCTTACAACGTTTCGTCCATTGCTTCGCTCGCTCGCAAAGAAATATTTAGACCATCACACACAACAGCAGAGTATGATGCTGAAGTAATATCTTTGACCAAGTAAAGAGTAAATCTTGAAAATCATCCTTACAATGTAATGATTACGCTTTAGGATATTTAAATATTTCGCTTTGATGTTACCCTTTGTAGGTGCCTTTTTTCTTCCAAATAGTGCCATTTTTAAATGGTGGCACCCCCCCCTCACTTTGACAAAGACAGGCTCTGCCGCCCCTTTATTTTTACAATGTTATTGTCTTGACTAAAAATCTATTATTGCATTTTATGACTTTTGCATGTCTCGTCATCCGTTATTCACATTGATTTTCTTCTTTCTAAAGAAATAAGCTGGAAAATTAATTTAATTATAGGATACAATTTCAATTATTCCAATCTCAGAAAGAACTCAATATTTTCTCACTCCTCTGCCTCTTTTCTTCCTCTTCTTTCTCCTCTCTCTCATCTCGCTCTTTCACTCTCCCACTCTCTCCTTCTCTCCTCTGTCTCTCACTCTATCTTTCTGTATGTGCATAATTATTTTAACATACTTCCCCGGTCGCTACGCTCCCTCGCATACGATACGGAATTTAACGCAAAGATTTCCGAAGGTTCGTTAAATCTGCCATAATTAGGTTCATAATTACGAAAAATTAGAAATAGGGTTCTCTCTCGTTTTCGGGATTATGAACCTTCAGAATCATGAACCTTGTTTCATTTTTGGAATTACAAACCTTTTAAATCACAATCATTTGGAATAAAACACCTTCAGATTAATACATTTTGGGACTTACTGACCTTCGCAAATATGAATCTTTGGGGAAAAAGACATGTAACCGATCTTGATGACTTCTAAGTGCGTGTGTACATAAAGTATAGTTTGAAAACGAGATAGATTGATTAATTCTACTTTCCAATGATCCGCCTATATATCTTTATTTCTTTTTCTCATTGAATACAAAGTCTCTCGAATCAAAATATAGTTATCAGTTATCAAAACATCTGGCCAACCCCAGCGGTCCTATCAATCATTACACGCACGCAAGAATGATCAAAGAGGCAAAGATGGGGAGAGTGGCGAGGAATAATTCCATAAAAGGTAAGCCATAATCGGTTCGAGTCATCAATTCAGGAGCTCATCTCACCCGCAACAAGTTGCCTTCAGAACTCTCTCACCAGATTGGTAAGCATCTGTTTTCTACTTTGCAGACTATTATTTCAGAACTTCAGTTCATAACTGATTTTTCGATAATATGTTGTTTTGCCCACTTCTAAATCTTGCTTCGTTCAAATGGCATATTACTTGTTTCTTTATTATTCACCAATACAATGCATATATTCTACAACCTGCCTTATAGGTTTAATAACTTGTAGTTCAAAACTTTGATGTTTAATCTTTACCCTTGATTTGTTATGTTTCCTTTTACATATTATAATGATGATATTATTAGTCTTCGGACTACAATCGTGTATCAGTGTATGAAGATATCAATCATGTAGAGGTGATGTGGTCCTGTGGATGAGTCAATCAAGTCCGGATTACCTAATGCATCGTTATAATGTTTGCACATTTCAATAGGTGTTGGACAAGTCTATTGAAATCGCTTTTCAGTTTGATTTTGCGCAGGTATTTGCAATCGTATATACTGATATCATCACCCACCTATCTATCTCTAAATTAACTTTGTTATGGCACCCTGGGCAAATAATAAATTTGCGCCGCCCCTGTCCAAACGTATGAGCTTAGATACTAACAAGCTAAGTTCTCATTAATATCGTTCAAAAATTATAGAATGTAGTGAAAATGATTTTAAAGTATTTAATCCGGGAATTGGTAACCCAAACCTTTATTAGTCTATGAGTTATCCACGCGAGGGAGGAAAAGCGACCATGCGGTGAAATTGATTGATTGATTTTATTCGTTAATTTATTGTTTAGGCTTGAGTAAATTTGCATTATGGAACATACAAAATAGAAAGGAAATACCTTCATGTGATAACGTTTTGGGATATGAATAGAATTGCACTGATTTTTTGACAACTTTCTTAAGTTTAATACTCATGTCAATTTTTGAAAAATCTGTAGATTGGCACATTCTGTTTTTCTGTATTTCCAATAGAGAGATTCCTAACGGGACAGGCTCTTTTTTAATGTAAATTATATCTATGCAAAATTTTCATTTTCACCATTCAAAACGCGATTTCTTAAGCGTTTTACAATTTTGGGGGAAAAATTCCAACCGACGGTGTTTCTGATTTTGAAAATAGAAAAATGCTATTCTATTCAATTCTTTCTATATTCTAGCAGTATAATAAGGACGAACATTTTCGAGGAATTTAGCACAGAAATACGGTACCAGAACATTGGGGATAACTCCCAATTCTCGTTTCTTTTGTTCATCTTTTTAAAAACCAAACAGAATAGCCTTTCACATATTGCAGGCTGCTTCCCAAGCTAAACTAGTCAAGATGATGATCAAAGTAGCTCTTGTGCTCTGTGCTATTGTGGCAACCAGTATGGTGTGCGCCAAGGATGTTGAAGAGCAAGATGCAGTGGACACCTGTAAGTACATAAGTCAGCCAGGGACGTCAATGCTTGAAAAGTTTTCATGTCAGAAAACTGTCAGAAAATCTGTCAGAAAATCCCTAAGCTATTGCCAGAAAAGCTGTGAAATTAAGACATTTCGTTAACACATAATATTGTCTTACGACCCTATTTTACTCGGGGGGAGGGGGGGGGGGGAGTAAGAATATAATGTGTTTTCCAGGCACGGGTACTCTAAATGCGTTTTAACAAACTCAACCAACTTTCCTTGTTTTCCTCTCATTTTTTGCCTATTAATTTGACACCCTAAATGCGTCACTCGCCTTAACCAGCCAAAACTTGTTTTGGCCGCGCGTATGTACATCGATATATATTTGAAAGCTCCCCCATGGTTTTTTTCTTTGTTTTCATTACATCTCGTTTCTATGGCAACCATGCAGTGCTGAATCTGATGCTCTCGGAGGAGGCTGCATCTCCTGATGACGCCGTAGCCTTGCAGAGCAAACACCATCACCGTCACCATCACCATCACCGTCATCACCATCATCGCCATCATCGCCCTCACCACCCCGACAGACACCCGTACATCAACCACCGCCACCCGACGAACCCTCAAAGCAGCCACCAGCCTCGCAGCTACACTGCACAGCAGACGACAACAGACTACAACGCCGCCTACGTCGGGGACACACACAGCGTCTCGCCGACAACACACCCACAGAACTCTTAAATACGTATTTTACAGTTCTGTGAACACACCCCACTCATCGACTCGAAACTCTCCTAAGTCCGCAACCCGGAAACTCCAGCCCAGACGGATAGTCAGACGAATTACCAGCCGACCATCCATGCCCACTCCCCGATGACTCAAGCGGACATACGGTCACCTATTTTTCCCTGACGTCCGCACACCGGTGACTTAAGCTCACACACGCCAGCTATTCCCCACTCCTGACGACGGATAGTCAACCTGTTCGAAACGTCGAGCCACTCATCCTCTCCAAGCGCTATAGTTTTCCTGAGAACTATATGCCAAGAAAGATAACAAACAGTCCTTTTCAGGACTACACTCCTCCAAGAAAGATTACCGAGTCAGAGTCCTGTTCAGGACTCCTCATCCCTCTCTCTCTCTCACACACATGGTGCAACCGCAAACCTACTGTATAACAAGATAGTTGTAGTGCATATGTTCAACCAATGATTTTCCACTCGCAGTATACTTATACAGAGCTGCTTTTTAATCATCAAAATTTCAAATTAGACTCAATCACTTTTTATCAAGTATTTTTTTTAAATGTAGGAGTGGGGAGGGGGGGGAGGTAGTGGCAAGCGGGAAGATCAAAACTATTAATGAGTATTAAAACAATCCACCACTTATAAACCTTTTACATGTATTTTGCTTTAAAAATGTAGATACCTGTCAAGTCTCAAGTAAGCGATGTTTAAGACTATAATATTATGGGCCTATACGAGACTGTGGACATGAGCCAGTGGCGGATCCAGGGAGTAAAAACACGTTAATTTTACTTTTATTTGGAGACGGGCCCCTCCCCTGGTGCTAAAGGTGCTTTTCTCCCACTTTCTCTCTGTCTCACCCTCTCTCTCCCCCCCCCCCTCTCCCGTCTATCTCTGACTCCCTTTTCTCCACAATTTCCTCATTATTTTTCAAACAAAAAATATCGTCTTCTTTTATTTCTCACATAGGAAGGGACCATGAGGCAACATCCGAATGTTGATTCTTCCTGAAGAAAGAATGAAATAAAAGCAAGAAATTATCACCTTCCATCGTGTTTTTGCAACTTCCTAATATAATTCGAATCTTCTTTATCACTTCTGTATTGTTTAAACCCTTAAACCATGTCAATCCTCTAAAATCAAATGATGGTGAGTGGTTTTCATTATTAATACATATTTTGCCTTTACTTCCATGTATCCATTCATTATACATCTTTCCGAGGTGTATACGAATTATGTAGGGTTACAAGTACAACCATTCTTAAAATCTTGCATAATAATACATCTTTTCATCGTAAGCTTCAAGTTAAAAATCTGGTTTTACTCTTTTTTTTTGCCCTAAAAAACAATAAGACATTGTAAGCATGGTATTAGGGGAATAACTAATAGTATTAAAAATAATACTGATAATAAAATCACATGAACATGAAAAACATACCTAGCGTGTTTGTTTTGGGTATTTTGTTATATGCTATAAAGCCAGTAGTGTATATGATTAATATAATAATGTTGGCATACAGGGAAAATACGAAAAACAACACTTCGATAAGAAAAAGTGAGAGAGGCAAAACTAAAACAAAGTGAAAAGGTTGAATAGAAGAATAAAGATAGAGAGAGAGAAGAGAGGGGGCACGGGAGAGCACAGAGAAGAGCGCTAAAGAAAGAGAAATTGTGTGTGAGAGAGAGAGAGAGGACGTGAGGTAAGGAAAGCGGAAAAAAGAGAAAGATGAGTGATAACAGACTAGACTACTAAAGACAGAAAGGAAAAGAATGAACGAGAGAGAGAGAGAGCAAGAGATGCAGTGACAGGGGAGAAGCAATACATATGCAATTGAGGAGCATTTAAGACGGAGAGAAGAGAGAGGGGAGCAGAGAGTGTGAGTGCGTGCGCACGCGTGTGCGAGCGTGTGCGCGCGTGTGTGTGAGGCACACACATTACTCAGTTGGTCTGTATAATAGTATCTGCAAAATGAGAATACAATACGCCCTGTACTTAAGTTTGACCATGGACCTATTACGGATGGACATTCAACGTGATTCCTTCTTTGATCCAATGATAGTCACCGCCTTCTGATTATGTGCATCTTAATGAGAACATTCAGCTGTTTTAACAATAACGACTACGTAAGCATTTTCGGTCATTGACAACGGAGCAGTTTCACTCTCTTGGCTTTTGTTTGGATGGTGTGCTCTGTAAGGCCCGAATTCACAAAGCAAGGTTTGAGCTCAGACCAAGGTTTGAGGTCAAACCTCCTTTTGTTTCGCCAAACCTTCTTTTGTTATTTACAATGGTTTGTAAATAACAAAAGGAGGTTTGGCGAAACAAAAGGAGGTTTGAGCTCAAACCCGGTCTGAGCTCAAACCTTGCTTTGTGAATTCGGGCCTAAGAGTGTGTCTTAAATAAAAAACATCCCCAATGGGGAGCAGCAAAGTTGAAAAGCAGACGATTTTGGTGATATGAAATGTATTATTACTGATTTGCACACTTTTGCACACACCCATGACCTTATATGACCTCGATTTTCCATGATTTAAGAGAGTTATTATCTTCTGCGCATCATAGATTAACATGTGTAAAATCACTATCTAATTTCTGTCCCTGCTTTTTGGCGGTGACCATCATGAGATCAAAGTGAAGAAACATGTACGGAATGTTATTGAGACGACATGGACGGAGACAATCACAATGAATTCGTTAAGAAAACGATGAATGTCCATCCGTAATAGGTCCATGGTTTGACACAGCAAGAAACTGACAGGTCTAGGCTCTGCTCAAGGCTTTAGGAATTGTGGGTTTGTGGTAAAGTGTTATATCAGACTATATGCTTGCAAACTATGGAGGAGCAGAGGAGCACCTAGGCCCCTAGAGTCTTAGGGGTCTGATCCCAAAATATTTGAAAAACTAAAGCCGTTTTCGTTATTGTAATGGCATACTGAAATCCACAGCTACACTCTAAAAAATATTGGGCAAAAAATTGCCCAATTTTTTACCCAACATGAGGGCGATTATTTGTCCATTAAGATTTTGCATGATTCACCCAGTCTTGGATAATAAAAAAAATACCCAAACTTTAACCAGCAAAAATTTACCACATGAGAAATTCACCCCAATTCTCACACTAATGTGTAGTATATTAGACTCTAGTTGGGAAATTAAGTTGGATAAAATATTATATATATTATAAATAAAAGGACATTAGTGCCGCGGCGGGACTCGAACCGCGGACCCTGTGAACCACAGTCCTGTGTCACATCCACTCCACCACGACAACTCTAATATAAGAATATAACCATATTGTTGAATGATATTTGTCCGACTTACGTTTGCCCAGTAACATCTGCCCAACTTATTTTGAACATTTAATTGGGTAAATACATGTAGTAAAAACCGGGTTGGGAAAAAATAGCTCAAATGTTGGACAGAAATGGCCCAACTTTAATTTGCCCAATAACATTACCTAATTATTTCATCGGCAACTACATGGTTGGTAGTAAATAACCCAATTATTGGACAAAATATGCCCAACTTTGATTTGCCCAGTAAAATCTGCCCAACTTTTTTTTACAGTGTATAATGGACAAAATACATGTATCTTGACCTACAAATGGGAGGGCCAGGATAATGCACAATATTCTTTTTCCTTAACCCTAATCACACATCATGGATATCCAGACTACACATTCAACAACATATTGTCTTGAAAACTTGTATTAAAAAGGTAAATGGATCCTTTCGTGCCTTGTGTTCTAGTGGTGATACCCATTTTTAGCATATGGTTGAATATTAGGGGTCGCAAAATTGGTCAAATTTAACTACATAAAAGAAGCTATAAGTTTATTAAAAAAATACCTTGTTATAACCTGTATAGCATTGGGACATCAGCATGATATAAAGCCCTCATAAAAGTTATGAAAGGTAATGATCATCACTTCCTCTTCTTATTTAGGATAATCTGCCTCCTTCACTGCTGAAGATTCTTGCAGATGTGTTGCGAGTGCATTTTGTTTAGTATCAATAGAAAGTGTGCTAATTCATTTTGTGAATGATATCATATTGTAGTCATGGAATAGAAGTACATTAGAATAAGGGGGCAGTATCAAAAGGAATAGTTGCAAAATACACTGGTTAGTAGTGGAATTGTATGCAAAGAACTTTCCTTTCTTTTAAATAAGATGATTTTAGCGGTATGTAGTCATATATTGGTCAATCACATTTGTTTGATGTATCAAGCAAACCTGAGTTAAATTAAAAATACTTTCTGCATATTAAAGCGAGTTTAACATTCATCTGTTAGTTTTTGTAATTACTGCTCATAGAACTGTATGTAGGATGTTTCCCTCTTTTTTGTAACCAAAAAATTAGATAAATAAAGTAGCACCAAAGCATTTGTAATATAAGCCCACAGCTGTTTTCTTTAACAAAAAAAAAAAGAAATCAATGTGTAAAAACTACTTACTGCAGACAGCTGCACATTTACATTTTACAAGCACACATTTCTATACCTGACAATTACAAGTTTTATTCTTTTAAATGCCCTGATGTAACGCTGACTTCAAGTATAACTATGATTTCTATTTAAAAACAAAAACAAATAAGACATAACAAAAATATTGAAGCGCCACCAAAAATTGGTGCGGGCGGGGACGAGAAATACGTAATTTTGTTATACTTGGCCTTATTACAATCAGAGGTCTTGAGGCCGCAATTCAAATTATAAGATTACTGTCTAAAATGTTCAGGAAAATTTACCAAACATTCACCAACCAACTTTCTTGTGTGTAATTCTGAACAATGGCCTCAACCTGAAGTTGGAATAATATTACTATAAAAATTCATAAAAATAAAAAAAAACAGGGCCTAGTTCTGTTTAAAAAAGGTTTGTATTTCTTCATATAAATTATCTTTCAATGTATTTTGATTTTTATTATGTATTCAGAACTGCATAAATAAATGAAATGATATATACAAACTATTAAAAACATAATACATTCCATGACCTACAAATTAAAGCTGTCTTTTTCTTATGCAGCTTACAATGAACAATGTAAAGCTAGGCTATAACCAACATAGATTAGTATTAATAGGACCCATTCTAGTATTCTATTAAATAATGGATTGCTTTGATGAAATCCGATTGCGGAAAAGTTTGAAACCCCACCCGAGTCTACCCATATGTGAAGCCGGATATATTCTCAAAGTCGCACGGATAGGCATTGATCGTTTTGTCAGGCCAAGTCGGAGGAAAGATCTTATGCGGGTTGTTTGTTGATAGATGGCTGGCGCCGTGGTAAAGGGAGGCCCGGACGGGAGGACTTTCGCACGCATAGGCATTGATCATTTTGTCAGGCCAATTCGGAGGAAAGATCGTATGCAGGTTGTTTGTTGATGGATGACTGGCGCCGCTGTTAATGGAGAACTTAATAACAAAATACCAATTATTTTTTCGAGGTCATAAGTGTATACATTATTAATTTGATATTTCAATCTAACCGATGCCCCTTTTACTTTGACAAGTCCCCCTTTTTCTCTTTAATCAATGTCCCTTTTCCCTTCTATTAACTGCCCCGGTTCAGGTTTAAAATGTGCCCTCTTTTTACGTCTGAGAAGTGTATATTTTACTTTAACACGCGCTCTTCTTTTCTAATAACTGAACCTTTTCTTTTTGTAAAAAGTGTCCCTTCCCCTTTCTTATAAATGTCGTCTTTTCAACTCCGATAAGTACCCCGATCCTGATCTGACAAGTTCTCTCCTTTACTTTGACAAGTGCCCCTTTTCATTTGTAATGAGTCCATTTTACCATCAAAGAACTGCCCCTTTCCACCTCTGATGAGTGCCCCTTTTAGGTATGAGAAATGTCCTATTCCCTTCTGATAGTGCCCATTTTCCCTTTTTAATAACTGCCCTTTCCCTTCTAATAAATGCCACTTTTCACATCTAATTAGTTTTCCTTGTTAGTTTTGATGTGATTGGCTTTTGATGTGAGTGCCCATCATTTGTTTTACCTACATTTCCCACTGCCGCTTACAAATTGTGCCCTTTTGCGATCATCTAAAGTCCCATATCTAGTTGGTTGGTTGGTTTTAACGTGACCAAAGGGCGATGGCTTTAAGTCAGTATCTCAGCGGGACTTGGTAGTAAGGACTAATGCCTTATCAAAAGGCACTAGCGCATCGACCTGGTTTCGAACCCTACTGAGCCAATTCATGAACCTTCTAGTTTCAAATAATCGGAGCAGCTTTGTGTAATAACTGGAAATTTGTTCTTCTACTACAAGAAAGGTAGTGGAGCCGGGATAAGGGCAGGGGGCACAATGTCCCACATTTCATAAGAACAAAGTGTGCCCCTTTTAGAAAAACAACCGTGTTCCTTTTTTAAAGCTATAAAACGTCCCTTGCCTAAGCCAAGGTAATTCAATTGACCTTTGTTCAAAAATATAAAGTTTGAGACCACGTTTGATTTTTCAAACTCAACTCAAATGCATTTCCATTACCAAATGTCATTCATGTTAAAAAGACTGAGACATAATTACGATACGTGTTATATGACAAGACGTTGTTATTATCCCTCATCTTCCCAGAAACAATAGACTTCTCATAGCCACCCAACATTTTCCCCTAATTTAAAGCGACTGAGAGCATTTTCCCCCTTCAAATCTCCTCCAAAACTTGCTCGCTTCGCTCGCTTACATTTATAGTTTATCTCATTAAGAAGCATATTGAAGGTTTTATTTATTATTTCATTATGAGATTGAAATAATAATGAAAAGTAATCGTTCGTAATGTGACCTCGAAAAACCTTACAACGTTTCGTCCATTGCTTCGCTCGCTCGCAAAGAAATATTTAGACCATCACACACAACAGCAGAGTATGATGCTGAAGTAATATCTTTGACCAAGTAAAGAGTAAATCTTGAAAATCATCCTTACAATGTAATGATTACGCTTTAGGATATTTAAATATTTCGCTTTGATGTTACCCTTTGTAGGTGCCTTTTTTCTTCCAAATAGTGCCATTTTTAAATGGTGGCACCCCCCCTCACTTTGACAAAGACAGGCTCTGCCGCCCCTTTATTTTTACAATGTTATTGTCTTGACTAAAAATCTATTATTGCATTTTATGACTTTTGCATGTCTCGTCATCCGTTATTCACATTGATTTTCTTCTTTCTAAAGAAATAAGCTGGAAAATTAATTTAATTATAGGATACAATTTCAATTATTCCAATCTCAGAAAGAACTCAATATTTTCTCACTCCTCTGCCTCTTTTCTTCCTCTTCTTTCTCCTCTCTCTCATCTCGCTCTTTCACTCTCCCACTCTCTCCTTCTCTCCTCTGTCTCTCACTCTATCTTTCTGTATGTGCATAATTATTTTAACATACTTCCCCGGTCGCTACGCTCCCTCGCATACGATACGGAATTTAACGCAAAGATTTCCGAAGGTTCGTTAAATCTGCCATAATTAGGTTCATAATTACGAAAAATTAGAAATAGGGTTCTCTCTCGTTTTCGGGATTATGAACCTTCAGAATCATGAACCTTGTTTCATTTTTGGAATTACAAACCTTTTAAATCACAATCATTTGGAATAAAACACCTTCAGATTAATACATTTTGGGACTTACTGACCTTCGCAAATATGAATCTTTGGGGAAAAAGACATGTAACCGATCTTGATGACTTCTAAGTGCGTGTGTACATAAAGTATAGTTTGAAAACGAGATAGATTGATTAATTCTACTTTCCAATGATCCGCCTATATATCTTTATTTCTTTTTCTCATTGAATACAAAGTCTCTCGAATCAAAATATAGTTATCAGTTATCAAAACATCTGGCCAACCCCAGCGGTCCTATCAATCATTACACACGAACAAAAATGATCAAAGACGCAAAGATGGGGAGAGTGGCGAGGAATAATTCCATAAAAGGGAAGCCATAATCGGTTCGAGTCATCAATTCAGGAGCTCATCTCACCCGCAACAAGTTGCCTTCAGAACTCTCTCACCAGATTGGTAAGCATCTGTTTTCTACTTTGCAGACTATTATTTCAGAACTTCAGTTCATAACTGATTTTTCGATAATATGTTGTTTTGCCCACTTCTAAATCTTGCTTCGTTCAAATGGCATATTACTTGTTTCTTTATTATTCACCAATACAATGCATATATTCTACAACCTGCCTTATAGGTTTAATAAATTGTAGTTCAAAACTTTGATGTTTAATCTTTACCCTTGATTTGTTATGTTTCCTTTTACATATTATAATGATGATATTATTAGTCTTCGGACTACAATCGTGTATCAGTGTATGAAGATATCAATCATGTAGAGGTGATGTGGTCCTGTGGATGAGTCAATCAAGTCCGGATTACCTAATGCATCGTTATAATGTTTGCACATTTCAATAGGTGTTGGACAAGTCTATTGAAATCGCTTTTCAGTTTGATTTTGCGCAGGTATTTGCAATCGTATATACTGATATCATCACCCACCTATCTATCTCTAAATTAACTTTGTTATGGCACCCTGGGCAAATAATAAATTTGCGCCGCCCCTGTCCAAACGTATGAGCTTAGATACTAACAAGCTAAGTTCTCATTAATATCGTTCAAAAATTATAGAATGTAGTGAAAATGATTTTAAAGTATTTAATCCGGGAATTGGTAACCCAAACCTTTATTAGTCTATGAGTTATCCACGCGAGGGAGGAAAAGCGACCATGCGGTGAAATTGATTGATTGATTTTATTCGTTAATTTATTGTTTAGGCTTGAGTAAATTTGCATTATGGAACATACAAAATAGAAAGGAAATACCTTCATGTGATAACGTTTTGGGATATGAATAGAATTGCACTGATTTTTTGACAACTTTCTTAAGTTTAATACTCATGTCAATTTTTGAAAAATCTGTAGATTGGCACATTCTGTTTTTCTGTATTTCCAATAGAGATATTCCTAACGGGACAGGCTCTTTTTTAATGTAAATTATATCTATGCAAAATTTTCATTTTCACCATTCAAAACGCGATTTCTTAAGCGTTTTACAATTTTGGGGGAAAAATTCCAACCGACGGTGTTTCTGATTTTGAAAATAGAAAAATGCTATTCTATTCAATTCTTTCTATATTCTAGCAGTATAATAAGGACGAACATTTTCGAGGAATTTAGCACAGAAATACGGTACCAGAACATTGGGAATAACTCCCAATTCTCGTTTCTTTTGTTCATCTTTTTAAAAACCAAACAGAATAGCCTTTCACATATTGCAGGCTGCTTCCCAAGCTAAACTAGTCAAGATGATGATCAAAGTAGCTCTTGTGCTCTGTGCTATTGTGGCAACCAGTATGGTGTGCGCCAAGGATGTTGAAGAGCAAGATGCAGTGGACACCTGTAAGTACATAAGTCAGCCAGGGACGTCAATGCTTGAAAAGTTTTGACCGCCCCCTTAAGAAATCTGTCAGAAAATCCCTAAGCTATTGTCAGAAAAGCTGTGAAATTAAGACATTTCGTTAACACATAATATTGTCTTACGACCCTATTTTACTCGGGGGAAGGGGGGGGGGGAGTAAGAATATAATGTGTTTTCCAGGCACGGGTACTCTAAATGCGTTTTAACAAACTCAACCAACTTTCCTTGTTTTCCTCTCATTTTTTGCCTATTAATTTGACACCCTAAATGCGTCACTCGCCTTAACCAGCCAAAACTTGTTTTGATCGCGCGTATGTACATCGATATATATTTGAAAGCTCCCCCATGTTTTTTTTCTTTGTTTTCATTACATCTCGTTTCTATGGCAACCATGCAGTGCTGAATCTGATGCTCTCGGAGGAGGCTGCATCTCCTGATGACGCCGTAGCCTTGCAGGGCAATCACCATCACCGTCATGGCCATCATGGCCATCATGGTACGTATAATTGTACAATAACAATAACAAGATAATTGTAGTGCATTATGTTCAACCAACGATTTTCCACTCGCAGTATACATATACAGAGCTGCATTTTAATCATCAAAATTTCAAATTAGACTCAATCACTTTTTATCAAGTATTTTTTTTAAATGTAGGAGTGGGGAGGGGGGGAGGTAGTGGCAAGCGGGCAGATCAAAACTATAAATAAGTATTAAAACAATCCACCACTTTTAAACCTTTTACATGTATTTTGCTTTAAAAATGTAGATACCTGTCAAGTCTCAAGTGAGCGATGTTTAAGACTATAATATTATGGGCCTATACGAGACTGTGGACATGAGCCAGTGGCGGATCCAGGGAGTAAAAACACGTTAATTTTACTTTTATTTGGAGACGGGCCCCTCCCCTGGTGCTAAAGGTGCTTTTCTCCCACTTTCTCTCTGTCTCACCCTCTCTCTCTCCCCCCTCTCCCGTCTATCTCTGACTCCCTTTTCTCCACAATTTCCTCATTATTTTTCAAACAAAAAATATCGTCTTCTTTTATTTCTCACATAGGAAGGGACCATGAGGCAACATCCGAATGTTGATTCTTCCTGAAGAAACAATGAAATAAAAGCAAGAAATTATCACCTTCCTTCGTGTTTTTGCAACTTCCTAATATAATTCGAATCTTTTTTATCACTTCTGTATTGTTTAAACCCTTAAACCATGTTAATCCTCTAAAATCAAATGATGGTGAGTGGTTTTCATTATTAATACATATTTTGCCTTTACTTCCATGTATCCATTCATTATACATCTTTCCAAGGTGTATACAAATTATGTAGGGTTACAAGTACAACCATTCTTAAAATCTAGCATAATAATACATCTTTTCATCATAAGCTTCAAGTTAAAAATCTGGTTTTACTCTTTTTTTTGCCCTAAAAAACAATAAGACATTGTAAGCATGGTATTAGGGGAATAACTAATAGTATTAAAAATAATACTGATAATAAAATCACATGAACATGAAAAACATACCTAGCGTGTTTGTTTTGGGTATTTTGTTATATGCTATAAAGCCAGTAGTGTATATGATTAATAGAATAATGTTGGCATACAGGGAAAATACGAAAAACAACACTTCGATAAGAAAAAGTGAGAGAGGCAAAACTAAAACAAAGTGAAAAGGTTGAATAGAAGAATAAAGATAGAGAGAGAGAGAAGAGAGGGGGCACGGGAGAGCACAGAGAAGAGCGCTAAAGAAAGAGAAATTGTGTGTGAGAGAGAGAGAGAGGAAGTGAGGTAAGGAAAGCGGAAAAAAGAGAAAGAGGAGTGATAACAGAATAGACTACTAAAGACAGAAAGGGAAAGAATGAAAGAGAGAGAGAGAGCAAGAGATGCAGTGACAGGGGAGAAGCAATATGCAATATGCAATTGAGGAGCATTTAAGACGGAGAGAAGAGAGAGGGGAGCAGAGATTACTCAGTTGGTCTGTATAAAAGTATCTGCAAAATGAGACTACAATACGCTCTGTACTTAAGTTTGACCATGGACCTATACGAATGGACATTCAACGTGATTCTTTCTTTGATCCAATGATAGTCACCGCCTCCTGATTATGTGCATCTTAATGAGAACATTCAGCTGTTTTAACAATAACGACTGCGTAAGCATTTTCGGTCATTGACAAAGGAGCAGTTTCACTCTCTTGGATTTTGTTTGGATGGTGTGCTCTGTAAGAGTGTGTCTTAAATACAAAAAACATCCCTAATGGGGAGCAGCAAAGTTGAAAAGCAGACGATTTTGGTGGATATGAAATGTATTATTACTGATTTGCACACTTTCGCACACACCCATGACCTTATAAAACAATTAGAAGGCCATGATCTTTATAAGCCCTGTGCGTTGTAACTCTGGAATATTATAAGGGAATTGGGGGAAACGGGATTTTAACCCGTTGACTACTGAATTATGTAGTTCCCATAGGCTTAATACAGGGACCACCAGGTTCCAGTAGGCAATGGGTTAAATCACAACCAATCCAAATATAACCTCTATCTGGTTATCAACATGTTTTTCAAAATAAAATATAGTACACGGAACAACAATTTCCGATTATAAACCAGAACTCCACACGATTTTCTATGATTTAAGCGAGTTATTATCTTCTGCGCATGTAGATTAACATGTGTAAAATTACTATCTTGATTCTGTCCCGTCTTTTTGGCGGTGACCATCATGAGATCAAAGTGAAGAAACATGTCCGGAAGGTTATTGAGACGACATTGACGGAGACAATCACAATGAATTCGTTAAGAAAACGATGAATGTCCATCCGTAATAGCTCCATGGTTTGACACAGCAAGAAACTAACAGGTCTAGGCTCTGCTCAAGGCTTTAGGAATTGTGGATTTGTGGTAAAGTGTTATATCAGAGTATATGCTTGCAAACTATGGAGGAGCAGAGGAGCACCTAGGCCCCTAGAGTCTTAGGGGTCTGATCCCAAAATATTTGAAAACTGAAGCCATTTTTGTTGTTGTAATGGCATACTGAAATCCACAGCTACACTCTACAAATCACTGGGCAAAAAATTGCCCAATTTTTTACCCAACATGAGGGCGATTATTTGTCCATTAAGATTTTGCATGATTTACCCAGTGTTGGATAAAAAGAAAATACCCAAACTTTAACCAGCAAAAATTTACCACATGAGAAATTCACCCAATTCACTCGACCACGACAACTCTAATATAAGAATATAACCATATTGTTGAATAATATTTGTCCGACTTACGTTTGCCCAGTAACATCTGCCCAATTTATTTTGAACATTTAATTGGGTAAATACATGTAGTAAAAACCGGGTTGGGAAAAAATAGCCCAAATGTTGGACAAAAATGGCCCAACTTTGATTTGCCCAATAACATTACCTAATTATTTCATCGGCAACTACATGGTTGGTAGGAAATAACCCAATTATTGGACAAAATTTGCCCAACTTTTTTTTACAGTGTATGATGGACAAAATACATGTATCTGGACCTACAAATGGGAGGGCCAAGATAATGCACAATATTTAATTTCCTTAACCCTAATCACACATCATGGATATCAAGACTACACATTCAACAACATGTTGTCTTGAAAACTTGTATTAAAATAGGTAAATGGATATTTTTGTTCCTTGTGTTCTAGTGGTAATAACCATTTTAAAGTAAGCATATGGTTGAATATAAGGGGTAGCAATTTGGCCAAATCTAACTACATAAAAGAAGCGAGATGAAGTTTATTCAAATAATAACTTGTTAAAACCTGTATAGCATTGGGACATCAGCATGATATAAAGCCCTCATAAAAGTTTGGAAACTCAATGATTATCAATATCACTTTGTTTAGTAATAATAGAAAGTGTGTTTATTCATTTTGTAAATGATGTCATATTGTAGCCATGGAATAGCAGTACATTAGAATAAGGGGCAGTATCAAAAGGAATAGTTGCAGAATGCACTGGTTAATAGTGGAATCGTATGCAAAGAACTTTCCTTTCTTTGAAATAAGATCATTTTAGCGGTATGTAGCCGTATACTGGTCAACCACATTTGTATTATGTAGTATCAAGCAAACCTGAGTTAAATTAAAAATACTTTCTTCATATCAAAGCGAGTTTAAAATGCGTCTGTTAGTTTTTGTAATTACTGCTCATAGAACTGTATGTAGGATGTTTCCCTCTTTTTTTTATAACAAACAATACATATAAATTAGATAAATAAAGTAGCATCAAAGCATTTGTAATATAAGCCCACAGCTGTTTTCTTTTTCTAAAAAAACAAGGTGTAAAAACTACTTACTGCTGCACACTTACATTTTACAAGCACACATTTTTAAACCCGACAATTACAAGTTTGTTTCTTTTTAATGCCCTGATGTAACGCTGACTTCAAGTATAACTATGATATCTATTTAAAAACAAAAAGAAATAAGGAATTTTTGAAAAAAACAAAAATATTGAAGCGGCACCAAAAATTGGTGCGGGCTTGGACGAGAAATACGTAATTTGTTATACTTGGCCTTATTACAATCAGAGGTTTTGAGGCCGCATTTCAAATTATAAGATTACTGTCTAAAATATTCAGGAAAATTTACCCAACATTCACCAACCAACTCTCTTGTGTGTAATTCTCAACAATGGCCTCAAACTGAAGTTGGAATAATATTACAATAACAATTCATTTAAAAAAAAAAAAAGGGCCTAGTTCTGTTTAAAATAGTTTTATATTTCTTCATATAATTATCTTTCGATGTATTTTTATTTTTATTATGTACTCAGAACTGCATAAATGAATGAAATAATATATAAAAACTATTAAAAACATAATACATTCCATGACCTACAAATTAAAGCTGTCTTTTGCTTATGAAGCTTACAATGAACAATATAAAGCTAGGCTATTACCAACATAGATAAGTATTAATAGGACCCATTGTAGTATTCTTTTAAATAATGGATTGCTTTGATGAAATACGATTGCGGAAAAGTTTGAAACCCCACCCGGGTCTACCCATATGTGAAGCCGGATATATTCTCGAAGTCGCACGCATAGGCATTGATCGTTTTGTCTGGCCAAGTCGGAGGAAAGATCGTATGCGGGTTGTTTGTTGATAGATGGCTGGCGCCGTTGTAAAGGGAGGCCCGGACGGGAGGACTTTCGCACGCATAGGCATTGATCATTTTGTGAGGCCAAGTCGGAGGAAAGATCGTATGCAGGTTGTTTGTTGATGGATGACTGGCGACGCTGTTAATGGAGAACTTAAAAACAAAATAGCCATTATTTTTTCGAGGTCATAAGTGTATACATTATTAATTTGATATTTCAATCTAACCGATGCCCCTTTTACTTTGACAAGTCCCCCTTTTTCTCTTTAATCAATGTCCCTTTTCCCTTCTATTAAGTGCCCCTCTTCAGGTTTAAGATGTGCCCTCTTTTTACGTCTGAGAAGTGTATATTTTACTTTAACACGCGCTCTTCTTTTCTAACAACTGAACCTTTTCTTTTTGTAAAAAGTGTCCCTTCCCCTTTCTTATAAATGTCGTCTTTTCAACTCCGATAAGTACCCCGATCCTGATCTGACAAGTTCTCTCCTTTACTTTGACAAGTGCCCCTTTTCATTTGTAATGAGTCCATTTTACCATCAAAGAACTGCCCCTTTCCACCTCTGATGAGTGCCTCTTTTAGGTATGTGAAATGTCCTATTCCCTTCTGATAGTGTCCATTTTCCCTTTTTAATAACTTCCCTTTCCCTTCTAATAAATGCCACTTTTCACATCTAATTAGTTTTCCTTGTTAGTTGTGATGTGATTGGCTTTTGATGTGAGTGCCCATCATTTGTTTTACCTACATTTCCCACTGCCGCTTACAAATTGTGCCCTTTTGCGATCATCTAAAGTCCCATATCTAGTTAGTTGGTTGGTTTTAACGTGACCAGGGGGCGATGGCTTTAAGTCATTATCTCAGCGGGACTTGGTAGTAAGGACTAATGCCTTATCAAAAGGCACTAGCGCATCGACCTGGTTTCGAACCCTACTGAGCCAATTCATGAACCTTCTAGTTTCAAAGAATCGGAGCAGCTTTGTGTAATAACTGGAATTTTTTTCTTCTACTATAAGAAAGGTAGTGGAGCCGGGATAAGGGCAGGGGGGCACAATGTCCCACATTTCATAAGAACAAAGTGTGCCCCTTTTACAAAAACAACCGTGTTCCTTTTTTAAAGCTATAAAACGTCCCTTGCCTAAGCCAAGGTAATTCAATTGACCTTTGTTCAAAAATATAAAGTTTGAGACCACGTTTGATTTTTCAAACTCAACTCAAATGCATTTCCATTACCAAATGTCATTCATGTTAAAAAGACTGAGACATAATTACGATACGTGTTATATGACAAGACGTTGTTATTATCCCTCATCTTCCCAGAAACAATAGACTTATCATAGCCACCCAACATTTTCCCCTAATTTAAAGCGACTGAGAGCATTTTCCCCCTTCAAATCTCCTCCAAAACTAGCTCGCTTCTCTCGCTTACATTTATAGTTTATCTCATTAAGAAGCATATTGAAGGTCTTATTTATTATTTCATTATGAGATTGAAATAATGAAAAGTAATCGTTCGTAATGTGACCTCGAAAAACCTTACAACGTTTCGTCCATTGCTTCGCTCGCTCGCAAAGAAATATTTAGACCATCACACACAACAGCAGAGTATGATGCTGAAGTAATATCTTTGACCAAGTAAAGAGTAAATCTTGAAAATCATCCTTACAATGTAATGATTACGCTTTAGGATATTTAAATATTTCGCTTTGATGTTACCCTTTGTAGGTGCCTTTTTTCTTCCAAATAGTGCCGTTTTTAGATGGTGGCACCCCCCCCCTCACTTTGACAAATACAGGCTCTGCCGCCCCTTTATTTTTACAATGTTATTGTCTTGACTAAAAATCTATTATTGCATTCTATGACTTTTGCATGTCTCGTCATCCGTTATTCACATTGATTTTCTTCTTTCTAAAGAAATAAGCTGGAAAATTAATTTAATTATAGGATACAATTTCAATTATTCCAATCTCAGAAAGAACTCAATATTTTCTCACTCCTCTGCCTCTTTTCTTCCTCTTCTTTCTCCTCTCTCTCATCTCGCTCTTTCACTCTCCCACTCTCTCCTTCTCTCCTCTGTCTCTCACTCTATCTTTCTGTATGTGCATAATTATTTTAACATACTTCCCCGGTCGCTACGCTCCCTCGCATACGATACGGAATTTAACGCAAAGATTTCCGAAGGTTCGTTAAATCTGCCATAATTAGGTTCATAATTACGAAAAATTAGAAATAGGGTTCTCTCTCGTTTTCGGGATTATGAACCTTCAGAATCATAAACCTTGTTTCATTTTTGGAATTACAAACCTTTTAAATCACAATCATTTGGAATAAAACACCTTCAGATTAATACATTTTGGGACTTACTGACCTTCGCAAATATGAATCTTTGGGGAAAAAGACATGTAACCGATCTTGATGACTTCTAAGTGCGTGTGTACATATAGTATAGTTTGAAAACGAGATAGATTGATTAATTCTACTTTCCAATGATCCGCCTATATATCTTTATTTCTTTTTCTCATTGAATACAAAGTCTCTCGAATCAAAATATAGTTATCAGTTATCAAAACATCTGGCCAATCTCATCGGTCCTATCAATCATTACACGCGCGCAAGAATGATCAAAGACGCAAAGATGGGGAGAGTGGCGAGGAATAATTCCATAAAAGGGAAGCCATAATCGGTTCGAGTCATCAATTCAGGAGCTCATCTCACCCGCAACAAGCTGCCTTCAGAACTCTCTCACCAGATTGGTAAGCATCTGTTTTCTACTTTGCAGACTATTATTTCAGAACTTCAGTTCATAACTGATTTTTCGATAATATGTTTTTTGCCCACTTCTAAATCTTGCTTCGTTCAAATGGCATATTACTTGTTTCTTTATTATTCACCAATACAATGCATATATTCTACAACCTGCCTTATAGGTTTAATAACTTGTAGTTCAAAACTTTGATGTTTAATCTTTACCCTTGATTTGTTATGTTTCCTTTTACATATTATAATGATGATATTATTAGTCTTCGGACTACAATCGTGTATCAGTGTATGAAGATATCAATCATGTAGAGGTGATGTGGTCCTGTGGATGAGTCAATCAAGTCCGGATTACCTAATGCATCGTTATAATGTTTGCACATTTCAATAGGTGTTGGACAAGTCTATTGAAATCGCTTTTCAGTTTGATTTTGCGAAGGTATTTGCAATCGTATATACTGATATCATCACCCACCTATCTATCTCTAAAGTAACTTTTTTTATGGCACCCTGGGCAAATAATAAATTTGCGCCGCCCCTGTCCAAACTTATGAGCTTAGATACTAACAAGCTAAGTTCTCATTAATATCGTTCAAAAATTATAGAATGTAGTGAAAATGATTTTAAAGTATTTAATCCGGGAATTGGTAACCCAAACCTTTATTAGTCTATGAGTTATCCACGCGAGGGAGGAAAAGCGACCATGCGGTGAAATTGATTGATTGATTTTATTCGTTAATTTATTGTTTAGGCTTGAGTAAATTTGCATTATGGAACATACAAAATAGAAAGGAAATACCTTCATGTGATAACGTGTTGGGATATGAATAGAATTGCACTGATTTGTTGACAACTTTTTTAAGTTTAATACTCATGTCAATTTTTGAAAAATCTGTAGTTTGGCACATTCTGTTTTTCTGTATTTCCAATAGAGAGATTCCTACCGGGACAGGCTCTTTTTTAATGTAAATTATATCTATGCAAAATTTTCATTTTCACCATTCAAAACGCGATTTCTTAAGCGTTTTACAATTTGGGGGGAAAAATTCCAACCGACGGTGTTTCTGATTTTGAAAATAGAAAAATGCTATTCTATTCAATTCTTTCTATATTCTAGCAGTATAATAAGGACGAACATTTTCGAGGAATTTAGCACAGAAATACGGTACCAGAACATTGGGGATAACTCCCAATTCTCGTTTCTTTTGTTCATCTTTTTAAAAACCAAACAGAATAGCCTTTCACATATTGCAGGCTGCTTCCCAAGCTAAACTAGTCAAGATGATGATCAAAGTAGCTCTTGTGCTCTGTGCTATTGTGGCAACCAGTATGGTGTGCGCCAAGGATGTTGAAGAGCAAGATGCAGTGGACACCTGTAAGTACATAAGTCAGCCAGGGACGTCAATGCTTGAAAAGTTTTCATGTCAGAAAACTGTCAGAAAATCTGTCAGAAAATCCCTAAGCTATTGCCAGAAAAGCTGTGAAATTAAGACATTTCGTTAACACATAATATTGTCTTACGACCCTATTTTACTCGGGGGGAGGGGGGGGGGGAGTAAGAATATAATGTGTTTTCCAGGCACGGGTACTCTAAATGCGTTTTAACAAACTCAACCAACTTTCCTTGTTTTCCTCTCATTTTTTGCCTATTAATTTGACACCCTAAATGCGTCACTCGCCTTAACCAGCCAAAACTTGTTTTGGTCGCGCGTATGTACATCGATATATATTTGAAAGCTCCCCCATGGTTTTTTTCTTTGTTTTCATTACATCTCGTTTATATGGCAACCATGCAGTGCTGAATCTGATGCTCTCGGAGGAGGCTGCATCTCCTGATGACGCCGTAGCCTTGCAGAGCAAACACCATCACCGTCACCATCACCATCACCGTCATCACCATCATGGCCATCATCGCCCTCACCACCCCGACAGACACCCGTACATCAACCACCGCCACCCGCCGAACCCTCAAAGCAGCCGCCAGCCTCGCAGCTACACTGCACAGCAGACGACAACAGACTACAACGCCGCCTACGTCGGGGACACACACAGCGTCTCGCCGACAACACACCCACAGAACTCTTAAATACGTATTTTACAGTTCTGTGAACACACCCCACTCATCGACTCGAAACTCTCCTAAGTCCGCAACCCGGAAACTCCAGCCCAGACGGATAGTCAGACGAATTACCAGCCGACCATCCATGCCCACTCCCCGATGACTCAAGCGGACATACGGTCACCTATTTTCCCCTGACGTCCGCACACCGGTGACTTAAGCTCACGCACGCCAGCTATTCCCCACTCCTGACGACGGATAGTCAACCTGTTCGAAACGTCGAGCCACTCATCCTCTCCAAGCGCTATAGTTCTCCTGAGAACTATATGCCAAGAAAGATAACAAACAGTCCTTTTCAGGACTACACTCCTCCAAGAAAGATTACCGAGTCAGAGTCCTGTTCAGGACTCCTCATACCTCTCTCTCTCTCACACACATGGTGCAACCGCAAACCTACTGTATAACAAGATAGTTGTAGTGCATATGTTCAACCAATGATTTTCCACTCGCAGTATACATATACAGAGCTGCTTTTTAATCATCAAAATTTCAAATTAGACTCAATCACTTTTTATCAAGTATTTTTTTTAAATGTAGGAGTGGGGAGGGGGGGGGGTAGTGGCAAGCGGGAAGATCAAAACTATTAATGAGTATTAAAACAATCCACCACTTATAAACCTTTTACATGTATTTTGCTTTAAAAATGTAGATACCTGTCAAGTCTCAAGTAAGCGATGTTTAAGACTATAATATTATGGGCCTATACGAGACTGTGGACATGAGCCAGTGGCGGATCCAGGGAGTAAAAACACGTTAATTTTACTTTTATTTGGAGACGGGCCCCTCCCCTGGTGCTAAAGGTGCTTTTCTCCCACTTTCTCTCTGTCTCACCCTCTCTCTCCCCCCCCCCCCCTCTCCCGTCTATCTCTGACTCCCTTTTCTCCACAATTTCCTCATTATTTTTCAAACAAAAAATATCGTCTTCTTTTATTTCTCACATAGGAAGGGACCATGAGGCAACATCCGAATGTTGATTCTTCCTGAAGAAAGAATGAAATAAAAGCAAGAAATTATCACCTTCCATCGTGTTTTTGCAACTTCCTAATATAATTCGAATCTTCTTTATCACTTCTGTATTGTTTAAACCCTTAAACCATGTCAATCCTCTAAAATCAAATGATGGTGAGTGGTTTTCATTATTAATACATATTTTGCCTTTACTTCCATGTATCCATTCATTATACATCTTTCCGAGGTGTATACAAATTATGTAGGGTTACAAGTACAACCATTCTTAAAATCTTGCATAATAATACATCTTTTCATCATAAGCTTCAAGTTAAAAATCTGGTTTTACTCTTTTTGTTTGCCCTAAAAAACAATAAGACATTGTAAGCATGGTATTAGGGGAATAACTAATAGTATTAAAAATAATACTGATAATAAAATCACATGAACATGAAAAACATACCTAGCGTGTTTGTTTTGGGTATTTTGTTATATGCTATAAAGCCAGTAGTGTATATGATTAATAGAATAATGTTGGCATACAGGGAAAATATGAAAAACAACACTTCGATAAGAAAAAGTGAGAGAGGCAAAACTAAAACAAAGTGAAAAGGTTGAATAGAAGAATAAAGATAGAGAGAGAGAAGAGAGGGGGCACGGGAGAGCACAGAGAAGAGCGCTAAAGAAAGAGAAATTGTGTGTGAGAGAGAGAGAGAGGAAGTGAGGTAAGGAAAGCGGAAAAAAGAGAAAGATGAGTGATAACAGACTAGACTACTAAAGACAGAAAGGAAAAGAATGAACGAGAGAGAGAGAGAGCAAGAGATGCAGTGACAGGGGAGAAGCAATACATATGCAATTGAGGAGCATTTAAGACGGAGAGAAGAGAGAGGGGAGCAGAGAGTGTGAGTGCGTGCGCACGCGTGTGCGAGCGTGTGCGCGCGTGTGTGTGAGGCACACACATTACTCAGTTGGTCTGTATAATAGTATCTGCAAAATGAGAATACAATACGCCCTGTACTTAAGTTTGACCATGGACCTATTACGGATGGACATTCAACGTGATTCCTTCTTTGATCCAATGATAGTCACCGCCTTCTGATTATGTGCATCTTAATGAGAACATTCAGCTGTTTTAACAATAACGACTTCGTAAGCATTTTCGGTCATTGACAACGGAGCAGTTTCACTCTCTTGGCTTTTGTTTGGATGGTGTGCTCTGTAAGGCCCGAATTCACAAAGCAAGGTTTGAGCTCAGACCAAGGTTTGAGGTCAAACCTCCTTTTGTTTCGCCAAACCTTCTTTTGTTATTTACAAACCTGGTTTGTAAATAACAAAAGGAGGTTTGGCGAAACAAAAGGAGGTTTGAGCTCAAACCCGGTCTGAGCTCAAACCTTGCTTTGTGAATTCGGGCCTAAGAGTGTGTCTTAAATAAAAAAAACATCCCCAATGGGGAGCAGCAAAGTTGAAAAGCAGACGATTTTGGTGATATGAAATGTATTATTACTGATTTGCACACTTTTGCACACACCCATGACCTTATATGACCTCGATTTTCCATGATTTAAGAGAGTTATTATCTTCTGCGCATCATAGATTAACATGTGTAAAATCACTATCTAATTTCTGTCCCTGCTTTTTGGCGGTGACCATCATGAGATCAAAGTGAAGAAACATGTACGGAATGTTATTGAGACGACATGGACGAAGACAATCACAATGAATTCGTTAAGAAAACGATGAATGTCCATCCGTAATAGGTCCATGGTTTGACACAGCAATTTGTTGTTGTTGTTGTTTTAGTTTTAAGGGCGTGTGTCATTCAATTGTGAATATTTACGCCGAATTCAATTTTTTTAATAATTTAAATGGAAACAAACAAAAAAGGAGGGAAAAAAAAAAGAAAAAAAAAAAAAAAAATCGACGCTGTTCAATTTTTCGCATTTTGCGGAGATTCCAGACAGGCTGTCAACATAAAATCATTTAACCGTTTTGTACGTATTTTCTGGCCAGCCCGGTTCGGTACGTTCGGCAAGAAACTGACAGGTCTAGGCTCTGCTCAAGGCTTTAGGAATTGTGGGTTTGTGGTAAAGTGTTATATCAGACTATATGCTTGCAAACTATGGAGGAGCAGAGGAGCACCTAGGCCCCTAGAGTCTTAGGGGTCTGATCCCAAAATATTTGAAAAACTAAAGCCGTTTTCGTTATTGTAATGGCATACTGAAATCCACAGCTACACTCTAAAAAATATTGGGCAAAAAATTGCCCAATTTTTTACCCAACATGAGGGCGATTATTTGTCCATTAAGATTTTGCATGATTCACCCAGTCTTGGATAATAAAAAAAATACCCAAACTTTAACCAGCAAAAATTTACCACATGAGAAATTCACCCCAATTCTCACACTAATGTGTAGTATATTAGACTCTAGTTGGGAAATTAAGTTGGATAAAATATTATATATATTATAAATAAAAGGACATTAGTGCCGCGGCGGGACTCGAACCGCGGACCCTGTGAACCACAGTCCTGTGTCACATCCACTCGACCACGACAACTCTAATATAAGAATATAACCATATTGTTCAATGATATTTGTCCGACTTACGTTTGCCCAGTAACATCTGCCCAACTTATTTTGAACATTTAATTGGGTAAATACATGTAGTAAAAACCGGGTTGGGAAAAAATAGCTCAAATGTTGGACAGAAATGGCCCAACTTTAATTTGCCCAATAACATTACCTAATTATTTCATCGGCAACTACATGGTTGGTAGTAAATAACCCAATTATTGGACAAAATATGCCCAACTTTGATTTGCCCAGTAAAATCTGCCCAACTTTTTTTTACAGTGTATAATGGACTAAATACATGTATCTTGACCTACAAATGGGAGGGCCAAGATAATGCACAATATTCTTTTTCCTTAACCCTAATCACACATCATGGATATTCAGACTACACATTCAACAACATATTGTCTTGAAAACTTGTATTAAAAAGGTAAATGGATCCTTTCGTGCCTTGTGTTCTAGTGGTGATACCCATTTTTAGCATATGGTTGAATATTAGGGGTCGCAAAATTGGTCAAATTTAACTACATAAAAGAAGCTATAAGTTTATTAAAAAAATACCTTGTTATAACCTGTATAGCATTGGGACATCAGCATGATATAAAGCCCTCATAAAAGTTTGGAAAGGTAATGATCATCACTTCCTCTTCTTATTTAGGATAATCTGCCTCCTTCACTGCTGAAGATTCTTGCAGATGTGTTGCGAGTGCATTTTGTTTAGTATCAATAGAAAGTGTGCTAATTCATTTTGTGAATGATATCATATTGTAGTCATGGAATAGAAGTACATTAGAATAAGGGGGCAGTATCAAAAGGAATAGTTGCAAAATACACTGGTTAGTAGTGGAATTGTATGCAAAGAACTTTCCTTTCTTTTAAATAAGATGATTTTAGCGGTATGTAGTCATATATTGGTCAATCACATTTGTTTGATGTATCAAGCAAACCTGAGTTAAATTAAAAATACTTTCTGCATATTAAAGCGAGTTTAACATTCATCTGTTAGTTTTTGTAATTACTGCTCATAGAACTGTATGTAGGATGTGTCCCTCTTTTTTGTAACCAAAAAATTAGATAAATAAAGTAGCACCAAAGCATTTGTAATATAAGCCCACAGCTGTTTTCTTTAACAAACAAAAAAAGAAATCAATGTGTAAAAACTACTTACTGCAGACAGCTGCACATTTACATTTTACAAGCACACATTTCTATACCTGACAATTACAAGTTTTATTCTTTTAAATGCCCTGATGTAACGCTGACTTCAAGTATAACTATGATTTCTATTTAAAAACAAAAACAAATAAGACATAACAAAAATATTGAAGCGCCACCAAAAATTGGTGCGGGCGGGGACGAGAAATACGTAATTTTGTTATACTTGGCCTTATTACAATCAGAGGTCTTGAGGCCGCAATTCAAATTATAAGATTACTGTCTAAAATGTTCAGGAAAATTTACCAAACATTCACCAACCAACTTTCTTGTGTGTAATTCTGAACAATGGCCTCAACCTGAAGTTGGAATAATATTACTATAAAAATTCATAAAAATAAAAAAAAACAGGGCCTAGTTCTGTTTAAAAAAGGTTTGTATTTCTTCATATAAAATATCTTTCAATGTATTTTGATTTTTATTATGTATTCAGAACTGCATAAATAAATGAAATGATATATACAAACTATTAAAAACATAATACATTCCATGACCTACAAATTAAAGCTGTCTTTTTCTTATGCAGCTTACAATGAACAATGTAAAGCTAGGCTATAACCAACATAGATTAGTATTAATAGGACCCATTCTAGTATTCTATTAAATAATGGATTGCTTTGATGAAATCCGATTGCGGAAAAGTTTGAAACCCCACCCGAGTCTACCCATATGTGAAGCCGGATATATTCTCAAAGTCGCACGGATAGGCATTGATCGTTTTGTCAGGCCAAGTCGGAGGAAAGATCTTATGCGGGTTGTTTGTTGATAGATGGCTGGCGCCGTGGTAAAGGGAGGCCCGGACGGGAGGACTTTCGCACGCATAGGCATTGATCATTTTGTCAGGCCAATTCGGAGGAAAGATCGTATGCAGGTTGTTTGTTGATGGATGACTGGCGCCGCTGTTAATGGAGAACTTAATAACAAAATAGCAATTATTTTTTCGAGGTCATAAGTGTATACATTATTAATTTGATATTTCAATCTAACCGATGCCCCTTTTACTTTGACAAGTCCCCCTTTTTCTCTTTAATCAATGTCCCTTTTCCCTTCTATTAACTGCCCCGGTTCAGGTTTAAGATGTGCCCTCTTTTTACGTCTGAGAAGTGTATATTTTACTTTAACACGCGCTCTTCTTTTCTAATAACTGAACCTTTTCTTTTTGTAAAAAGTGTCCCTTCCCCTTTCTTATAAATGTCGTCTTTTCAACTCCGATAAGTACCCCGATCCTGATCTGACAAGTTCTCTCCTTTACTTTGACAAGTGCCCCTTTTCATTTGTAATGAGTCCATTTTACCATCAAAGAACTGCCCCTTTCCACCTCTGATGAGTGCCCCTTTTAGGTATGAGAAATGTCCTATTCCCTTCTGATAGTGCCCATTTTCCCTTTTTAATAACTGCCCTTTCCCTTCTAATAAATGCCACTTTTCACATCTAATTAGTTTTCCTTGTTAGTTTTGATGCGATTGGCTTTTGATGTGAGTGCCCATCATTTGTTTTACCTACATTTCCCACTGCCGCTTACAAATTGTGCCCTTTTGCGATCATCTAAAGTCCCATATCTAGTTGGTTGGTTGGTTTTAACGTGACCAAAGGGCGATGGCTTTAAGTCATTATCTCAGCGGGACTTGGTAGTAAGGACTAATGCCTTAACAAAAGGCACTAGCGCATCGACCTGGTTTCGAACCCTACTGAGCCAATTCATGAACCTTCTAGTTTCAAATAATCGGAGCAGCTTTGTGTAATAACTGGAAATTTGTTCTTCTACTACAAGAAAGGTAGTGGAGCCGGGATAAGGGCAGGGGGCACAATGTCCCACATTTCATAAGAACAAAGTGTGCCCCTTTTAGAAAAACAACCGTGTTCCTTTTTTAAAGCTATAAAACGTCCCTTGCCTAAGCCAAGGTAATTCAATTGACCTTTGTTCAAAAATATAAAGTTTGAGACCACGTTTGATTTTTCAAACTCAACTCAAATGCATTTCCATTACCAAATGTCATTCATGTTAAAAAGACTGAGACATAATTACGATACGTGTTATATGACAAGACGTTGTTATTATCCCTCATCTTCCCAGAAACAATAGACTTCTCATAGCCACCCAACATTTTCCCCTAATTTAAAGCGACTGAGAGCATTTTCCCCCTTCAAATCTCCTCCAAAACTTGCTCGCTTCGCTCGCTTACATTTATAGTTTATCTCATTAAGAAGCATATTGAAGGTCTTATTTATTATTTCATTATGAGATTGAAATAATCATGAAAAGTAATCGTTCGTAATGTGACCTCGAAAAACCTTACAACGTTTCGTCCATTGCTTCGCTCGCTCGCAAAGAAATATTTAGACCATCACACACAACAGCAGAGTATGATGCTGAAGTAATATCTTTGACCAAGTAAAGAGTAAATCTTGAAAATCATCCTTACAATGTAATGATTACGCTTTAGGATATTTAAATATTTCGCTTTGATGTTACCCTTTGTAGGTGCCTTTTTTCTTCCAAATAGTGCCATTTTTAAATGGTGGCACCCCCCCTCACTTTGACAAAAACAGGCTCTGCCGCCCCTTTATTTTTACAATGTTATTGTCTTGACTAAAAATCTATTATTGCATTTTATGACTTTTGCATGTCTCGTCATCCGTTATTCACATTGATTTTCTTCTTTCTAAAGAAATAAGCTGGAAAATTAATTTAATTATAGGATACAATTTCAATTATTCCAATCTCAGAAAGAACTCAATATTTTCTCACTCCTCTGCCTCTTTTCTTCCTCTTCTTTCTCCTCTCTCTCATCTCGCTCTTTCACTCTCCCACTCTCTCCTTCTCTCCTCTGTCTCTCACTCTATCTTTCTGTATGTGCATAATTATTTTAACATACTTCCCCGGTCGCTACGCTCCCTCGCATACGATACGGAATTTAACGCAAAGATTTCCGAAGGTTCGTTAAATCTGCCATAATTAGGTTCATAATTACGAAAAATTAGAAATAGGGTTCTCTCTCGTTTTCGGGATTATGAACCTTCAGAATCATGAACCTTGTTTCATTTTTGGAATTACAAACCTTTTAAATCACAATCATTTGGAATAAAACACCTTCAGATTAATACATTTTGGGACTTACTGACCTTCGCAAATATGAATCTTTGGGGAAAAAGACATGTAACCGATCTTGATGACTTCTAAGTGCGTGTGTACATAAAGTATAGTTTGAAAACGAGATAGATTGATTAATTCTACTTTCCAATGATCCGCCTATATATCTTTATTTCTTTTTCTCATTGAATACAAAGTCTCTCGAATCAAAATATAGTTATCAGTTATCAAAACATCTGGCCAACCCCAGCGGTCCTATCAATCATTACACACGAACAAAAATGATCAAAGACGCAAAGATGGGGAGAGTGGCGAGGAATAATTCCATAAAAGGGAAGCCATAATCGGTTCGAGTCATCAATTCAGGAGCTCATCTCACCCGCAACAAGTTGCCTTCAGAACTCTCTCACCAGATTGGTAAGCATCTGTTTTCTACTTTGCAGACTATTATTTCAGAACTTCAGTTCATAACTGATTTTTCGATAATATGTTGTTTTGCCCACTTCTAAATCTTGCTTCGTTCAAATGGCATATTACTTGTTTCTTTATTATTCACCAATACAATGCATATATTCTACAACCTGCCTTATAGGTTTAATAAATTGTAGTTCAAAACTTTGATGTTTAATCTTTACCCTTGATTTGTTATGTTTCCTTTTACATATTATAATGATGATATTATTAGTCTTCGGACTACAATCGTGTATCAGTGTATGAAGATATCAATCATGTAGAGGTGATGTGGTCCTGTGGATGAGTCAATCAAGTCCGGATTACCTAATGCATCGTTATAATGTTTGCACATTTCAATAGGTGTTGGACAAGTCTATTGAAATCGCTTTTCAGTTTGATTTTGCGAAGGTATTTGCAATCGTATATACTGATATCATCACCCACCTATCTATCTCTAAAGTAACTTTGTTATGGCACCCTGGGCAAATAATAAATTTGCGCCGCCCCTGTCCAAACGTATGAGCTTAGATACTAACAAGCTAAGTTCTCATTAATATCGTTCAAAAATTATAGAATGTAGTGAAAATGATTTTAAAGTATTTAATCCGGGAATTGGTAACCCAAACCTTTATTAGTCTATGAGTTATCCACGCGAGGGAGGAAAAGCGACCATGCGGTGAAATGGATTGATTGATTTTATTCGTTAATTTATTGTTTAGGCTAGAGTAAATTTGCATTATGGAACATACAAAATAGAAAGGAAATACCTTCATGTGATAACGTTTTGGGATATGAATAGAATTGCACTGATTTGTTGACAACTTTCTTAAGTTTAATACTCATGTCAATTTTTGAAAAATCTGTAGATTGGCACATTCTGTTTTTCTGTATTTCCAATAGAGAGATTCCTAACGGGACAGGTTCTTTTTTAATGTAAATTATATCTATGCAAAATTTTCATTTTCACCATTCAAAACGCGATTTCTTAAGCGTTTTACAATCTGGGGGGAAAAATTCCAACCGACGGTGTTTCTGATTTTGAAAATAGAAAAATGCTATTCTATTCAATTCTTTCTATATTCTAGCAGTATAATAAGGACGAACATTTTCGAGGAATTTAGCACAGAAATACGGTACCAGAACATTGGGAATAACTCCCAATTCTCGTTTCTTTTGTTCATCTTTTTAAAAACCAAACAGAATAGCCTTTCACATATTGCAGGCTGCTTCCCAAGCTAAACTAGTCAAGATGATGATCAAAGTAGCTCTTGTGCTCTGTGCTATTGTGGCAACCAGTATGGTGTGCGCCAAGGATGTTGAAGAGCAAGATGCAGTGGACACCTGTAAGTACATAAGTCAGCCAGGGACGTCAATGCTTGAAAAGTTTTGACCGCCCCCTTAAGAAATCTGTCAGAAAATCCCTAAGCTATTGTCAGAAAAGCTGTGAAATTAAGACATTTCGTTAACACATAATATTGTCTTACGACCCTATTTTACTCGGGGGAAGGGGGGGGGGGGAGTAAGAATATAATGTGTTTTCCAGGCACGGGTACTCTAAATGAGTTTTAACAAACTCAACCAACTTTCCTTGTTTTCCTCTCATTTTTTGCCTATTAATTTGACACCCTAAATGCGTCACTCGCCTTAACCAGCCAAAACTTGTTTTGATCGCGCGTATGTACATCGATATATATTTGAAAGCTCCCCCATGTTTTTTTTCTTTGTTTTCATTACATCTCGTTTCTATGGCAACCATGCAGTGCTGAATCTGATGCTCTCGGAGGAGGCTGCATCTCCTGATGACGCCGTAGCCTTGCAGGGCAATCACCATCACCGTCATGGCCATCATGGCCATCATGGTACGTATAATTGTACAATAACAATAACAAGATAATTGTAGTGCATATGTTCAACCAACGATTTTCCACTCGCAGTATACATATACAGAGCTGCATTTTAATCATCAAAATTTCAAATTAGACTCAATCACTTTTTATCAAGTATTTTTTTTAAATGTAGGAGTGGGGAGGGGGGGGGGGGTAGTGGCAAGCGGGCAGATCAAAACTATAAATAAGTATTAAAACAATCCACCACTTTTAAACCTTTTACATGTATTTTGCTTTAAAAATGTAGATACCTGTCAAGTCTCAAGTGAGCGATGTTTAAGACTATAATATTATGGGCCTATACGAGACTGTGGACATGAGCCAGTGGCGGATCCAGGGAGTAAAAACACGTTAATTTTACTTTTATTTGGAGACGGGCCCCTCCCCTGGTGCTAAAGGTGCTTTTCTCCCACTTTCTCTCTGTCTCACCCTCTCTCTCTCCCCCCTCTCCCGTCTATCTCTGACTCCCTTTTCTCCACAATTTCCTCATTATTTTTCAAACAAAAAATATCGTCTTCTTTTATTTCTCACATAGGAAGGGACCATGAGGCAACATCCGAATGTTGATTCTTCCTGAAGAAACAATGAAATAAAAGCAAGAAATTATCACCTTCCTTCGTGTTTTTGCAACTTCCTAATATAATTCGAATCTTTTTTATCACTTCTGTATTGTTTAAACCCTTAAACCATGTTAATCCTCTAAAATCAAATGATGGTGAGTGGTTTTCATTATTAATACATATTTTGCCTTTACTTCCATGTATCCATTCATTATACATCTTTCCAAGGTGTATACAAATTATGTAGGGTTACAAGTACAACCATTCTTAAAATCTAGCATAATAATACATCTTTTCATCATCATAAGCTTCAAGTTAAAAATCTGGTTTTACTCTTTTTTTTGCCCTAAAAAACAATAAGACATTGTAAGCATGGTATTAGGGGAATAACTAATAGTATTAAAAATAATACTGATAATAAAATCACATGAACATGAAAAACATACCTAGCGTGTTTGTTTTGGGTATTTTGTTATATGCTATAAAGCCAGTAGTGTATATGATTAATAGAATAATGTTGGCATACAGGGAAAATACGAAAAACAACACTTCGATAAGAAAAAGTGAGAGAGGCAAAAATAAAACAAAGTGAAAAGGTTGAATAGAAGAATAAAGATAGAGAGAGAGAAGAGAGGGGGCACGGGAGAGCACAGAGAAGAGCGCTAAAGAAAGAGAAATTGTGTGTGAGAGAGAGAGAGAGGAAGTGAGGTAAGGAAAGCGGAAAAAAGAGAAAGAGGAGTGATAACAGAATAGACTGCTAAAGACAGAAAGGGAAAGAATGAAAGAGAGAGAGAGAGCAAGAGATGCAGTGACAGGGGAGAAGCAATATGCAATATGCAATTGAGGAGCATTTAAGACGGAGAGAAGAGAGAGGGGAGCAGAGATTACTCAGTTGGTCTGTATAAAAGTATCTGCAAAATGAGACTACAATACGCTCTGTACTTAAGTTTGACCATGGACCTATACGAATGGACATTCAACGTGATTCTTTCTTTGATCCAATGATAGTCACCGCCTCCTGATTATGTGCATCTTAATGAGAACATTCAGCTGTTTTAAAAATAACGACTGCGTAAGCACTTTCGGTCATTGACAAAGGAGCAGTTTCACTCTCTTGGATTTTGTTTGGATGGTGTGCTCTGTTAGAGTGTGTCTTAAATACAAAAAACATCCCCAATGGGGAGCAGCAAAGTTGAAAAGCAGACGATTTTGGTGATATGAAATGTATTATTATTGATTTGCACACTTTCGCACACACCCATGACCTTATAAAACAATTATTAGAAGGCCATGATCTGTATAAGCCCTGTGCGTTGTAACTCTGGAATATTATAAGGAAATTGGGGGAAACGGGATTTTAACCCGTTGACTACTGAATTATGTAGTTCCCATAGGCTTAATACAGGGACCACCAGGTTCCAGTAGGCAATGGGTTAAATCACAACCAATCCAAATATAACCTCTATCTGGTTATCAACATGTTTTTCAAATAGTACACGGAACAACAATTTCCGAATATAAACCAGAATTGCACATCGATTTTCTATGATTTAAGCGAGTTATTATCTTCTGCGCATGTATATTAACATGTGTAAAATCACTATCTTGATTCTGTCCCGGCTTTTTGGCGGTGACCATCATGAGATCAAAGTGGAGAAACATGTCCGGAAGGTTATTGAGACGACATTGACGGAGACAATCACAATGAATAAGCCAGTTCATAGATACAATCCGCGCATGGGCAGATAAAGGTCATTTGCATCAAAATGTTTAAAACCCACAGAGATGAATACTGGATATGCGCTCATGAAAGTTATGTAACATTATTCATTTATGCACCAACGGTACATTCTATGATACGAAGGTGGAAATATTCTTTTCAAGAGGACAAACAAAAGGTATTCATGAAGCACATCTAGGACTTTGGCAGTTATTATTCTAAGATGCTCAAAGTGGAACTTCTCCATGTGTAAAAGATCTGTGGATATTTGGGGTCATTTGTACCATGTAATATCTGTAAACTCCCTTATTCGTTAAGAAAACGATGAATGTCCATCCGTAATAGCTCCATGGTTTGACACAGCAAGAAACTAACAGGTCTAGGCTCTGCTCAAGGCTTTAGGAATTGTGGATTTGTGGTAAAGTGATATATCAGAGTATATGCTTGCAAACTATGGAGGAGCAGAGGAGCACCTAGGCCCCTAGAGTCTAAGGGGTTTGATCCCAAAATATTTGAAAAACTGAAGCCATTTTTGTTGTTGTAATGGCATACTGAAATCCACAGCTACACTCTAAAAAATACTGGGCAAAAAATTGCCCAATTTTTTACCCAACATGAGGGAGATTATGTGTCCATTAAGATTTTGCATGATTTACCCAGTGTTGGATAAAAAGAAAATACCCAAACTTTGACCAGCAAAAATTTACCACATGAGAAATTCACCCAATTCTCACACTAATGTGTAGCATATTAGACTCTAGTTGGGCAATTCAGTTGGATAAAATATTATAATATTATAAATAAAAGGACATAAGTGCCGCGGCGGGATTCGAACCGCGGACCCTGTGATCCACAGTCCTGTGTCACATCCACTCGACCACGACAACTCTAATATAAGAATATAACTATATTGTTGAATGATATTTGTCCGACTTACGTTTGCTCAGTAACATCTGCCCAACTTATTTTGAACATTTAATTGGGTAAATACATGTAGTAAAAACCGGGTTGGGAAAAAATAGCCCAAATGTTGGACAAAAATGGCCCAACTTTAATTTACCCAATAACATTACCTAATTATTTCATCGGCACCTACATGGTTGGTAGGAAATAACCCAGTTGTTGGACGACATTTGCCCAACATCGATTTGCCCTGTAACACCTACTCAACCTATTTTTACCTTTCATGAGGTAACTTCATATAGCAAATGGAAAAAATAGAAAATAACCCAATTATTGGACAAAATTTGCCCAACTTTGATTTGCCCAGTAAAATCTGCCCAACTTTTGTTGACAGTGTATAATGGACAAAATACATGTATCTGGACCTACAATGGGAGGGCCAAGATAATGCACAATATTTTATTTCCTTAACCCTAATCACACATCATAGATATCCAGACTACACATTCAACAACATGTTGTCTTGAAAACTTGTATTCAAATAGGTAAATGGATCTTTTTGTGCCTTGTGTTCTAGTGGTGATAACCATTTTAAAGTAAGCATATCGTTGAATATAAGGGGTGGCAATTTGGCCAAATCTAACTACATAAAAGAAGCTAGATGACGTTTATACAAATAATAACTTGTTAAAACTTGTATAGCATTGGGACATCAGCATGATATAAACCCCTCATAAAAGTTTGGAAACTCAATGATCCTCACTTTGTTTAGTATGAATAGAAAGTGGGCTAATTCATTTTGTAAATGATGTCATATTGTAGCCATGGAATAGCAGTACATTAGAATAAGGGGGCAGTATCAAAAGGAATAGTTGCAAAATACACTGGTTAGTAGTGGAATTGTATGCAAAGAACTTTCCTTTCTTTGATATAAGATCATTTTAGCGGTATGTAGCCATATACTGGTCAACCACATTTGTTTGATGTAGTATCAAGCAAACCTGAGTTAAATTAAAAATACTTTCTTCATATTAAAGCGAGTTTAAAATACATCTGTTAGTTTTTGTAATTACTGCTCATAGAAATGTATTTAGGATGTTTCCCTCTTTTTTATAACAAAAAATACATATAAATTAGATATATAAAGTAGCATCAAAGCATTTGTAATATAAGCCCACAGCTGTTTTCTTTTTCTAAAAAAACAAGGTGTAAAAACTACTTACTGCTGCACACTTACATTTAACAAGCACACATTTTTATACCCGACAATTACAAGTTTGTTTCTTTTAAATGCCCTGATGTAACGCTGACTTCAAGTATAACTATGATTTCTATTTAAAAACAAAAACAAATAAGGAATTTTTGAAAATAACAAAAATATTGAAGCGGCACCAAAAATTGGTGCGGGCTTGGACGAGAAATACGTAATTTGTTATACTTGGCCTTATTACAATCAGAGGTTTTGAGGCCGCATTTCAAATTATAAGATTACTGTCTAAAATATTCAGGAAAATTTACCCAACATTCACCAACCAACTTTCTTGTGTGCGGTAATTCTCAACAATGGCCTCAAACTGAAGTTGGAATAATATTACAATAACAATTCATTTAAAAAAAAAGGGCATAGTTCTGTTTAAAATAGGTTTATATTTCTTCATATAAATTATCTTTCAATGTATTTTGATTTTTATTATGTATTCAGAACTGCATAAATAAATGAAATGATATATAAAAACTATTAAAAACACAATACATTCCATGACCTACAAATTAAGCTGTCTTTTTCTTATGAAACTTACAATGAACAATATAAAGCTAGGCTATAACCAACATAAATAAGTATTAAAAGGACCCATTGTAGTATTCTATTAAATAATGGATTTCTTTGATAAAATCCGATTGCGGAAAAGTTTGAAACCCCACCCGAGTCTACCCGTTTGTGAAGCCGGATATATTCTCAAAGTCGCACGCATAGGCATTGATCGTTTTGACTGGCCAAGTTGGAGGAAAGATCTTATGCGCGTTGTTTGTTGATGGATGGCTTGCGCCGCTGTAAATAGACCAGCTGATGGTCGTTTTAATCTTTCGCCCTTTCCCAAATGCGCGCGCGTGTATGAAATGCGGACTCCCCACCAATCTACCTTCCCCGAAAAGTGAAGTGGGAGGAATAAAAGTTCCCCCTGAATTTAGGGGGAAACTGCCGAGGTGTACTGGACTGTTCTCAGGCTCTGTTTCCGTACGTGTATATTTTGGTGTACTAGTAATATGTGAGCGCGCACGGATCGCGCACGGATCATGTAGAGAACAGTCCAGGCAGTGGACTACGCTGTAAAGTGAGGCCCGGACGGGAGGTCTTTCGCACGCATAGGCATTCATCATTTTGTCTGGCCAAGTCGGAGGAAAGATCGTATGCAGGTTGTTTGATGGTGGATGACTGGCGCCGCTGTTAATGGAGAACTTAAACAAAAATAATAGTCATTATTTTGTCGAGGTCATAAGTGTATACATTATGCCCCTTTTACTTTGACAAGTGCCCCTTTTTCTTTTTAATCAATGTCCCTTTTGCCTTCTTATAAGTGGCGCCTCTTCAGGTGTAAGATGTGCCCCTTTTTACCTCTGAAAAGTGTATATTCTACTTTAACACGCGCCCATCTTCTTTTCCAATTACTGACCCTTTCTCTTCGATAAGTACCCTTTTCTTTTTGTAAAAAGTGTCCCTTCCCCTTTCTTATAAATGTCGTCTTTTAAACTCCGATAAGTACCCCGATCCAGATCTGATAAGTTCTCCCCTTTACTTTGACAAATGCCCCTTTTCATTTGTAATAAGTGCATTTTACCATCAAAGAACTGCCCCTTTCCACTACTGATGAGTGCCTCTTTTAGGTATGAGAAATGTCCTGTTCCCTTCTGATAGTGCCCATTTTCCCTTTTTAATAACTGCCCCTTTCCCTTCTAATAAATGCCACTTTTCACATCTAATTAGTTTTCCTTGTTAGTTTTTATGTGATTGGCTTTTGATGTGAGTGCCCATCATTTTGTTTTACCTACATTTCCCACTGCCGCTTACAAATTGTACCCTTTTGCGATCATCTAAAGTCCCATATCAAGTTGGTTGGTTGGTTTTAACGTGACCAGGGGGCGATGGCTTTAAGTCATCATCTCCGAGGGACTTGGAAGTAAGGACTAATGCCTTATCAAAGGGCACTAGCGTATCGACCTGGTTTCGAACCCTACTGAGCCAATTCATGAACCTTCTACTCTCAAAGAATCGGAGCAGTTTTGTGTAATAACTGGAAACTTTTTTCTTCTACTACAAGAAAGGTAGTGGATCCGGGAGAAGGGCAGGGGGCACAATGTCCCACATTTCATAAGAACGAAGTGTGCCCCTTTTAGAAAAAACAACCGCGTTCCTTTTCTAAAGCTAATAAACGTCCCTTGCCTAAGCCAAGGTAATCAATTGACCTTTGTTCAAAAATATAAAGTTTGAGACCACGTTTGATTTTTCAAACTCAACTCAAATGCATTTCCATTACCAAATGTCATTCATGTTAAAAAGACTGAGACATAATTACGATACGTGTTATATGACAAGACGTTGTTATTATCCCTCATCTTCCCAGAAAAAATAGACTTCTCATAACCTCCCTAACATTTTCCCCTAATTCAAAGCGACTGAGAGCATTCTTTTCCTTCAAATCTCCTCCAAAACTCGCTCGCTTTGCTCGCTCACATTTATAGTTTATCTCATTAAGAAGCACATTGAAGGTCTTATTTATTATTTCATTATGAGATTGTGCTTAAAACCCCATCTGGATAGGTCCGTCTAATAATGAAAAGTAATCGTTCGTTATGTGACCTCAAAAACTTTACAGTTTTTGGTCGCTTCCTTCGCTCGCTCGCAAAGGAATATTTGGACTATCACACACAACAGCATAGTATGTTGCTAAAAATTTCCCTGGTTATGTATTAACATATTGCTCCGATTGTCTCATTTTCGCTCGTGTGAACATTGCCAGCACAAACCACTGACCTCTACCTCCTACACGGATCATCGCACATTCCCATTCACTATACGTTACGTACTAAAAGGCTGTATTGTCTGACCGTTCATGAATATTCATGTTTTTGCTAAACTCGGCAAAATGTTTGCTTTTACTAAATGGAAAAATTACGGTGGGGGGTTGGATGAAATGGACAAAACGAAATAGGCAGAAGTGATCTATGATAATTCATGCTTTTTATGTTTCGTGTGCTCGACCTATAATCTTCAAATCGCTTGGTAAACTGAGTCCAAAGTTAGACTTGTTTCACATGTGTATTATAGGCAATGACGAGCTTGCAACCTATTTTGAAAAATTACGGTGGGTGAACTTTCAAAAGTCAATGAGACATGAGGGCTCCAATGAAAGAGCTAGTGATAACGTACGTCGGGGTGGATGTGCTTTTCGTTTAAACAAAAAATGAATTTTTAACGATTTTTTAAAAAACGTCCATAGGCTAACATGTTAGGCTGCTGAATCTGACCATGCTCTGACGATAGGGGGCGTTGTGAAATGAGACTAAACGGAGCCATATGACTACGCTTTAGGATATTTAAATATTTTGCTTCGATGTTACCATTTGTAGGTGCCTTTTTTTATTCCAAATAGTGTCCTTTTTATGGTGCCCCCCCCCCCCCCCACTTTGAAAAAATACGCTTTGCCGCCCCATTAATTTCCCAATGATATTGTCTTGACTTGTAAGAAATCTATTATTGCATTCTATGACTTTTGCATGTCTTGTCATGAAAGTGGTGTATACAAATTCAGTCTAAATTAAATTCGTACTTCAAGTTTCAACCAATCCGTTATTCACCTTGATTTCCTTCCCTTCTAAAGAAATAAGCAGAAAAATGAATGATAGGTTACAATTTCATATATTCCAATCTCAAGAAGAACTCTATTTTGTCACTCCCATGTCTCTCTTCTTTCTCTTCTTTCTCCTCTCTATTATCTCGCTCTTTCCCTCTCCCCCTCTCTCCCTTTCACCACTGCCTCTCACTCTATCTCTCTTTGTAATTATTTAACATACTCCCCCGGTCGCTACGCTCCCTCGCATATGATACAGAATTTAACGCTAAACACTATTATAGATCACATTTCCGAAGGTTCGTTAAATCTGCCAAAATTAGGTTCATAATTTTGAAAATTAGAAACAGGGTTCTCTTTCGTTTTCGGGATAATGAATCTTCAGAATCATGAACCCTATTTCATTTTTTGAATTACAAACCTTTTAAATAACATTCATTTGGAATAAAACACCTTTAGATTGATAAATTTGGGGACTAACTGATCTTCGCAAATATTCACCTTCGGAAATATGATTTTTTTTGGGGGGGAAAAGACATGTAACCATTCTTGATGACTTCTAAGTTCGTGTGTATCTAAAGCATAATAAAGAAGTATAGTTGAACAAGAGATAGATTGATTAATTCTACTTTCCAATGATCCGCCCATATATCTTTATTTCTTTTTTTCATTGAATACAAAGTCTCTCAAATCAAAATAAAGTTATCAGTTATCAAAACATCTGGCCAATCTCATCGGTCCTATCAATCATTACACGCACGCAAGAATGATCAAAGACGCAAAGATGGGGAGAGTGGCGAGGAATAATTCCATAAAAGGGAAGCCATAATCGGTTCGAGTCATCAATTCAGGAGCTGATCTCACCCGCAACAAGCTGCCTTCAGAACCTTCTCACCAGATTGGTAAGCATCTGTTTTCTACTTTGCACACTATAATTACAGAACTTTACTTTATAACCGATTTTTCGATAATATTTTTTTGGACCCATTTCTAAATCTTGCTTCGTTCAATTGACCCAATGTTTGTTTCTTTATTATTCACAAATAGTTGCATAATATATTCTACAATCTGCCTTATAGGTTTATTTACTTTTAATTCATAATTTTGATGTATAATGTTTACGATTGATTTGTTATGTTTCCTATTATATATTATTAGTCTTCAGACTACAATCGTGTTTCGGTGAATGAATATATCAATCTTGTATAGGTGATGTGGTCATGTGGATGAGTCAAATCAAGTCTGGATTACGTAACGCATCGTTGTTATGTTTGCACATTTCAATAGTTGTGGGACAAGTCTATTGAAATAGCTTTTCAGTTTGATTTTGCGAAGGTCTTTGCAATCGTATACACTGTTATCATCACCCATCTATCTATATCTAAAGTCAGAGGCGCGAGTAGAAATTTCTTTTTGTATGGCACCCTGAGAAAATAATAAATTTGCGCCGCCCCTGTTCAAACGTATGAGCTTAGAATACTAACAAGCTTAGTTCTCATTCATATCATTCAGAAACTATATAGCAATGTAGTCAAAAATAATTTTAATGTCTTTAATCCGATGAGTTATCCAAGCGAGGGAGGAAAAGCGACCATGTGGTGAAATTGATTGATTTTATTCGTTAAATATAGACCTAAATAAAATTGTATCATCGAAAATACAACATAAAAAGGAAATATCTTCAGATCATGTGACAATACGTGAAAGCGAATCTTCAGAAAATCGTGTTGAGATATGAATAGAATACACTGATTTGTTGAATTGACAACCTTCTTAAGTTTGATACTCATCTCAGTTTGAAAAATCTGTAGATTGGCAACTTTTTCCAATTTTAACGAGAGTACTAACTGGATGGGCTCTTTTTTATTATAAATTTAATCTATGCAAAATGTGCATTTCACCATTCAAAACGCGATTTCTTATGCGTTTTACATTTTGGGGAAAAACATTTCAACCGACGGTGTTTCAGAGTTTGAAAATAGAAAAATGCTATTCTATTCAGTTCTTCCCATATTCTAGCAATATAATAAGGACGAACATTTTCGAGGAATTCAGCACAGAAATACGGAACCGGCAAAATAGGAATGACTCCCAATTCTTGCTTCCTTTGTTCTTCTTTTGTTAAACCAAACAGAATAGCCTTTCACATATTGCAGGCTGCTAGTCAAGATGATGATGAAACTAGCTGTTGTTCTCTGTGCTATTGTGGCAACCAGTATGGTGTGCGCCAAGGATTTTGAAGGGCAAGATGCAGTGGACACCTGTAAGTACATAAGTCAGCCAGGGACGTCAATGCTTGAAAAGTTTTGACCGCCCCCTTAACCCTAAAAAGGCTGGGCTATTTGAGGTGTTATACGGCCGGGGGGGCATTATGGCACCCTCTTAAGATCTCGGCCGTGAAAAGGCCGATTTCCGCGAAAATTTGCACGCATGTCCAGTGAAATGTATAGAATACTATGATAATTTCACTTTTTTATTATTCATATTTAAGCATTCTTTTTCACTACATATATTCATTAGACCATTTGGATTAATAATACGACAAAAAATTTGGAAGAGCCAGCTTATTCCTTGTGTTATCTCTTGTTTTTATAATTTCTATAGTATTTCATTGTTTTTTAACTTATGTATGTTATTGTTTTTGTTGTTTTATTTCATTTCTAACTACAATTCAACTATTTTGACTACCAAAACAACCACCTAAACTTTAAACAAGACCCAATAACCAATGTTTGATCTATTTTTAGGAAAAAATGACATTAATTTTCCATACGTTTTGTACACAAATCACGAAAATGAGCGATTTTTGTTACTGTAGGTCCGATTTTCAAAAAAAAATCTTTTAAAAGATGCGCAAGACTCGAAAGAAAAAAGTCCGCGAGCGGCGGGGCGCCATCTAAATGTGTTCTCGAAGAGGACAGGGGGCATAATGCCCCCCCCCCCCCGGCCTTATTAGGGTTAAGAAGTCTGTCAGGAAATCCCGAAGCTATTGCCAGAAAAGCTGTGAAATTAAGACATATTTTTAACACATGATAATATTGTCGTACGACCCTAATTTACTCGGGAGGGGGGCAGTAAGAATATAATGTGTTTTCCAGGCAAGGGTACTCTAAATGCGTTTTAACAAACTCAACAACTTTCCTTGTTTCCCTCTCATTTTTTGCCTATTAATTTGACACCCTAAATGCGTCACTCGCCTTAGGTCGCGCGTATGTACATCGATATATATTTGAAAGCTCCCCCCTAGGTTTTCTTTCTTTGTTTTTATTACATCTCGTTTCTATCGCAACCATGCAGTGCTGAATCTGATGCTCTCGGAGGAGGCTGCATCTCCTGATGACGCTGTGGCCTTGCAAGGCTTGATCAAGCGCATGGTTGGTAAAGTCAAAGGCATCCTCTCGGAGGAGGCTGCATCTCCTGATGACGCTGTGGCCTTGCAAGGCTTGATCAAGCGCATAGTTGGTAAAGTCAAAGGCATCCTCTCGGAGGAGGCTGCATCTCCTGATGACGCTGTAGCCTTGCAGGGATGGATGAGGCGAGCCCTCAAAGTTGGAGGTCGTGTAGTTCGTAAGATAGCCAAACGCCATGATCAGCCAAGAGGATCTTAAATCGATATGCGCTGGTGCACAAGCCCTTTTCCGATAGACTCGGTATGTTTTGTACAATAACATAAAACAAGATAATATTGTAGTGCAGATGTTCAACCAATGATTTTCTACTCACAGTTACATAATTATACAGAGCTGCTTAATAATCATCAAAATGTCAAATTAGACTCAATCACTTTTTATCAAGTATTTGTTTTAATGTACGGGAGGGAGGGGGTTGTGTGGCAACGGGGCATATCAAAAACTATAAATGAAGCCGAGTAAACAATCCACCACTTATAAACCTTTTACATGTATTTTGCTTTAACAATTTAAATACCTGTCAAGTCCCAAGTAAGCAATGTTTAAGACTATAATATTGTGGGCCTATACGAGACTGTGGACATGAGCCAGTGTCGGTGCTCAAGGGGGGGGGGGGGGGGTGATTTTCAATTTGTCAGAGTCAAAAAAACAAAAAAAAAGCTCCTTACCCCCCCCCCCCCTCCCGCTTATTCACCGGCTGGCTGTTTCGCCGGTAAATATTTTATCACGAATTGCCCCCCCCCCCCTTCCCCTGCCGCCGGCTTGATCTGCCCCTGATATGAGCAAACGTGCGTTCTTACTCTGACATTGAAAAAGATACTTCTCTCAATGTAGATGTTCCAGCGGTTTCAGCTTTTGAATTGTTGCTGATTACAATCTATTATTCTCAAACACTATGATCAATAGTGATAAACATGGAGTCATTTATGAAATTATCTTCTAATAAGAAATACAGTATATATGACATTGTATAGGCATATATGCTTCTTTCTTCTCACCGTGCCCCCTCTCTCTTTCTCTCGTTCCCTCTCCCTTTCCCATTCTTTCTCTGTCTCCCTTTCTCCCCCTCTGTCCCCCTCTCTCTGTCTCCCTCTCCCTCTTTCTCCCCTCTCCCTTTCCCCTTTCTCTATCTCTCTTTCTTCCACTCTCTCCCTGTCTCTCCCTCTCTCTCTCTCTCTCTCTCTCCCCCCCCTCTTCCGTGTTTCTCTTACTCCCTTTTCTCCACAATTTCCTCATTATATATTAAACAAAATAGATTGTCTTCCTTTATTTCTCAAATAGGAAGGGACCATGAGGCACTATCCGGGACACTTGATGTCGATTCTTCCTGAACAAACAATGAAATAAAAGCAAGAAATTGGCAACTTCCATCGTTTTTTTCCAACTTCCTTATAACCAGAATCTTCTTTTTAACTCCTGTATTGTTTAAATCCTTAAACCTTGTTAATCCTCTAAAATAAAAGATGGTGGTGGTTGTCATTATCAATACATATTTTGCCTTTACTTCCATGTATCCATTCATTATACATCTTTCCAATGTGTATACAAATATGTAGGGTTAAAAGTACAACCATTCTTAAAATATAGCATAATAATACATCTTTTCATCATAAGCTTCATTTAAAAAATCTAAGGGGAATAACTAATAGTATTGGTAATAATGCTGATAATAAAATCACCTGAACTTGCAAAACATACCTAGTGTGTTTGTTTTGGGTATTTTGTTATATGCTATAAATTCAGTAATGTATGATTAGTAGAATAATGTTGGCATACAGGGATAATACGAAAAACAACACTTCGATAAGAAAAAGTGAGAGAGGCAAAACTAAAACAAAGTGAAAAGGTTGAATAGAAGAATAAATATAGAGAGAGAAGTGAGGGGGCACAGGAGAGCAGGGAGAGCAAGGAGAGGAGCGTGAAAGAAAGAGAACATGTGAGAGAGAGAGAGAGAGAGAGAGAGGGGGAGAGAGAGGGGGAGGGAGGCAAGGAAAGCGGACAACAAAGGAGACGCAAGAAATATGCACTTGAGGAGCATTTGAGATGGAGGGAGGGCAGCAGAGAGGAAAAGGATGAAAAGAAGTTGTGTAATGGATTGTGTGTGTATGAGAGAAGCACAAACCTTTGTCAGTTGTTGTGTGTAAAAGTATCTGCAAAATGAGACTACAATACGCTCTGTACTTAAGCTTGACACAGCAAGAAACTGACAGGTCTAGGCTCTGCTCAAGGCTTTAGGAGTGTGGATTTGAGGTGAAGTGTCTTATATTGGAGTCTGTGCTTGTAGACTATGAAGGCTTTAGGAGTGTGGATTTGAGGTTAAGTGTCTTATATTGGAGTCTGTGCTTGTAGACTATGAAGGCTTTAGGAGTGTGGATTTGAGGTGAAGTGTCTTATATTGGAGTCTGTGCGTGTAGACTATAAAGGCTTTAGGAGTGTGGATTTGAGGTGAAGTGTCTTATATTGGAGTCTGTGCGTGTAGACTATGAAGGCTTTAGGAGTGTGGATTTGAGGTGAAGTGTCTTATATTGGAGTCTGTGCGTGTAGACTATGAAGGCTTTAGGAGTGTGGATTTGAGGTGAAGTGTCTTATATTGGAGTCTGTGCGTGTAGACTATCAAGGCTTTAGGAGTGTGGATTTGAGGTGAAGTGTCTTATATTGGAGTCTGTGCTTGTAGACTATGAAGGCTTTAGGAGTGTGGATTTGAGGTGAAGTGTCTTATATTGGAGTCTGTGCGTGTAGACTATCAAGGCTTTAGGAGTGTGGATTTGAGGTGAAGTGTCTTATATTGGAGTCTGTGCGTGTAGACTATCAAGGCTTTAGGAGTGTGGATTTGAGGTGAAGTGTCTTATATTGGAGTCTGTGCTTGTAGACTATGAAGGCTTTAGGAGTGTAGATTTGAGGTGAAGTGTCTTATATTGGAGTCTGTGCTTGTAGACTATGAAGGCTTTAGGAGTGTGGATTTGAGGTTAAGTGTCTTATATTGGAGTCTGTGCTTGTAGACTATGAAGGCTTTAGGAGTGTGGATTTGAGGTGAAGTGTCTTATATTGGAGTCTGTGCTTGTAGACTATAAAGGCTTTAGGAGTGTGGATTTGAGGTGAAGTGTCTTATATTGGAGTCTGTGCGTGTAGACTATGAAGGCTTTAGGAGTGTGGATTTGAGGTGAAGTGTCTTATATTGGAGTCTGTGCGTGTAGACTATGAAGGCTTTAGGAGTGTGGATTTGAGGTGAAGTGTCTTATATTGGAGTCTGTGCGTGTAGACTATCAAGGCTTTAGGAGTGTGGATTTGAGGTGAAGTGTCTTATATTGGAGTCTGTGCTTGTAGACTATGAAGGCTTTAGGAGTGTGGATTTGAGGTGAAGTGTCTTATATTGGAGTCTGTGCGTGTAGACTATCAAGGCTTTAGGAGTGTGGATTTGAGGTGAAGTGTCTTATATTGGAGTCTGTGCGTGTAGACTATCAAGGCTTTAGGAGTGTGGATTTGAGGTGAAGTGTCTTATATTGGAGTCTGTGCTTGTAGACTATGAAGGCTTTAGGAGTGTAGATTTGAGGTGAAGTGTCTTATATTGGAGTCTGTGCTTGTAGACTATGAAGGCTTTAGGAGTGTGGATTTGAGGTTAAGTGTCTTATATTGGAGTCTGTGCTTGTAGACTATGAAGGCTTTAGGAGTGTGGATTTGAGGTGAAGTGTCTTATATTGGAGTCTGTGCTTGTAGACTATAAAGGCTTTAGGAGTGTGGATTTGAGGTGAAGTGTCTTATATTGGAGTCTGTGCGTGTAGACTATGAAGGCTTTAGGAGTGTGGATTTGAGGTGAAGTGTCTTATATTGGAGTCTGTGCGTGTAGACTATGAAGGCTTTAGGAGTGTGGATTTGAGGTGAAGTGTCTTATATTGGAGTCTGTGCGTGTAGACTATCAAGGCTTTAGGAGTGTGGATTTGAGGTGAAGTGTCTTATATTGGAGTCTGTGCTTGTAGACTATGAAGGCTTTAGGAGTGTGGATTTGAGGTGAAGTGTCTTATATTGGAGTCTGTGCGTGTAGACTATCAAGGCTTTAGGAGTGTGGATTTGAGGTGAAGTGTCTTATATTGGAGTCTGTGCGTGTAGACTATCAAGGCTTTAGGAGTGTGGATTTGAGGTGAAGTGTCTTATATTGGAGTCTGTGCTTGTAGACTATGAAGGCTTTAGGAGTGTAGATTTGAGGTGAAGTGTCTTATATTGGAGTCTGTGCTTGTAGACTATGAAGGCTTTAGGAGTGTGGATTTGAGGTGAAGTGTCTTATATTGGAGTCTGTGAGTGTAGACTATGAAGGCTTTAGGAGTGTGGGTTTGAGGTGAAGTGTCTTATATTGGAGTCTGTGCTTGTAGACTATGAAGGCTTTAGGAGTGTGGATTTGAGGTGAAGTGTCTTATATTGAAGTCTGTGCGTGTAGACTATGAAGGCTTTAGGAGTGTGGATTTGAGGTGAAGTGTCTTATATTGGAGTCTGTGCTTGTAGACTATGAAGGCTTTAGGAGTGTAGATTTGAGGTTAAGTGTCTTATATTGGAGTCTGTGCTTGTAGACTATGAAGGCTTTAGGAGTGTGGATTTGAGGTGAAGTGTCTTATATTGGAGTCTGTGCTTGTAGACTATGAATGGGTAGAGGAGCACCTAGGCTTCTAGTGTTTTAGGGGTCTGCTTCCAAAACATTAGAAAAACTGAAGCCATTTTCTTGTTATGGCATACTCAAATACACAGCTATAATAGACAAAATACACATATCTGTACATTTTGTGCTGCACAAAGATTCACAATCAGTTTAATTTGGGCCATTACAAGTAGTGGGTTATCGATGTGGACAAATGCTCATGTACCTGTTACAGCTCATTTTATAAGAAATAAAGATGTCAGTCAGTCATTCAATGACAGTGAGGTAAACAGTTGCCTTGCATAATTTGAATACTAGGACACTGCTAATGTTTAAATTTCGCAGATAGGACATACATGACATATCCATAATTCCCGCAGTTCTATTCATAAGTTTTAGAGAATTTGATGTTGGCTGCAAAAGGGGCATAGTATCTTTAAATGAAAGGATATAGTTGAAAATTAGGTGGAGCAATTAGGCCAAATTTAACTACATAAAAGAAGCTAGATGAAGTTTATTTAAATAATACTTTGTTAAAATTTGTATAGCATTGTGACATCAGAAAGATGAATACCCCTCATAAAAGTTTGGAACTCTATGATCATCGCTTTGTTTAGTATCAATAAAAAGTGTGTTTATTCATTTAAAAAATGATACCATATTTGTTATGATTTTGTAGCCATGGAATGAGCAGTATATCAGAATAAGGGGGCAGGATCAAAAGTGAAAGTTGCAAAATGCACTGGTAAGCAGTGGTATTGTATGCAAAGATCAAACTCTTCTCTCTTTGTTAAAATTACTGTTGGCTATTGTTCCCTCACAAAGGTTACCCAAAAGGGTAATAAATCTTTCAATGCATACTTTCCATATATGCAAAGTTGCTTTGGTCCTCAACTCCTCATTCACCAACCCTCTTGGAAGCTGTAAAGCTGTTGTAAATGGGGATCAAAGATAAACAGATCCTTCCCAATAACCCTGGACAATTTCTTCACAGTGTACGTTTGGCTGAATCCATGGCGTTTTCTATCGTAGTTGGATGACTGTCGCAATTGTTGTTCATTCACTTCTTTTTACCTCTTGTACCTTTACCCTTCTTTCCTTTAAAGGCTTTACTGATAATCTTGACATGCATGACATTGGTAGACTGGAAAGGCATCTTTGCAGTCTTGTTCCTCTTGCTCTTGGCATCATCTTTGCCAGGAGACGTGGATATTTTGGATAGCTTTCTCTTCTTTGTCGCTTGTGGCTGCCTATCGGTACCCTCGGGCTCATCAAGAGAATCCTCATTTTGGCACAGTTTCTCAGCCATTCTATTTTGTCTAGGAAGTCTCGTCTATCCTCAGTCTATCCTCAGTCCATCCTCGTTATGGTTGGTCCTGTATTTTCGCCATCAGTCTCTGCAGAGCCCGGCATTACCATCCGTCCACTCTGTCGTTCCTTGCTTAGGTTCTACCTCTTCCATTTGTGAGTCTTTGAGAATTGTTTCCTCAGAACTAACTTCATCAGTCTTCCTAGTCTCTGTTACTGCAATTGTAGTAGCTGACTCATCATTTTTGCCCTGCTGTGTTTTCTTAACAGCTGCATCAATGACAGAGTTCCTCTGACAGCTGAAGACTCCCTTGGACAGTTCTGCAACCAGTTCCTCCAGGGGTAGGTGCTTGAGGTCCATCCAAGGAACCTTGATTGCAGGACACTTTCCACTGACATTATGACACAATGCCTGCAAAGTCTTGGTTGGCTCCATTATGCTTGGCCTTATTACAATCAGAGGTAACTCAATTTTAACAAATATTGATATCATGCAGTTACACTAAAGTATATATATGGTTTAATAGATGTTATACATAATAGATGTACATGTATATGCTGGATTGTTTTGATCCTCAAACCACCCATTTTTTGTATCCACACTAATAATACATCAGACTTAACTAAAAATTCAGACCTACAATTTAAAAGATTGGGAAAACCAATTATCATCAATTTATAAACTTACGAAAGTACAGTACATGGGGAAATTCAATTTTAAGAGTAGGCGGCAAGACATTTTGTTCTTGTACAGAACCATGAAAATCTTGAGGCCGCAATTCAAATTAAAAGATTACTATCTAAAATGTTCAGGAAAATTTACCAAACATTCATCAGCCAACTTTCTTGTGTGTAATTCTCAACAATGGCCTCAACCTGAGGTTGAAAAATATTACAATAACAATTCATAAAAAACAAGGCCCATTTCTGTATTTTCTTCATATAAATTATCTTTCAATGTACATGTATTTTGATTTCTATCATGTATTAAAAACTGCATAAATAAATAAAATAATATAAAAAAAAACATTAAAAACAAAATACATTCCATGACCTACAAATTAAAGTTGTCTTTTTCTTATAAAGCTTAATGAACAATATAAAGCTAGGCTATAACCAACCTAGATAACAATAGGACCCATTGTAGTATTTTATCAAATAATGGATTGCTTTGATGAAATCCGAGTGCGGAAAAGTTTGAAACCCCACCCCAGTCTACCCGTTTGTGAAGCCGGATATATTCTCAAAGTCGCACGCATAGGCATTGATCATTTTTTCTGGCCAAGTCGGAGGAAAGATCGTATGCAGGTTGTATGTTGATGGATGACTAGCGCCGCTGTAAAGGGAGAACTTAAACAAAAATAATAGCCTTTATTTTGTCGAGGTCATAAGTGTCTACATTATTATTTTGATATTCTAATCTAAAATATGCCCCTTTTACTTTGACAAGTGCCCCTATTTCTCTTTAATAAATGTCCCTTTTCCTTCTTATAAGTGCCCCTCTTCAGGTGTAAGATGTGCCCCCTTTTTACCTCAGAAAAGTGTATATTTTACTTTAACACGCGCCCATCTTCTTTTCCAATAACTCACCCTTTCTCTTAGATAAGTACCCCTTTCTTTTTGTAAAAAGTGTCCCTTCCGCTTTCTTATAAATATCGTCTTTTCAACTCCGATAAGTACCCCGGACCATATATGATATTAAATTCTCTCTTTTACTTTGACAAGTGCCCTTTTTCATTTGTACTAAGTGCATTTTACCATTAAAGAGGTGCACCTTTCCACCTCTGATGAGTGCCTCTTTTAGGTATGAGAAATGTCCTATTCCATTCTAGTGCCCATTTTCACTTTTTAACACTTTGGAGACGACGGGCTTCAAGCCGAGCAAGTTGTTAAGTCTGTGACGACGGGCTTCTACAGAAGCTGAGATATATCCCTAATATGTTGACAAAGTTTTCCAGCTTATTATTAGCTATTATGTGCTAAAGTTCTTTGAATTATTATCTAGATATATATTCCTCTCATCTATTAAAAAAATAATATAGTTGCGTAGAAAAAAATCGAGAAAAAGTGATATATCATTTCAACTTTAAAAAAAAAAAAAAAAAACAACTTTACTCTAAGTTGGTGTTCGGATCGAAAAAAGGCCCAAAATACCCTTACAGCTGGAGACGGACGCGTACGCGCGCGTCCGTTCTAATATTCTTGCCAGGATTCTTGCTTGACGCTACTTCCAAGTTTCGTATGCACCCTTCCGCATTTCAGATATTCGTATTACGAGTCGTATTATCAGTTCGATTTCGACCCTGATTACTTATTTATATTTATCTACCCTACCGGTGTGGCATTTTTTTCATCTTATAATCTAAGGCTTCTAAGCCTTATCGATGTAGGGTATACTTGACCAATTTAGCGAATCATTCATGTACGGACCTCTTTTATGAAAGGCTTATCCCCATCCAAAGAGGAACAAAAGATTGTAAAGAAGTAACTACTCTGGAAGTTTACAGTTTTGAAAGAAGAGGATGTAAGCCTAAACGTAGGTTTATAGGTCAATCTACATGACAATACAAACGACCACTCTAACTTATATACCTTTACGAGGGCATGTAACCATTTTTAGAGCAGGTTTGAGTAAAATATCTTGATCAACCTAAAGCCGGTCTTGGTTTGAGCGAGCATATGAAATGTTCAAATGTTATGTTCTGAAAAACGACCCCTTACTCTTCCTCTCTGTCTCCACGGAATATCACTCTTGTCTTGAGCAACTCCGGCGGTATAGCCACGAATATGAGACTTTTCCTGGGCAAAGATGCTACCATTGTTGAAGAAAAAAATGCAAGGCAACATAAAAACAAGTTTTCTGGCAATGAAGAAAAGCGAGTGCAAGATGAAGAAAACAATTGTTATTATCATTACTATTTATTACAATATTGTGTCGAAAACCGTAAAATGAAGGCTTAGGCCTATTATTTATGGCTCGGTTGATAATCGGCCGAGCTTTAGCAGACGACAATCATTGACAATAGGTGAAATGAATGGAGGTATATCGACCGATCTGTGCATGCGGCGGTGCTTACACAATTTGTATTGTGAGTGTATTGAAAAGGAAAGACGTGAAGCTTCATCAAAATAAGACGGCAATTCCCCCTCAAAAATAAACAGACTGTATTTTTCGTAATGATAAACAAAACTTACATTTTTAGAAAGAAAAAAGTCCGATCTTTCATTTTTACATTTACTAAAAATCACGAAAATGACTGAATGAGGCGCAATGAGCAATGAAAGTAGAAAGCACCGCCAAATTTTCCATTACTGGCTATATAACCGAAATCGCTCCGTCACAGGGGAAACAATCGCTGTGCGCGGGCTCGCTCTCAAAGGGTTAATAACTGCCCCTTCCCCTTCTAATAAATACCACTTTTCACTGACTAGTTTTCCTTGTTACTTTTGATGTGATTGGCCTTTAATGAGTGCCCATCATTTGTTTTACCTACATTTCCCGCTTACAAATTGAGCCCTTTTGCGATCATCTAAAGTCCCATTTCTAGTTGGTTGGTTGGTTTTAGAGTGACCTTTAAAAAAGCATGTGTATGCTTGGAAGTAAGCAACCAGGGGGCGATAGCTTTAAGTCATCATCTCCGAGGGACTTGGAAATAAGGACTAATGCCTTATCAAAGGGCACTAGCGCATCAACCTGGTTTCGAACCCTACTAAGGCAATTATTGCACCTTCTAGTTTCAAAGAATCGGAGCAGCTTTGTGTAATAACTTAATGACTGGCACAATCCCGCCCCCCCCCCCCCCCATATGGAAACGTTTGCTTTGATTTGTCTCATAAAATAAGTTTACCACAAACTGACTCCCACACGGTGTTGAGTGCTCAGGGGACACGTACGGGCCACTGGCTTCACCGGGCAGGTAGTTCCATTATGTGAATGGGTAAATTAACTATTACAACATGAGGGGACACATTACATTGTATAATAGGGACACACATTGTTTTTATTGTGCAGAACATACTATTTTATTGACTTACTTATTGAATGAAAATATAAAAACAAAATGCATTTTGTATTCTAACAATTGGAGTACAAAGAATAATAACAGGTGAATGAAATGCATAAACACCACCCCTGGGAAGGAAGCATTCATAAATTTGAATACATATAGTTGATAAACGACTCCGATGAAACTATTAAACCAAAATGTAATTTGCGTTCTGGCAATGGGAGTACAAAGAATGATAGCAGGTGAATGAAATGCTTCAACAACACAAACACCTGGGAAGGAAGCATCCATAAATTTGAATAATTAAGTTGATAAACGATTCCGCATGGGGACGTTTGGTGTAGCAGAAAGCAGTAGATTCTTAACAACACGAACCCCATTAACAGAATGTCGGAACGTAACTTAAATTTGGCGCGGTAGGAAAATGCATCTTCCTACCCTGCGACTTTAATGGTACGATCCAGTAAATTAAAAGAGTAAAATGGCTCTTATTTTAAAATTACTCATTAAATAAAACCCAAAACTTCAGTGATATCAGACAAAATATGTTATATCTTACTAATATTTAAAAAAGATGTATAAACATTGTGAAAGTGTAGCATTTTACGATAAAAGACACCGATTGAGCGAAGATGACGTCGTTAGAACCTGTTTATGTGCAATTCAAGGTCAAAGGTCAATTCAGACGCTGATAAGTTATTGGTCAAGCCTTTTTGTTTCCTTTATTCCGACAAAATTATTCAATCAATCAAAACAAGTTTACTACCAGAAGAAAGCTAACAACTAGTTTTTTCATTACCCGCTTGCCCCCAAAGTCACTTGACCACAGTGAAACGAGTGAGAGCTTGCGAAAGCGGCCAAAGTATTATTGAAACTCGCTTTTTGCTCTTCTCCAACGCAAAAAGAGACGACATTGTGCTGGATAAATCTATTTTTTCCGACAAAAGTACAGAAAATTTGCATATGGTCTTTTTATATTATACTCTATGAAATGTTACCCGAATGACTCCCGGGCGCCCCAATGCTGGAAAGAAACGCACATTTTAGAAAACTTCACTTTTTCATGGAAAAATGCTTATTTGTTCTATGCACGCAAGTCCGATTGAGCGGATGATACAACGTTTCCATATGCCCCCTACTCCGAGAAAGGAGGGATACGATCACAGAATTATAATTATAATTATAATAATTATTTATTATAATAATTATAATTCTGTGGATACGATGCGTGCTCCCAAAATCTCCGGCTCGTAACAAAAGAAAAAGGTCTTCCCGTATTGACTTTACACACCGGACTTTTGCTGAAAAGGGGGGGGGGGGTGCTGAAAAAGGCTCGTATAACAAAAGAAAAAGGTCTACTCGTATTGACTTTACACACCGGACTTTTGCTGAAAAGGGGGGTGCTGGGAACACGCATATGCGTACCCTAAATAACACTGAGTGGGGGGGGGCACAATATCCCACATTTCATAAGAACGAAGTGTGCCCCCTTTTAAAAATACAACCGTGCTCCTTTTTTAAAGCTATCAAACGTCCCTTCTCTAGGCTAAAGTAATCAATTGACCTTTCTTCACGAATATAAAGGTTGAGACAACGTTTGATTTCTCAAACTCAACTCAAATGCATTTCCATTATCAAATGAAACTCGCTTTTTGCTCTTCTCCAACGCAAAAAGAGACGACATTGTGCTGGATAAATCTATTTTTTCCGACAAAAGTACAGAAAATTTGCATATGGTCTTTTTATATTATACTCTATGAAATGTTACCCGAATGACTCCCGGGCGCCCCAATGCTGGAAAGAAACGCACATTTTAGAAAACTTCACTTTTTCATGGAAAAATGCTTATTTGTTCTATGCACGCAAGTCCGATTGAGCGGATGATACAACGTTTCCATATGCCCCCTACTCCGAGAAAGGAGGGATACGATCACAGAATTATAATTATAATTATAATAATTATTTATTATAATAATTATAATTCTGTGGATACGATGCGTGCTCCCAAAATCTCCGGCTCGTAACAAAAGAAAAAGGTCTTCCCGTATTGACTTTACACACCGGACTTTTGCTGAAAAGGGGGGGGGGGGTGCTGAAAAAGGCTCGTATAACAAAAGAAAAAGGTCTACTCGTATTGACTTTACACACCGGACTTTTGCTGAAAAGGGGGGTGCTGGGAACACGCATATGCGTACCCTAAATAACACTGAGTGGGGGGGGGGGGCACAATATCCCACATTTCATAAGAACGAAGTGTGCCCCCTTTTAAAAATACAACCGTGCTCCTTTTTTAAAGCTATCAAACGTCCCTTCTCTAGGCTAAAGTAATCAATTGACCTTTCTTCACGAATATAAAGGTTGAGACAACGTTTGATTTCTCAAACTCAACTCAAATGCATTTCCATTATCAAATGAAACTCGCTTTTTGCTCTTCTCCAACGCAAAAAGAGACGACATTGTGCTGGATAAATCTATTTTTTCCGACAAAAGTACAGAAAATTTGCATATGGTCTTTTTATATTATACTCTATGAAATGTTACCCGAATGACTCCCGGGCGCCCCAATGCTGGAAAGAAACGCACATTTTAGAAAACTTCACTTTTTCATGGAAAAATGCTTATTTGTTCTATGCACGCAAGTCCGATTGAGCGGATGATACAACGTTTCCATATGCCCCCTACTCCGAGAAAGGAGGGATACGATCACAGAATTATAATTATAATTATAATAATTATTTATTATAATAATTATAATTCTGTGGATACGATGCGTGTTCCCAAAATCTCCGGCACGTAACAAAAGAAAAAGGTCTTCCCGTATTGACTTTACACACAGGACTTTTGCTGAAAAGGGGGGGGGGTGCTGAAAAAGGCTCGTATAACAAAAGAAAAAGGTCTACTCGTATTGACTTTACACACCGGACTTTTGCTGAAAAGGGGGGTGCTGGGAACACGCATATGCGTACCCTAAATAACACTGAGTGGGGGGGGGGGGCACAATATCCCACATTTCATAAGAACGAAGTGTGCCCCCTTTTAAAAATACAACCGTGCTCCTTTTTTAAAGCTATCAAACGTCCCTTCTCTAGGCTAAAGTAATCAATTGACCTTTCTTCACGAATATAAAGGTTGAGACAACGTTTGATTTCTCAAACTCAACTCAAATGCATTTCCATTATCAAATGTCATTCATGTTAAAAAGACTGGTACATAATTACGACACGTGCTATATGACAAGAAGTTGTTATCATCCCTCATCTTCTCATAGCCTCCCTAACATTTGCCCCTAATCTGAGAGCATTCTCTCCCTTCATTAGATTGTGCTTAATACTCATCAGGGTTTGTTTTTTGTCTTCTTTTAAAGATGTAATTTTTTGCACTGGGACCTCATAAATCTTAAAGTTTGTGCTCGCTCGCTTAGTTCACTCGAAAACTAATATTCAGTCCATCCCACCCAACTGCAGAGTATGTTGCTTAAGCAGTTTCTTGTACCATGTAAAGAAAGAAACAAATATTGATTTCATCGCTGGTAGTATAATCACAATCATGACGATGTAGGGGTATATATACCAATGTCTAAAAATGGTATATGTTTTTGTTGTTGCTATGTTTCCCTTTGGAGGTGCCCTTTTTTTTCTCCAGAAAGTGCCCTTTTTTGTTGGTGCCTCCCCTTCCTATTTCGGAAGACGCTCCGCCACCCCTGCATGTGATTTTTGTTCTTCTTATGTCCCCCCCCCCCCCTCCCCCCCCCCCCATTTTTGTTTGCTCATTACGCCACTGATAATAATAATGATAATAATAATGATAATGATCATCATCATCATCATATCCTACTTTTACAAAGGGGAAGAAAGAAAGAAAAAGATGAACGATGACGGTGGTGCTAAATGCGGAGTACGATAATTTAAATTTGCCGACAAGGCCTAGAAAGATATTTGCAAATATATCGACAACAATCGTGAATTTGCTGCCAGGATCGCCCCTCTCACTATAGCAACGACTCGAGTCATACAACTCTCATATAAAGGTATGAGCTAGGTCGGAGTCAGATCGAATACTTAGCTGGAGTAAACCTTCGACATCGTGACACGTCTGTCCACCACAGCTTAATCCGTCTCCATCGCACGTCTTTATTTTCATAAATCAACACTCACGTCAATATTAATTTGGTAAGTTGATTAAGGTGCCTTTTTAGTTGATAGTTCGTGAGTTGTATTTGTTTGTTATTTCTTAACGTATTGATTTGAAATCAAATCAAATGCATTCATGTTTGAATACAATTTTCTGGATGTTTTAATTGCTTTGTGTTTTAAGACGAGGTACATGGAAAGAGGGTGAATGCATGGTCACGTAGAGAGGTTGAGAGAAATATCATTTTGTTCTTGCAAAAGATAGGAAATAAAAAGGAACAATTACCTTTGTTTCTACCAATTAATATCAGAGATTTGTGACTTAATATGGTTGATAAAAGACTAAATAAAAAAAGGATTAAATAGCATTTTCTGTATTTTTTTACAGTCCATAACCGAAGAAATAGTCCAGAATGGAATAAAAATCTTGTTTATCATTTCGCCGATGAATAGCAAGGGCCATCTACACCCGAATCCACTATCGGTGAAACTTAAGATACATAATGGAAACCTTCTTTGAATGAAGAAACTAACCTATTGAAAACTTACAGTGTTTCCTTATCTTTATATTTTAAACAAAAATCCCGAAACTCTAGAATTCTTTCCGATTGAAAGAGTATTAAAGCCTCCAAGTACTAGTTACTCATGTTTTATGCCGCAAAAAGACTATACTTCAGTGTTCTGAGATGAGGGGTTTGAATCTATAACAGAAATTATTTGATGACGATGATAATGTTACTGATAATGATATTGATGATGATTCACATAATTTATATGATGCCATATTTCTTTTAAAAACATTCAAATGCGCAGGCTTCAACAATCAATCAAATGATTTGAAGTCGAACTTTTTGAACTATTCTAAGCATTTTTTCTGTATTAGTATTAGGTATTGCATCACCTGTACCGGAGAAGCGAAAAGCGAACTGAATCACTGTAACCCTTGGGTCTCTCCTCCCGCTTAGTGCTGGGGGTGTCCAGGTGGACCGCTACACCGGGGTTTCCCCCTATAACTACTCTTATACGAAAAGTGCAGTGGGTTCTTAAAGTGCAAAGGTGGTGACTCTCCTCTCGTCATCAACAAAGTATTTTTAGAGTTTCCAAATTTGAACTTCATTTTCCGAAAGAGCATCAAAAATAATGTCCTAATGCTGAAAACCAATTGAATATATTCATTATTGGCTGAGATATGACCATCCGAATAAATAGATTTCAATAGGTAATCACTGTTATTTTGCTGTGGTTCGTAATGTTATGAACCAGAGCAAAATAACAATAAAATGCATTGGTCAAATATTCTGAATTAATATATTATAGTACGCTTCTTCTTCTTTTTTGGAGAGGGGATGACTAAGGGGCACGCCAAAGCTGGGTACGCCGCTTTCGCTGATGCACTAGTCAATTAGATTCTTACTGTTCGGATTGCGGGCTGTTAAATTGTCAACATTTTTCTCACATGGTTTCTTGTAATTCCTTTCTGACTTGCTTTAAACCATATTTTAGAAGATACTAAATCAACTATTTTGCCCCTACACCTTTATTAAAGCTGTATTCAGAATGTCTCTTCCCCCTTTTTCCAGGATTGCTCGTTTATTATTATTATGGGGAGGGGGGGGGGTCACTCTCTATCAATCTGGCTTGTCATCGCTCATCCAATTAAGGAGAGTGGAAAATTGAAGAAAATGGCGACATTAATGGTTGTGAAGAGGAAAGGAAGACTTATGACAACATAACACTCTTTCTTAGAAGAGAAAGACAGAATATGAGGAAAATAGATGAAATGGGACAGTTTCATGTGTCGTGATAAAAATTAGTGTAGCAGGCTGCTACACTACATACTGCACAACCGCTTTTGAAGCGTTGCTTGCTGAAATGTGCTCCCTTACTTCAATCTTGTGGTGTAAATTGAGATTGCATTGCAGTGGCGGATTCTGGTGGGAGTTGAATAGGCCACGATCCCACTTTTAGCGGCCTAAATAAAATATAATGGGGAACAAAAAGAGCGACGGAGGGAAAAAAAATAGAAAAGAAAATAAAAAAAAGAAAAAGGGACAGAAAACGTACAGGGTGGAACCTTTTTGTTATAAAATTGTCCTCAGGGGAAGAGAGAAAAAGAGAGAGGGTGAGAGAAAGAGAGAGATAGAGAGAGAGAGAAGGAATATTTCCAATGAAATAAACCAATAGGGGCAGTACTAATTTCAAAGGATGGATTATAATTTATATTGATCAAGACGGCTATCTTGAAGGTTCTAAATCGCTAAAACTCTAGGGCGTCCAATATCTCCGCCCCTGCAATCCACAATAGGCCGTAAGGTGGCCCCTGGCCCACATCCGTAAAGATAAAAGTAGTTCCTAAGACAAACCTTTTCATGTATTTTCCCAAGACGGCTATCTTGTAGGTTCTGAGTTGCCAAAACTCGAGAGAGTCCGAGCGCTCCGCCCCAGGAACCCCGGCAAAGGGCTCCACTTCTTGAACCCATCCAGAAGGGGGGTTGGGGGGGGGGGTGACATACGGTTAAGTCCCGTGTCATACTAAGAGATTTTTAAGATTATATGCCGCCCTCACGAGAATTTGGTTCCATATTAATTCAGGCAGAGGCGCCCCCGGGAAGTAGGGGAATACAGTGCCGCTCACTTTTTCAGGTATCCACAAAGTGCCCCTTTTCATATAGGACAAGTGCACCTTTTCCTTTGTAAGAACTGCCTCTTCCCCTTCTAATAAGTGCCCCCTTTCCCTTGTGATAAGTGCACCCCCCCATATTTTCATAAGATCCCCTTCATTTTCTCATTAAGTGCTCCTTCTCCTTCGATAACTGCCCCTTTTCCTTTACAATAAATGCCTTTTTCCATTCTCATAAGTGCCCCTTTGCATCTCTGGTAAGTGCCCATTTTACCTCTGAAAATTGCCCCTATTCAAATCTGACAGATGCACGTTATACTTTGACAAGACAATAGTGCCCTTTGCCTTTGTAATACTTGCTACCTTCCCCCTCTGATAAGTGCTCCTTTTCTTCTTTGATGAGTGCCCTTGTTCCTTTCTAAAAAGTGCCCTTTTTCATTCTGACGTGCCACTTTTCCTTGTCATTAATGCCCCCTTTTCAACCTCATTATTTGCCACTAGCAAAATCTGACAGGTGCCCCTTTTCCTTCAAAAATGCACCTTTTGCTTTATAATAAGCGCCCCTTTTTCATTCTCATAAGTGCCTTTTTCATCTTTGGCGAGTGTCTCTTTTCAGCTGTGATAAATTCCCCTTTTTTATCTGTGATATTGTTGCTCCTTTTTTTTACTTTGACTCTTGCCCCTTTTCATTTTTAATAAGTGCACTTTTTCCTTCTTCCCTTGTAATAAGAACCCTTTCCCTTTTTCTTAAATGCCACTTTTCCTTTTTTAATAAGTACTATTTAATAAGTAAATTACCAATTGCAGATCACTGTATTTCTCATAAATATCCTACAAATTACAAATGATTATGTTTAGACACACTGTCACCTCAATATAATATTTGTTCTATTTTTTCTTTTTCAAAATTCGTTTATGTATGATTTACTTGATGACTTGATTTTTATTTGACTTGATTTCTTTTTGTGGATTTTTTTTGGTTTACTTGCTGAGTTTAAATTTACATTTGAGATTTAATCTGTAATTCTTTCTGGTATGTTTACTACTCACCATGTGATGATGTTTTCCTGTATATGTATGTCTATGTCTATATATGTATTTTATGTTATGCAGGGCCCCCAAGAATAACAGTATTTTAACTACTGATTGGGCTACCCTGTTGAAATAAAACGAAATAAATAAATAAATAAATAATTTTTTCTTCGGATAAATGCCCCTTTTCCTGTTGTGATATGAGCCCCTTCCCCTTTTCAAAATGCCCTTTTTTGTACATTTGATAAATACCCCTATTTAACGTCTGATAAGGTGCCCTTTTCCTTCAAAAGATGCCTCATTTCCATTCTCAAAAGTGCCCTTTTCATCTCTGTAGAGTGTCTCTTTTCAGGTGCAAGAAGTGCCCAGTTTTCACCTCCGATAATTGCCCTTTTGACTTTGACAAGTGCACCTTCTCTTTTCTAATAATTGTCCTTTTCCCTTCTGGTAAGTGCCTATTTGTCCTTTCTCCATAACATGCACCCCTAATTCAAAGCGATGTAGAGCTCCTTTTTCTCTAATTTTCACTAGAGCTCGCTGGCTATGCACGCTCGCATTGATAGTCTGTTATCATTTTGTTACTTAATATAATATAAAACGTTTTTCAGTCTCTCTTCATTAGATTGTGCTTGAAACTCACCAGGGTTTGTTTTTGTCCTCTTTATGAGATGTTATTCTTCGCACTGCGACCTCACAAATCTTTAAATGTGTGCTCGCTCGCTTAGCTCGTTCGAAATTGATATTCAGACCATCACACCCAGCTGAAAGTATGTTTTTTAAGCAGTATCTTGTACCACGTAAATAGAGAAACAAATATTGATGTCATCCCTTGTAGTGTAATCACAATCATGACGATGTAGGTGTATATACCAATGTCTAAACATTGTGAATATTCACTTTGAGGTTTTCCTTTGTAGGTGCCTTTTTTCTCTCAAGAAAGCGCCCTTGTTTGTTGGTGCCCCCACTCCGCCGCCCCAGATTCAAGAGGAATAGTACGGGATCTTTATGTTACTTTTGTCTTTTATACCAAGTTGAGATGTCTTTCTAATATATGCAAATTCTCATGACCTGTTTGCAGATTATGGATCCTGAAGAGTCTACCCAATTCAACAACAACAGGACACCTGTCTTATCTTCAGAAGATAGTAACCTACCACTTTCGGCATTGATTCCAGTCGTAGCTATCTACGGTATCCTCATTGCGATCACTGTCATTGGAAATCTTTTCGTAATCATTTCATACGTTCAAGACAGAAAGTTACGTCAACGACCGGCTAACCTGATCATTCTCAATCTTGCCTTTGCCGATTTGATCGTCGGACTCGTGTCGTTAACGGTTAATCTGACGAACATTGTAAGTGGGCGTTGGTTGTTCGGCGAGTACGTCTGTAGATTATACGGCGTTATCGATTATGTAGCCGTCTACGTATCGGTCGTAATGATCGTGTTCATCAGTATCGATAGATATTTGTCAGTTACGAAGCCAATCAAATACCGATTACTCGTGACACGAAAACGTGTTCGATACGCAATCATATCAGCTTGGATAATCTATTTTACAGTTTTGTTTCTTCTTTCTTTCGGATGGACGACTTTTGGTGGACAAAAGGAGACGGTGGATTATTCGCACGAGTGTCTCACGGAGTTCCTTATGAATCCATCCGTAACATTGACTCTTAGTCTTATTGGATACTTAATACCATTTTCGAGTATTGCTTTCTTAAATGTTCTTATTTTTGTTAACATTAAGAGGCAGTTTGATAAATTTCAAGTTATCACAATCAGTCGAAGCTTTAATGAAACGACTGAATGCCGTGTTAATCAAGAATGTCGTACAAACATGTATGCTGTAAAAGGAGACAAGGATAATCATCAAACGAATTCGTTCCGTCTGTCTGCTTCACAGCGAACGAATACATCTATGAGCATCCAAACTGTTTCACAAGCAATCCACATGAACGCGATACCAAATACAAAATTTGATCAGTTTACCAGCGTGAGATTTCAAAAGAATAAAATAATTGCCAAGAAGCTAGCCCTCGTTGTCGTGGTGTTTGGCGTGTGTTGTATCCCATATGAAATATGCACCATTGCGAATGCATTCTGCGGAGAAGAATGCATCAGTAAACTGGCTTGGGATATAGCTGAGAATATTCAATGGGCTAACTCTGGGATAAATCCAATCCTTTATGCTGTCACGAATGTCCAATTTAGGCGAAATTTTGTGAGACTATTTCGATGTCGATCAAAATAATTGTAAAATGTTCGGGGTGAAAAAACACGAAGATTATCGATCATTTAAGTTGAACAAAAATCTGAAATCAAACAAAATTCTTGGTGACCATCAATAAGGTTTAGACATGGCTATAGCACCAAACTTGCATTACTATATCGGATAAATCAATTAACGCAATTCACTGATGAGGATAGAGTCATTGTCGGATTTTGTTACATATTTTACAAAGGCCTTTGACGCGACTGACCATACTGAACTTGATTTGGGGTTTTCAGTTGTGTAGGACTTTCACCATTCTGATCGACGATCTCGATATAACATTTTCTCACTATTCTTAAAGTGGAAATTCAAAGAAAATCACAAATATGTCAACTAATTTATCACTAGAAACTGATAAGCTAACAGATAGCCATCGTACAAGTGTTAGGTCAACTACATATCGGGTGATTTATAAAAATACAAATACAACCACCTCGATAGCATCTGGGATATACGAGAGATTCGCCCGAAAAATAACGATATTTTAATGACGTCGCATAATGGACCAATACTGCCCAAGCAGACGAAATCCCGTAACGAATGAAAACAATTGCAAAGCTATTATTTTTCAAATTATAATGAGTTTAGTGTATATAAATGTCATGGCATTTCAAACCATTCAATAGGGGATATGAAACCGATTCTGATAACTAAAATCTTTTGTTTGTAAATACACAGGATAGGGGTTAATTAATAATCAAAGAAACCAGACTTTTAGATTAAAAAAACCGCGGAATGCTATTAAGGACGGCATTTGTTCCCTCTTTAAACGCCGAACATACCGCGGTGTGTGCAGCTGAGTATACAATGACGTCTTATTTTGTTTACAAGCGACAGATTCCTTTATTTTTGTATCGCTGCATTTGTCATCAAAATAAAAACATGCGCGGGGTTTACAGTGAGGCAATAGATTATACATTTAGCCTGACGGTAGTGAAGTAAGAGAAAGAACTCAAGAGAAGATAAAAAAAACAGGCACTGGAAATGTTTGAGATGTCACTGGGACATCGTCTGCTTGGGCAAATCATGTCCATACTGTGATCTCACACATCTCAGCAGCGTTCGGAGAGCCCTTCAGGTGCTATGCCGGGGCTGTATTTAAGCGTTTTGTAATTTATAATAATTCTAACGTGTCCTCGATGGTCTCCAAAGCAAGTAGACGTCTATACATACTATGTCGCTTAAGGAAATGCAACCTCCGACAATCTGAACTCGTGAATGTTTATGTCATGTACATCAGATCAGTATTGGAATTAGACCGAATTTTCCGTCTCTTTCGTTCGTTAGCCTCTTATTGGGGTAGGGTCGGCCGGCTCTCTCTTTAGAGACGGAAACCGTCTATACACATTCCCATGATAACGCCACGGCCATTTCAGGTCGTAGCGTTTTGCCCCCAAAATCCCCCAAAATGTCATTTTACCTCGTGCATGATATATTGTAAATTAGGCCTAGGCTATAATAAATCAGTTCCACTTACCAACTTGACTGAAATAATCAGTTTAATAGTCCCTTTTTAGGAAATTATGGGTCAAAATCGAAATCCATTTTGAAAATCTTTTTCAACATGGATTTCGATTTTGACCCATAAATTCCTAAAAAGGGACTATTAAACTGATTATTTCAGTCAAGTTGGTAAGTGGAACTGAATTATTATAGCCTAGGCCTAATTTACAATATAACATGCACGAGGTAAAATGACATTTTGGGGGATTTTGGGGGCAAAACGCTACGACCTGAAATGGCCGTGGCGTTATCATGGGAATGTGTATAGACGGTTTCCGTCTCTAAAGAGAGAGCCGGCCGACCCTACCCCAATAAGAGGCTAACGAACGAAAGAGACGGAAAATTCGGTCTATATTGGAATATGCTGCCCCTATCTGGTCATCAGCAATCACTACTCACCAGTCTGCTGACCTAGAGCGCGTCCAAAAAAGGGCCTGTCCTATTATCCTGAGCGGTTATACTTCCTACCATTCAGCCCTTATAACACTAGGCATCCCATCCCTTGAAGCACGCAGACAAACTCTGCTCTCTAACTTTGGTCTTCGTCTTCTCTCCTTCGACACCGAGATCTCCTGCCCGAATTCCAAGGGCAGACAACGAGGACAGCTACGGGATTCCAACGAACTCAATATCCCAATGTGTAGAACCACGAGATATCGCAAATCCGTGATCCCTACCATTGTACGGCTGATAAACTCAGATTTTAAATAAGCTTGTAAGCAGGGGCGTAGACAACGGGGGGGGGGGATGAGGGGGATGCATCCCCCCCCCCCCACCTCACAAGGTGGGGGGGATGGCATGTACAATCATCCCCCCAGGTTTTGGGGAATGATATTTGCTTACTTAATAAGTCATAATGATGATAATAATAGTAATAATAATAATGATAACAATTATAATATTAATAATAATAATAATTATGATGATGATAATAATAATCCTCATAATTATTGTAATTGTGTTTATTGTTATTGGCCGCATTCACACGGTGAAAGCTAATTCAGACGGTAAAAATAAGAAAATCTTACAAGTATTTTGTGGTTATCTTGTGGTTTGGAAACCACAAGATAACCACAATATTAAACAGGCGCGGATCTACGGGGGGGGGGGGGGGTTTAGGGGGTTTAAACCCCCCCCCCTTGGGCGGCCCAAAAAACAAACAAAACAAAAAAAAGGGGAAAAAAAGAAAAAAAAGAAAGAAAAAAAGAAAGAAAAAAGAACGCACGCTGGAGAGAAACCCTTTCAAGTGCAAATATTGTGAGAAGATATTCAACTCATCTGGTAACTTAACCAAACACATGATAACTCTGGATATAACTGTGTATTTAACTGTTACTTGATTTAAAAAGACGTTATCATGCACTGCTTTTTATGGTCTCCATTGTGTTAATAGATGCCAGGAAAACATCACTTACGGGGTTCAAATAAACACCCCAAAAAAAATCGGCTCGCCGCTTCGCGGCTCGTGGACGATGCTCCGCATCGTCATTATTTTGGTCAACCCCCCCTTAGCAAAAAGCTAGATCCGCCCCTGAGTCATCCCCCCCAGGTGTACGAACCTGTCTACGCCACTGCTTGTAAGAATAATAATCCATTCGTTTCATTTGATTGTATCAATTCAAATTTCAAGACAATATATATATTTTTAAAATTTACAACCCAACAATGCAATTCTGTTAAGAACATCTAGTTTGTTGCCGAATTTTACCCTCTTTTTTAACAGCTATTCTTTTGTAAATTCAATTATTCAATAATAATTATGAATCTTAATATGGGTTTGGAAGCAAATACATGTGTATTAACCATGTTTTGCCTAATTCTGTAAACCTTTTTTATATTTAAATATTTATAATGAATATATCAATGACATTGCGGTTTGTGCTCTGGAATTCATAGTTTTATTTTGTAGTCGGTTGTAGTTGGTCTCAAAAATGATGCTGCATTTACGGTATTATATTTGTATTTTTTTTAAATTGTTTTACCAGTCCCTCTAATCTTCTATTACATTCGTCTTATTGCCTTCTGTTACGCGATCGTTCTCCTTCAATTATCCTCTAGTCATCCGTTTCAATCTCTTCTCTTGTTTCTCTTCTTTTCTTTGATCATATCCTTGATTATTTATTGTGAATTAGTATTTATATTTCATATCCTTGATTATTTATTGTGAATTACCATTTATATTTCATATCCTTGATTATTTATTGTGAATTACCATTTTTATCTATATTTTATGCTTTTGTATGTATCTTTTGTAAATTTAATTTGTTTCAGCCTCTGGCTGCTATTTGAATGTTTTTTCATCAATAAACCATATCAAATCAAAAACCAATATAAAATTACTTCGAATGTTTGCAAGCATTGAATTTTGATAACCTTGTCGAATCAAAGTTTCAACTTTGCAATAATGAAAATAAAGTTAGTTTTTAAAATCAATGAATATCTACTTTAAGTTTTTCACATTGAATAAATGTGTATAGTGATACACCATCGATCGTCATATGATATGAAACTGTATCTAGATTTAAAGAAAATGAATTTTGTGTGGATTACAATCGAAATGATAGATCGAGAAATAGAGAAAGAGAGGTAGAGAGAGATGGAGAGTTATTTAGTGAAGTTTATATTTTGAAGTGAATATAATTCCTTTAAAAAAATAAAGATCTATAGGTCAAGCTCGGTAAAATCACTTGGTCCCTTCAAGGTGGAAAATTTCTTTGTCGGAAAGCTTTTTCACACTCTGGTAAATTTTCTATGCATTGAATGTTAGTAAATATTTTTTATGCAGCCCCGTACATGCTCAGTTGCGTAAAATTTCGTCCCAGAAATATACAATAAAAAAGGCTTTTAGCAAACAATCCGACTTTGAGTGAAAGATGATAATTTGAAAGAAATGAATAAAATTGCGGGAATTGAATGGCACAGAGAAAGTGAGGGAAAGAGAACATATTCAGAATGAGAAAAAATGATGAAAGAACGTGCGGATAAAGGGAGAAATGTGAAAGTAAACAGTCAGAATTGTATGACGCTATATATACTCGCGGTAAAAGCAAATCCATACAACTAAATGCTTAGCCCAGTGGCTAAACTAGGTATAGGGGACACAGGGCACGTATCTCCCCCCATAAAACCAAAATTTGGCATATACATGTAGGGTTGGTGTAGGGAATTGGAGACCGTAGGGAATTGAAGACCCCCAAGCTTGAACCCATCACCGTCTGTCCGTGTTGGCTCCAATATCGCTATAACGCCATATGTGGCATTTAACAGCGCTACTGCATAATTATATCCAATTCATTTCGAAGACTACAATGCGTTCTTTCTCCGAGAAAATTGGCAAAATTGACCAAGGGAAGCAATTTTGATCGTAAAATTTTGCTCTGATATAAAAACACTATTTTCACTGAATGTTGTGGTGTATGCAGATATTTAGGGGTGGCTCTTAAAAAGAGGGGGGGGGTAACCTTCAACACCCCCCCCCCCCCCCTCCTGCGTATGCGCCTGCCTGTGAATTGTCTCCACCGAAAATGAAAAGGTGAGTACCCCCAGAAATGTGTTTGTTTGTTGGTATTATTGGTCCAGGGTGACACATTTAACATATATAACAACATTAAGGTACATGGCTGAAGGGAAACTGGAGAAATAAAAAAGGCGATTTACTCAGAATCACCCAATTGGATTTAGCTCCTTTTGGAATGAAACTCTTCATAATATGTCCCCTTTTACCGATATGGGCCATCGCCCCTAATCTGTTGTGCCGTGGACTACATTGCATTTATTGGTATCTTTATTTTTTAAAGTTTGAATCTCTTGGTCGTGGAGAGGGGGGGTTGTGGGATACGCTGGATTCATCGTTTATCATTTATGGATACGCCACTGTAAGGAAGGGTCAACTGTTCACATGAAATGGGCATTTCTCTTCAATTAAATGAAAAGGTCGCTGGCGGCCTAGCTCTATAATTAATAAACAAACATAAAAAACAGAAATATCACTCGACGGTTGTTTTTTGTTTGTTTTGGTTGATGTTATGGTGGATTGTTTTTATTGGCAAATCGTATATTTAAAACAATGTGCTATTCAGTTAAGATCATGTCCCTTGAGAATTGTGCTCTTTTTTTATTTTGGGGGGCAAGGCATATCTGATTTTTTCTCCCCTTAACTGTAGTAATATTTCAATCATCTTTCCATTACATCAGATATCTTTATTTCTTCCATGCCCCCCCCCCCCGGGTTCAAGAAATAAGATTCATCGGCATTGTCATTGGGTGCACACGAGCACCCCCCCCCCCCCCCCCACGAGGTAACCTAGTTAAAAAAAATCCAACTTCTGGATACGCCATTGTGGGTAACTGTTCCCTTGTATACTCATTATCCCCCTCGAACCGATGCAACTGCGTTATTTTGATTTACTTATGTTTTCTTTATTTGTCTACCTTTTTTTTCCTCCTCGGTAACAGCCAGAGTTTGCAAAATGAGATGTACATAGTCGACTCAAGATGGCGTACTTCCAGAAATGGGAAAAGCAAGAAGTCGAGTCGGAAACTAAGACACATTTGTTTTCATGACCGGGAAGGGGGGGGGGGATGCGAGGGACGGTGGAGCATAGTGAACGAGAGGGGCCAATGGCGTAAAAGGCAAAAACGTTGGGGGGGGGGGCAGAAAAACAATCTGCATCACCACCACTCTTACATGTTACATACAGGCCCCGTGGAACGTTTTTAAAGAGGAGTTGGGGGGGGGGGGGGGGGGGTTGGTGGGGGCTTAAGTATTTCCGATCAGGTAGAGGAAAGCGAGCGAAGCAAGTGGAGCGTAAATTGGCTTGGGTTCCAGGGGCAAAGCAGTTCATGCGGTTTTAGCATTTAATTATGGTCAGATGAGCATTCAGGGGGCGCCTTAGGGCCCCTAGTGGAAGCTCAGGGGGTTAGGCATTTAATTACGGTCAGATGAGCAACCAGGGCCGCCTTAGGGCCCTTGGTGTGGTCCAGGGGGCAGAGCTCCCGGGAGCTCAGGGAAAAATCATGCCACTGGTATCAAATTAGACATAAACTGCGTTTGAATTTTATTTAGGGAACAACTGCCCCCAAGCCCCCCCCCCCATCAGTACGCCAGGTGACCCCCATAGAGCTATATAATAAGTCTTATTATATAGCTCAATGCTACCCCCCCACAGGTTTTTGAAGTTTTGTTGTATTACAAAATTATTTTCTTTAGCAAAACTATAGTATAAAAACAAGCCGTATATACTTTTTTCACACTTCATTTTTACTTTGCCGGTGTGACTGTGCAGTCCGAAGGGTTGTAAATAATTGGTAGGTAAATTTCAGCAAGTAGGCAGGGAGGACTTTTTAAAAGAGCAAGCGGAATATTCATTCTTGTAGGCACTGATCTATTTATATAACTCTTAGTCTTGTAAACATACAGTGTAAACTGTGCTTACGTGATACCAACGGAATACAGATTTTCTATAATATTTGCTCGTATATTTTGAAGGATATTATGCGAGAGAGCGTAGCGACCGAGCGAGAAGATTTTTGCTTTTTTTTTTCTTAGTCTTAACGCTACACTCTTGGGACCTCCAGAGCCTAAGAGTGTGTTGTAGTCTTTAGTCAGTATTTGCTATACATTTTTGTGTGTGCACTTTTTCAAATTTTCCGTGGGGGGGCGATCCCCCTGTTTCTTTCCCCTCCCCTCCCCCCCCCCCTCTCTCTCTCTCTCTCTTTCTCTCTCTCTTTACCTCTACCTCGTTCCCACCGTCCCCCCTCAAGTTTTTTTAAGTGCACACACAAAAATGTATAGCAAATACTGCCCAACAAAACTGTATAGCAAATACTGACTAAAGACTGCAACACACTTTTAGGCTCTGGAGGGCCCAAGAGTGCAGCATTTAGACAAATAAAAATGCAAAAATCTTCTCCCTCATCAGCTATGCTCCCGCATAATATCCTTTAAAAGTAAATATTGTAGAAAAGTGAAGTGTGAAAAAACATATTGCTCGTTTTCATACTATATCTTTTTTAAAGAATGCAATTTTGTAATACAACAAAACTTCAAATACCTGTGAGGGGGTAGTCACTTCCGTCACCTTCACCCCTCTCGTTCACTATGCTCCCTCGCACTGGCGTACTGATGGGCAGTTGCCCCCCCCCCCCCCTCCAAATAAAATTCAAACGTGGTTTATTTCTAATTCGATACCAGTGATTTACAAATGTTGCTGAAATGGCATGATTTTTCCCTGAGCTTCCGGGGGCTCTGCCCCCTGGATCCCACCAGGGTCTTAAGGTGGGCCCCTGGATGCTCAACTGACCGCAATTAAATGCCTTGAGCCCCTGAGCTTCATTGAGCTCCGCCCCTTGACCCACGCCGGGGCCTTGGCCCTGGACTCACAGTTTACATAATTATACAGAGCTGCTTAATAATCATCAAAATGTCAAATTAGACTCAATCAATTTTAATCAATTTTTGTATTTAATGTGCGGGAGGGAGGGGTGATGGAAAGGAGGGGGGGGGGGGCGAATCAAAACTATAAATGAAGCCGAGTAAACAATCCACCACTTATGAACCTTTTACATGTTATTTGCCTTAACAATTTAAATACCTGTAAAGTCTCAAGTAAGCAATTTTTGAGAATATAATATTGTAGGCCTTAACGAGATTGTGAACAAGATCATACTTAGGTCTATGCTTCTTTCTCTGTGCCCCCTCTACCTTTCTCTCCTCTCCTTCCCCATTTTTTTCTCTGTCTCCCTTTCTCTCTCTCTCTCTCTCTCTCTCTCCCTCTCTTCCTCTCCTCATTTCTCTGTCTTCCTTTCTCTCCCTCTCTCCCGTCTTTCTCTTACTCCCTTTTCTCCACAATTTCTTCATTATGGTTTAAACAAAAGACATTATCCTCTAAAACCTAAATTTATTAAATCACCATTTAAAAGGGCCGAGTAGTGACCGCTTTTCCAAAATGGTGGATTAACACTTCGTTGAGCGTGCTGGATATAACACTATCAAGGTTTAATCCAATATAAGAGTGGCCACTCCTCGGCCCTTTTAAATGGTGATATTGTAGGTGGTAGACGTATAGATTTAGGCGGGTGAACTTTCATTTCACTTTATTGTATCAAATGTTTTCCACGTAAAAATATCACGGCAATGAGATTAAAAATTAGAAAAAAACAAGAGTATCGGGTACATTAGGCCTATTATTGCTAATCACTAATCAGTATCAAAAAAAAGTTGAAGAACTTATAGAAGCAATCAAAGAGGTCTATTTAGGCCGGACTTGTGAAGAGAATTAAAAGCTAAGATGACGAACTAATTTTTGATTCAATAATCGGATGGAAAACGTAACACGACCGATCACAGGTACTTCCGAAAATTCAACTTAAGACGAAATTTCAACAGACTTATCCACAGTAACTTTAGAAATGCGCAAACAATACATTGGCGTTTTAAGTAATCCTAACATGATTTCTACAGGAGTTAGTATTTTTCGAAACTAGAGTTGTGATCTTGATAAATGAAACCTTATTATAACTCTCTAAAACACTATTAGTTATGCACTTTACCTCGGACTGTGGCGTATAATATGATTTAGGAACCATGATTTTTCTTCCTTGTCTTCCGTTTTACTTTCTTTATGATTACTGCGGGTTTTTTTTTTTTTTTTTTAGGGGGGTGCACCCCCTCCAGATTCAGCCTCGGGCACCCCCCAGAAAAGCCACCTTTTTGTTTAATCTCCCCTCCCCCTCCCGCCGTCTCTACACCCCCCCCCCCCCATCTCTCTCTCTATATATCTCTCTCTCTCTCTCTCTCTCTCTCAGGCATGTTGCTCAGCATCTCTTTTGTTCACTTCGATGGCGCTTACGTCCTTGGACAGCGACGTAATGTCATCATCTTCCTTATCGTAGCCGAATTCGTAGAGGAGTTCGCCCACGGGGTCGGCGGAGGAGTCGGGGTCGTACTTGAGGAGGTTGATGAGGGACCCGATACCGAAACCGAGTGTAAAAATGAACCACAGAATCCGAGCTTGACCCGTGATGCCCTTTTGCCTGAAAATGATTAAATGAACAACATAAATGGCTCAGCATTAAATAGAAACAAATATATAAAGTGTGTGTAATATTGACAAAGAAAATTATTACAGAAAGCAATTAGTTTTGTCAGTAAGTTCTGTCAACCATTTTGCTATCCAGTTTTATTAATGATCGTGTCACTGATTCATTAAATATTTCATTGTTTTTCATTGATGTATTTTTACAAAATGTAATATACAAAGATGGAATCTAAATAAAGTAAATTGAATTGAATTGAAGTGACGGTGAATTAAACTCTTGGTTTAAAAAAAGCTGCTCTGAAATAATTGATACGCATAGATTTTGTGCCCTTGATTTTTTCAAAAGTGAAAATCTGATTAAATATACAAATCATTAGCCTATTTTAAGAACAGTATTCACAGAAATGTCATGAACCTTATTCCAAATGAACTTGACATCATTGGAATTTTCGATGTGAAAACCTTAGTGTGTTAGTAGTTATAGCTTCTGATCGTGTTGAAAAAGGGTACAAAACATAGCTTCAATACAGTCATGAGTATAGTATAAAGGACTTCAACTCACCCAGCGAGATAGAATGCATTAATGGCTTCCAAAACATGAATGGATACTGCCATGTACCATCTACGAGATAGAGAGAGAGAGAGAGAGAGAGAGAGAGAGAGAGAGAGAGAGAGAGAGAGAGAGAGAGAGAGAGAGAGAGGAGGGAGGAAGGGAGAGAGAGAGAGAGAGAGAGAGAGAGAGAGAGAGAGAGAGGGGGGAGAGGGGGGGGGGGGGAGATTAGATGAATTGACGGAGAGGAAGATGTAAGAAAAGGTATAATATTATCGAAAGGAAACTTAAAGAGAAATATTGCATGAGATTAAAAGGGGACAGAATCATCAGTAGTCATAACTCTTGTATTATGTATATTATACAATGTCAAGAGATTCATGTTATAATAATTATAATCAAGGGGAATGGATGACAGTTATATCCAAACGATATAGAAGGAGGAGGAGGCGGTTGAGGAGGGGGGGGGGGGTCATTATTTTGATCGAAAATTATCAATTAATTAATTAAAAGCCGCACGGATTGTAGACCTGAGCAGGTAAAGTGTTTTATGTTACAGGTGGTCATTCATTAATCATACATGATATTGTCAAAGTCTTCATCCCGAAAACAATACTGGGGTCCCGTTTATACAAGAGTGACAATTATTGATAACGAACAATTTGAAATAATTGAGATCCAATTGATATCAATTATTGCAAATCATTTAAAAGGCAATCGCAACTCTTTCATAGGACGGGGCCGGGGGGCCCTGAAGGCTGAACTTACATTACTTCGATGAGTTGGGGTCTCTGATAAGCCAAATACTTAGCTAGATCACCAAGGAAACCAAGGTAGTGGTAAGGTATCTTCCCTGGTGCAAAGACGCACATCTTTAAAAGAAAAAAAACAGGAAATGTAGAAACAATTATTCATTCACACACATTTATAAATCAGCCATCCATTGAGATCGAATAAAACTAATGCAAAGTTTCTTGTCCCACGACTACTATTCACTATTATCCCTCTTCAACTTAGAGATGACGAGAGGTTAGCGGTAACAATTCAGCCTTCTTGTGTATCACTGTTTGAAAAATAGGCCTATCCAATACTGATTGTTTTGACGTGGCGCTTGACTGTGAATAAATTTGCACTTAAACCTGTCATCTTGTAGTGAAAATAGGGGGGGGGGGGTTAAGAACAATAATCATTATACCGGCGTGCAAATAGACTGGTTTACTCACATATTCAAATGCATGGATATTTCTTTCCTTTCTTTATGAATGAACTACAATACTCGAAATCCAGTCTGCATATATTGCTTGTTGCTCGGGCAAGCTTTCGGGTTGTCAAGAATAACTCTCGTTTAAAAGGATGCATACAATTTGAATATGTATAGTAAACCAACGGTCTATTGTCTCAGGTGGTAATATTGGATACGATACGATGGCAGAAGATAGTCCTAGCATTCAAACATGGGAAATGCAGATAACTGAGGGGGAGTAGGGGGGGGGGGGCTTAATGTAAATATTTATCAGAAAAGTTTGTCGATAGTTATGTATGGAGTTTCACAGTATGCCTATATAACCAAGATAACCTTACACAAAGTCATGACAAACCTAACCCTAACCCCTAACAATAAATCAAGTCAGATCGAAGTAAAATAATATCACTGTGCCGAAATGTATCACTGTGCCGAAATGGGGTCACCAAAATAATACCAGTTTTGTGTTTTTTGTTGTTGTTGCTTTGCTTACCGCAGTCAATGTCATTCCAAACGCGATGAGGAACATGACAAACATGTTCGGAAGCTTGAAGTAACTTGGATCTCGTTTGAGCGCCATTTTAATGAACACAATAACTTCACAAACCGTCAATGATCCGCAATAATCTGCCTCAAATATCAAGTCTTTCTTGGTCGTTATATACTAGCTCACAATCGGAACCAATGTTCGAAATCCATTCTCATTTCTGGATGAATACAGAAGTTCAATATTTCTCCATTCCTGTTTTACCGACAATCTCTATAGATCCATGAGCAATATGGCCGCTGTTGGTATCATACACAAGACAATTTAAACCACTCTGTTTCGCTCTTGAAAATAATGGCAGACGAATTTACTGCAGTTTCAGTTTCAGTTGTGATTGGTATGAAAAGTCAGAGTATAAATCCATGCTCGCATGAATACATGCTATATGGCACAGTAATCTAACAATACTTATTATATACATAATACCAAAGGTTGTGTGTTTATTCGAAAATGCAACCTAAAGTTATTTGAACAAGCAAAATCATCCTGCTGCCTGCGTGTGGTGATTGTTTTGTAAATTCTGAAGCGCGTTATATATCAAATCATGTATAAACAAATATATCGACATTGGTGTAATTTGATTTATTACCGGGTATACCTGAGAATTAATGTATTCACACGGTTTCATCAACACTGATGGTCCAAAGTTCACTGCTTTATATATTATTTTGTAACCGGGGGGCGGGGGTGGTGCACACACAAGAGAGGCAATTCTTTTGCTCTCTCTTTCAGGCATTGTCTCTCTCTCTCTCTCTCTCTCTCTCTCTCTCTCTCTCTCTCTCTCTCTCTCTCTCTCTCTCTCTCTCTGTGTCCCTCTATACATAATCTACCGTGTGTCAAACAATAATTAGTGTACACCTGTAAATCAACTATTCGAATGAAGATAAAACAGAAGTTATCAATATTTCATTTTTATTGACCGATTACATCATAGCGGATAACAGTAAGTTCAGTTTTGTAACAATAGAAAGTAAAGACATAAAATACAAATATTTTCGCATTTCTCCCATAATTTTTTTTAAAATATTTGTTTGTGGTTGTTGTTGTTGTTGTACACCTTGTGTTTTGGCTACAGGCATGATGGCTTGTCCTACCTTACAGCACAATCATTTATAACAGGTGGATGAAATACTTATGTAACGAGGTACTAATCAAAGATATGTGCATCAAATGTGATTACATTACGATAATGGCCTATTCAGAACAGTCGGTACAACAACAAAACGTTGCTATACTAGGCAGGTGTATGATGCATCAAGTTTTAACTGGGAATAATGTTCCAGGAGCAGGCAGGGCCGTAGCCAGAGTTTGATGTTTGGGGAGCACATACACGTAATTGGTCGAAGTCCTGGGGAGGGGTCTAAAAAAATTCAACCAATCTTGGAAAAAAATTGGGGGGGGGCACATGCCCCCCTCCCCCCCCCCCCCCCCCCCCCCGTGGCTACGAGCCTGGGAGCAGGTACTTTGGGGCTTGTGGGGCCCTTAGCTATACAGGGAATCTCAGGTGACTTTCTTGCTAATAGTAATGTATCCATATCTTGATGAAGAATCCCCCTATTACCAAATATTTGACGAAAATATGACTCAAAATGCCTGGTGTGTGGGGGATGGGGTTGTGTCTGGATGCTTAACAAAAATGAAGCCACCACTTTTGCCTTTAGATTTAACGAATTGCATGCATCAAATCACACTAACCTTCATAACCTTTTAGTCTAACATTAGTCTCTAAACGATTTATGAAATATTGACGAAAACTTCTTCAAATCTACAGTTTTTAATGTTTAATCTCTAAAAGATTTATGAAATATTTACGAAAACTTCTTCAAATCTAGTTTTTAATCAAATGTTCGGGTACACACCCTGTCCGGACACACAACATCTGGGTATACAAACAATTTATTGAAGGCAAAAAATTGATAAATTTGACCCCCACCCCCCCCCCCCCCCAAAAAAAAAAATAAAAAAAAATAAAAAAAAATAAAAAAAAATAAAAAAAAATCAAAATCAGAATATGTCTTTCTTTTTTGTTTTGGTTCCTATAGTACACATGTAGATATTAGTTTGTAGGAAGTTTTCCGAGGATAATTTTCGGTATTTTTCATTTTACAAGTATTTTACTTGAAGTAGTCTTATGACAGGTGTACATATAATTTCCCTCCTACCCATCTCTTTTCAACACTATTGGTTCTCTCTCTCTCTCTCCTTCCATTCCTCTCTCTCTTCTTCCCTCTTTCCCTTCCTCTCTCTCTCTCTTTACTACTATCTCTCAGGCATCCCCTCTCCTCCACCTCCTCTCTTCTTCTCTCCCTCACTCTCATCTCTCCTCTCTCTTCCAATAAATGTATACTTGCAAGCCTCCACAAAGTCCGCACATACAAACCCTTCCAAAAACAGAATACAAATACATTGCAGTTGCATGTCTCTTCATATTTTTATTCGAGAACTGGCAGCTTGTAATTTAGGTATGTATACAAACTTTTCTACAACCCACAATATCAAACAAAAGCATTTCATGGAGAAAGAAAACAAATCATCACTCTCTTTTCTTGTGAGTTTTAACCAAAACAAGATTCAATTCTCTTGCAAAAGTTCCTTCTGCAGAAAAAACAGAAAACTCACAATAAATACTCATATTTTGATACAATAAATACCCCCAAAATGCATTGATTTATAATCATTGGAGAAAATGAAAAAAAAGAGTAGAAAAAGGAACACACACTAGAAGCAGGAAAGAAATATACTTAAAGGGATAGTCCAATTTCTGTTATATAATTATTAATTAATGTTTGATTAATAATCCGATATGATAATAAACATTGCAGCTATGTATCTATTCCCAGTCTAAATGAATGAAACTAACATACAAAACATTCTTATACACCTATTCTTCATAATTACGAGGTTCAACTTTAATGTCCATGCAGTGCAATAAGAGTTCATAATTCACTGCTTTCCTGTTGATGCCACAGATATACAAACAGACAATGTTTCTGTTTACTTATAAAATATTTCGTGTACAGCACATAGTTATGACAGAAATCCCCCAAACAGCATGGATGTGTTGCCCATATGGTTAGAAGCCTTGTAAGTATTAAATAAACTGTTAATGCAAACCTGGTTAAAAAAGGCCCATTTCCCTCTGAATATGCATAGATCTATATAATGTCAACAACTTTAGAACATTGGACTATCCCTTTAAGTAAGAAACTAAGAAATTATACAACCCAGAATTATACTCTAATTAGAAGAAAATAAGATTATTGAATAATAAAAGTCATCAAATGTACAATCATTTCTAGCCATATCACACAAAAAACTGAATATTCTTGTGTGGTTCTTGATGGCCTGTATACCTCTAGAAAAAAAAACACTCGTGTCTAACACATACATACTCTTCAAAATAATTGAGGCATGTTTACCTGAAACATGCCAAACACAAAATTCTAAATTAAATTTTCAATAATATTGATTCCTGCTTCATGGAATGACATTATTACACTCAGAAGTTTTACAAAAGGAAACAACAGCTCAAAGAAGCTGAAAAATAGGCCCAGGTCTGCGTCTAGACCTGAAATGCATTTTATCCCAGTATCTCTCTCTAAAATAGTGGAATTCTAGAAGTTTTCTCTTGAATCCCAAATTCTGTTAAACATGTCTACGTCAATTTCATAGAAAAAGTATCTGCTCTCCCTTCTAAAATCAACACAAAAACACTACCTGTTTCAATGTTAGGAAAAAACAAACACACTTTTTACAAGTTATTTACAAAATACAAAAGTAGATTTAAGTGCAAACTGAACGTTCCAAGATATCTGTGAAGTTTTTCTACCTCCTATTTCATATGAAATGTCTCAATTTGAAAAAAAGAAAAAAAGAATGTCTCCTATTATTCTTTTATAGAACACTTTAAGTAAAAATTGATTCACATGATGTTCTGTACTAGTTAGATTTGGTCACGTGTGAATTATACAAAGTAGAGCGACAAGGGGTAAGTGTCTGCAAGGAATATCTGGTCACCACACTGTCCCACATGTTGAAAATTGTGTAAGCCGTCTCATTATCCATCACTGTACACTAACATATTTCATTTTTAGATATTGATTGGATACCACGGTTTATTCGACAGGCTGTTGCAGAGCATGTTACAGAAACAATATTTGATAACATGTCCAAACGATTTTCAGGTGACCGACCAGAAATAATCTTTTCACCAACTTTCCGATGAAGACAAACAGCTATCCCTGTTACAGAAAAACAAAACAGACATGAACACACTTTATCAGGGGCTTAAATAAGTTATTACAAAAAAAGAGGGAAACAGCTTTGACAATGGGAGATCGCATTCATCTCCCCACATATTTCAGCACCATTGTTCTTTAACATGAATTGGACATTAATGACCTAACTACAAAAGCGACACCCTAAGGACATATTTTCAGTTGGAGTGGGAAGATATATGAGTTAATGACTTTGAGCCTCTCAAACACAAAAACCCCAACAATTAATGTCAGTGGTTCAGTTTCCATCTTACTATCCACTCAAAAAAAAAACTACTCCAACACAATGATGGTCACTACGAGCAATGAATGTTTTTCTTCAGATCTTTCTTATAAGATTTATCTTGCATTCTTTCTAGCTTTTACAATACGGACTATCAATACATTTCCTCCTTTTACATGTGCATTGTACAGTACAATGTACACATATAACACTTTCTGATTTGCTTCAAATCACAAGTACACGTATCTGGCTGCTGGACGATATTCTTTCTATAAAAATCTATTCATTTTCTTTATCTAAGTTTGTACAAATATCTTCCCAGCCCCGTCATCCTATCTAGAAAATAAAAGTGAAAATAACATCTCTTCTCTATAAACGTCAAATGATGACTACTATTAGGCTACCATATAGTTTGAGAGGAATTGAGGATGATGATGATGATGATGATGATGATGATGATGATGATGATGATGATGATGATGATGATGATGATGATGATGATGATGATGATGATGATGATGATGATGATGATGATGATGATGATGATGATGATGATGATGATGATGATGATGATGATGATGATGATGATGATGATGATGATGATGATGATGATGATGATGATGATGGTAATGACATTGATGAGGATGATGATGATGATGATGATTGTGATGGTGTTGAGAAAGATGAAATACAAATGGCTGGGGCTTTTTCATGTTGACTCTTAACACAGAAAATGCTTCAGATTCCCAGTCAAATCACGAATGAGTATGACCTACCTAACTTTGCCTGTACGACACTAAACGACTTCCAAGTATGTATACATTCTGGGCCCTTTTTGGCTCAGCAAGACATAATCTACACACTACAAAACCTTAAAGGAAAATATTGTTCCTTGGAGCAGCAAAATGAAAACACAGAACAACATGTCATTTGTTTCAAATTCCCTGAGACAAGCAAGAAACAAACTAGAAATCACATGACCGATCACATGACACTATCACATGACAGGGCATTACGATGACTACAAACATAATTGCATGTGATGAACCTTTAAAACAAACTTCATAGTCACGTTCAACACCACTCATTCACTATCTTATCATATTTCTACTGTCTGTGAATAAACTTGCTACAGCAGACAAGTTGTAATTTTGACTGCAGAAACATCAACTGGGTATTTCCCCTACCAGGGGAATATTTTTCTCAAAATACACAGAATCTTCTAAACGTTCATGAGAAGATATAACAAAGGGCACATGAACTCTGCACCCTCTGACAAAGAAAACAAAAAATAGTGACATAGACACAGAAAATCATTTACATTTTTTTTTCTCTGTACAGCAAAATTGTCTAATCTTGTCCTTACCCAATTTGTACAAATTACAAAACACGATCAACAAATTTTTCTCCCACCACATCACGAAAATAAAATTACAAAAATTGCACTCAAATTGGTTACTATCGATGCACGTTCTCCTCTTTGTAAGCTTGACTCTGTGCGAGGGAAAATTAATCCTGCTCTCGTTACGAGTCCTTGTTGATTTCATAGATGAAAGCAAGCTGCCCATTTCATAGCATTCGGTCAATGACTAGAGCCGAGAAAATAGCCGCCAGATTTCCCTTTTTTTTTCTAAATCCTCTCTCCTCCTCTCTCCCAAATCCGCCTGATCGAAGATACGTCGTCACATTCACTTATTCCAACTTCAGGTAGATGATGATCATCTTCTGCCTTTGCTACGGAACAAAACTGCGCTCGTCTTCACTTCTTATTCCACGGTCTCCTTTGATGCAAATTCACGTCCATTTTACACTTTAACCATGGATAGCTGTTTCTTGAGGTTTATTTGAGATTCGTAACAACAACAAAAAACTAATCACTTACATATTACGTAACAAATTAACAAACGACCGTAACATGTGACCTTTGACCTACACATATGACCTTACTAAGGATGTGCCCTAGTAACAGATAGAGGAGGACTCCTCCTTAAACCTCTCATGCAAGATTACAAACATAGAGTGGAATGTGTACGAGTCTGTCCTTTTTTTTATCATGAAATCAAAACCAAATCGGAGACGCATATGTGCACCTCCTTTCATAAGTAGTTTTGTTGGTTCTGGAAGCCAGCTACTTCCCCAAGATAACAATGTCTGGGAAGTATTAATACTTGGAAAACCTGGAGAAACAGTAGGCGCTATTTCACAGGGAATCCTCAGAACAAAATTCATTTTGGGGGAAAAGCAAGATGATTTCCAAATTGGTCTGGATTTTGGCAAATCCTTTAGAGAGTAGAAATAACTTGAAATACTTTTTCTGTTTGAATTAAATAAAATGGTTGAATTTCTGAATGGCTATTTATTATTAATAATGAGATTTCTGAGCAAACTCTTTCATCAGCCTGAAGAAAACGGAATGAGAAACTCTTCCAATATTTTCAAGAAATGGTACCTTCCGATGCAAGAAGGAGAATGCACCTCATCCTCATAAAGGAAATACTTTATTTGGGAAGTACTTGGCTTCACAGAACAGTGTCTTATTGCTTCTGAATGGTACTCAATAAAATCTAAACTCGAATGGTGTCTGACGTTACAGTTACAACAGATGGGGCAAGCATTCTGTCCCCCATTAAACATACATGTACCGGTTAACAATATCATCGGGAGTTGCAGCATGATGCAAAGAGACTTCTTTAGAGGTACAGTTTAACATTTCATGGCTAAGACAAAAGAATAAGTCTGAATTATTTGAAAACCAAGAAAACTATATATCAATATGAACATATGTCTCTAAATTATATTTGAATGTAATCACAACAATACCGTTCTCCATGCTTTTCGTAATTTCAACTAGCAAACAAAGAAGAACAAATATTTGCGTCTCTTTCTTTCTTTCTTTTTCCGCTTTTCACACATAAAAAATAAAAACTTGAGAATAATAATGACAAAAAAGATGATATTCTTAGAAGGGATTGAAAATGTTAAACTGTACCTCTATGTTGTATTCCCAGCACCTCCTTCAAAGAGAGTGCAATACTAGATGTATTAGAATCTAATGAGTGTCTGTATCCACAAGAACCTGGGCTTAAAGTCAACCTGCCCCACAACAGTACAACATTAAAGAATCTACCATTAGACATAGCATCATCTTGCATAGATCAAACCATTGATAACTAGTATAAAGAGAGGTGAGCTTTCCACGGTACTTGTCATGGAAACACAAAACTTACGACCACACATTAGTAAGTACAGAACATGCCTTCACCAATGGCTGACGCGAGTGTACAGTTTGTCATTACCGACAAATGAGTAAAAAGATTGTATAAAAGAAGAACTATATTATTACAGGTCTTGGCCAAATGTTGATTGGGGATGGGGGGTGTCATCAGACTTCACAAATATTCATTCATATGATGGTTCAAAGAAGGTTGATATCATGGAGTAGGCATTGTTTGAACATTCACACGATTCCATCATCGTCAACAGCATCCGACGCAGAAGACGATGCCTGAAGATTGAAGTAGAGACTACACAAAGCAATGAACCAGGATGCTCTATTCTAAAGACGGACCGTCGATGATTACACTCCTGGTTCAGGAGAAAAGGGAACAGAAATTGGAGTTGGGTTGGGTGATTCAAAGAACACAGGGTGTCTGGCAGCATGTTGAGTGATTTCTCCTCTCCTCTCCTCCATCGTAAGATGCCCTCCCGTGGGCCGTCTCCCGTTGCCATGGAGACCTAGCGCTCTGGATGGGTGGGGCAGCTCCCAAGCTGCTCCATTAGTTGTCATGATCTCTGAGACTCAGATTCCTGCAGAAAGGACAGGCATGAAAATAATTTGTGAGGATTCTCGTATCATAGAAGAAATGCCCCATTAAAGGCAGCGTTTAACAATGTTAAATCTGAGATGCATGGCCCTACGTGCTATGGTGTAATATAGAAGCCCCCCCCCAAAAAAAAATCGCTTCAAAATGATCAAGAAGTGCCTCAAAAAAAGTAACAATCTTTGAGTGACCGGTTTTACCATACTCATTTCCCCAATAGAACATTCCAAAACATTGAGTATTCATAAATTGAATAATCCTTACACTAAAGATATTATAAGTCTAAAACTGAATAGGCAATCTACTTATTTTGGGAGAGAAGTTGTGTAGTTTTATTGAAATTTTAAAAACTTCATATTACTTTCCAGCTGAACAAAAAATTGATGTGTAAAGATCCCCTGCAAAAAACTAGTACCAACATCAAACATTAATAAACTGTCAGCTCTTGAGGAATTTACACGATGAGAAGAAATAACTTCCAACATCGGGAAGTGAAAACAAATTGCTTCATGAACCATTTGTATGAAGCATAAGTTTACATTTTTGCAAATGAATATTCAACATACCTCCTTGTCTTGGAGTTGAAGGTTGTCGTATATTTCCATGAGCTCGCTTTGCTTGTATTGCTCTAAGATGACGAAGCCCTCTAGAGTCGGACTGGCCTTGCGAGCGCAGTCCTGGCAGTGCACCTCATACTTCTTATCTTTCTCCGTTGTGAACAGAATGTCAAACACCTCAACCTAGAGAACACAATGAGAGGGATGTTAACAGATCATAGTATTGGATACTTGTATAGGGCCTAAAAATAAAGATGTTGTATTGCCCTTTAGGTGCCAAAACACTCGGTCGGTCGGAAATCTTTTTTTTTTTTTCCATCTTTGGGCTGATATTTCTCAGTTTTGAATGCTTTAAATACTTTTTTTTCTCTAAAAAACGGTTAAAAAAAAAAACGACCATAGATTTCAAGATTTTGGGGCGTTCGCAAAGGGCAATACAACATTTTTATTTTTAAAGGCCCTAGTGCTTATATCAAACTTAAAAAGAACATTACCCCGGCTCTTGCCAGGGGTCTAATTTCAGTGCTTGTAGCAATCAAGCAATTCCTTCCTACTGAGTACCATTAAGTGGTGGGGGAAGCCGAATGTATACTCATGTATCGCCAGAGGACATTGGTGCTGTGACAGGGCTTGGACAAATGGCCTTCGCAATCTTCGGTCAGGTACTTGAACCCTGACTAAAGATAATCAGGGTTAATTCATGAGGGTTGTAGAGGCATATAAGAAATATATCAAATTCCTCAGAAGAAGAAGGAAAAGAAGAGTTGGAATTCGACTGAGGACAGAAAGACAAGGATGGAAGAAAGAAGATGGAGGGTAGAAGCAGGAGAAGGAGCAAGACCAACACAAGAGGCAATAACCACATCCCGAACTTAAATCTTTTACAATACTTCTCCCATCAATGACATTGCATCTGCAAGAAATTTGGAGCAGCGGCAATAGATACAGTCAAACCTGCTTTAGTGACCACCTTTCTTCAAAGACCACATTTTTGGTTTCCCTTGAAAACGGTTTCTCATTGAGACATGTACTAAAGAAACCTGTCTACAAAGACCACTTTTTGTGTTTGCCTTGGGCGGTCGCTATAGACAGGTTTGACTGTAATTTAAGATACCAAACACCATTTCAGACCCTTACCTCACAGTTGGTGCAGTAGTGGGCCGCCTCGTTCTTGGCCCTGCCGTGCCAGTGGACCTCGATACCCATGTCCTTCAGATACTCCTTGGTCATCTGGATGTACTTGAGTGACCGGAGCAGGCAATACTTGACCATCTCGAAGTAGCGCGGCTCCGAGACGCGGACGTTGCGGGCTATATTCCATGTGAGATGGATCATGGGGACGATGGACTTGTATTGCTGGAGCTTGTTCCACTCGTAACGCTCCACCGCCATCCGGTACTGGTGCGTCATAAGCGGGCCGACGTTCCATGCGATATTATTGCACCAGCCCTATTCATTCAAACCACAAAGAAGTAGGTTAAAGTCACTGAGTAGTCGGCTCTCATGGGGAATTCGACACCGTTCGGGTTTTTACCCAATAACGGGTGTTGCCAATCACCAGGGTTAGCCTTGAGTTTTATGACCATTGGACCTTATGTAATGCTTTGATTTGCCGAAGACTCTCGAGCTCTCCCAGAGATTGGGGTTAATTCTTGACTGGACTATGGGTTTGCTGTGTGCAAAATTGTACCTCAATTAATGGTATTTCCACCAAGTCTGGTGTCAGCGAATTATGGCCTTCTGCACATGGAAACTGGCGATCCACTCCCTTTAAATAAAGGGAAGCCCACTCTGATATTCGATTTTGATTGAGGCAGAAAAATGAGAGGAACAGATCGGTGAAATTTTATAAAAAGTCCTATAAAGAATAACAAAGTTATGAATGTCAAAAGTTGTAATCGATCACACGCAAATTGGCAACTCTCTGACGAATCTTTCTAAGCACTTCTGTCATTTAAAGGGGCAACAAAATGTGCGACAAATATATTCAGGGTGCAGGGATAATTACATTTTTCCTTCAGAGAAAAATCCAATAATTGTAGCTAAATTTCAGGGTGAGTCCCTGAGGTATTTGGTCATTTTGATAACATACGGTAGGTGTGATTTACTGATGAGAAGCCGTGGCCCCGTTTCACAAAACTTGTCATCAGTGACAAATGACAGTTTTTGTTATAAGCTACTGAAATCCTTGCTACCGATTGGTTATCAGCAGATATGTGACTGATATTTGTCATTTGTCATTGAAAAAAGGCTTGTAAAACACCCTCCTGGACTTACCACTGCCTGGACCCAATGGACTGTCCCTGAGTTGACCCAGACCAAGTCCCCGGGTCTCTGGATGAACCGGTACACAGGGATGTCCTCTTCGTACAAATCCTCTAGGACGGGCCACCACGAGCCCTTCAAGAAATTGATGTTAGCCCTGCAAAAAAAATCAAACATTGGTCGATTTATTTTTAACACTTGTTACCCAATGTTTTTCAGGGTTGAATCGGTCAAGATAATGGCAAAAATACAAACTTAAGTGCTACCACAAGCTTATACCTCAAGGGGACACTGCCATGACCTTGTTCTTGAAGTAAGTACTCTACAAGTGAATGTAGCTTTAAAGAAAGAGTGTTCGCTTGGGTAAAGGTGAAATTTTATTTGTGAGCTTTTTTTAAACGTTTTTTATTTCTATGTGGGAGATTAAAATAGATGGAATATGTGACAAAAAATATGAACGCCCTTGAAATGCCCTCATATTCCACACATAACTAAAATAATGTGACTAAAACGCTAATCATGTCAAATCCATAATGTTTAAGTTCAACCTAGGATCTTTGTGAAACACCCCCTGAATAGGGTTTGTGGCTAGAGCATTGAATTTCGTTTGGTAAAATGGAAAGAGTTTTAATACCTTTCACAGAGGTTGTAGATGGAGCCCCAGTAAGAGGCGGGCGTGGCAAACCATTCGCAGTCTCCTGGTCCAATGTTTACGTTGACTGAGCAGAAGTTGTTATTCTCTTGGTGACCTATGTATGAGAAGTAACATTTATTTGTTAGGCACGTCTTGATATGATGAAAGCATTCTTGATTTATGGAACATTGCAAGCACTAGCGTGACAATTTTTTATTACCATAATCCAACGTCATCAACTTCATCATCATCACCACCACCACCTTCATGATGTTAACCATCATCATTATACCACCATAATCATCATTACCATCAACATCATCATCGACATCATCATCACCATCATCACCATCAACATCACCATTATCAATATCATCTTCATCACCATTATCATCATCACCAACATCATCTTCATCACTATCATTATCAACACCATCTCCAACTCCATCAACACCCCCCCCCCCCCCAAACAAAAAAGAAAATCATAACTTCCTTTGAGACCTTTAATCCAAACTGAAATCTGATCTTTTTTAACAGTACCTATACTTGGCACTATGACACTCATCCAAACTCTCTTATTCTTTCTATTTTCTTGTGCGCCTCGGAATAGAATTGTCTAGATAGACGCCGATATAAATGCCTATTATTATTATTAAAAGCATCACCACCCCCACCACGATCATTTACACCACAGCCACCAGGACCATCTCCAAGGCAACCATCCTCACCTGGTGTTCTACTCCCCGGCACCTTCATGTAGAGTTGTACGGTGTTCATGCCCAGGATGGTGAAGTCTATGTGGCTCAGCATGTTACCTGCCGATACCACTCTCGTGAAGGATGGGAGTTTGGTCAGCTCCTGGAGCTGCTTCTTCCATCTTTACACAAAGGAACAAAATATTATCATTAATTATCACATGAATCAACCTCACTATTTAAATCTATTTGACTTCTAAATCGTATACTTGGTATGAGGTCAAGTGTATAAGTCACCAAAAGGAACAAAATATTATCATTAATTATCACATGAATCAACCTCACTATTTAAATCTATTTGACTTCTAAATCGTATACTTGGTATGAGGTCGAGTGTATATTAAAGTCACAAAACTATGTTCTATGTGGCACAGAGTTTGAATCCTTGCCATAGCACTAATGCCCTTTGGAAAGACATTAAGTCTATAATTGCCACAATCTACCCAGTTGAAGTAAATGACTATCTGGTAAAAACAAATTTCTTGAACGCTTAAGTGCCTTTATCGTTTAGCTAAAACCAGGGGGATATTATTATGCTCCGTGAAATAGAGTGCTAAAATGGGGATACCCCAAAAATGGTAAACTGAAGAAGAAACAAATATCAGGAAATCTTTCAGGAGGAAAAATCCAAACAGGTCTAATAAGATGCAGCATTTTCAATTTCATTGCAAAACTTACAATCAGCTCAAAAAAATATAAGAACATGACAAGTAATTTCATGGGGATAAGAACTGTAACAAATGTTAGAACCAGACTTACTTTCTCTCGTCAGACAGATCCACGTTGGTCCCGAACTTGAGCATTTTGAATTCTCTACCACCAGAATGCTTCTTTTTTCTAATAGATAAATGAAGAAAAAAAAGGGCAAAGAACAAATCAGACAAGGATTCCTGGTGATCAATCTCTCAAGATACATTCATTTTTGTCTATTTATCTCTGTTACTTTTGTTTGTAGACATACTGTTCAACAGCTTTTAGGAATATGTATGAATTTGCTAACCATAATAATAATAATAAATAATAAAAACGTTACTTATAAAGCTCTTACCATCGAAGTCTCTAAGCGCTATACACACAAAATAGACTGATATACAATTACATCTTATACAAAACTAAAAATGCAAATAAACCTAGAAATTACAATACATATGGAATACACATCAAAGGGAACAGAGTTAATCAATCATCAAACGCAATTTTGAATAAATGTGTCTTGAGACTAGTTTTGAATAGGTTAACGGTTTGACAGTTTTTTACATTTAAAGGTAATCTGTTAAAGATGAATTGGTATAATTACAGTATAATTATAATCATCAGTTTTGGTCTTCTGTAACACAAACCTCCAAATATGTAATCTGCTAAAAGCCGCAGTGTCAACTCTAACTTTCACCAAATGATTTGTTCATTTTAATATGTTTTTACATCCTGTTTTTTTTTGGGGGGGGGGGGGGAGATTTTTCTTTTTCTTTTCAAGATAAAGGAAAGGAGATTGATCTCATCAGTATTATTTAATAAAACCTAAAAATATTCACGCTAAATTCATCAGTTTGCATGAAGTCGCCAATTCTCCGTTTCCAGAATTATTATCAATCATCAGCCTCTACTGTGCTGTTACAAATCCTACATTAATGACTGTATCATAATCTTGACCACAATTGTCACTTACTTTTTTGATGTACTCGATGAGTCGCTATCTGAATTGTATTTCTGGTTCTTCTCTGCCTCTTCCTGCAAAAAAAAATATGAAGGAATAAGAACTTGATGAAATTGGATATCCAACATGCACATGAAAGCAGTTTTTAACAAAGACTCGACTTGTAACACCATGAATAGTATTTTGCTACGTTCAACAAATCATTGGCTGCCAACATGATGGCCATTACTGCTATTGCCAATATGTAGCTCTTAACGCCTTCCAGCATGGAACTTGAAAACATCCCTTTTAACACAACTCCAGGAGACATGGACAACTTCTCTCTCTCTCTCTCTAAGTGCCATATCGTTTGACTTTGGCGATCATGCTGATCCACAACCCTCGGCTCCTAGCCTTCTGTATTAGTACCACACCCAGTTCTTTCACTCCTCTCTCTTCCAACAATTTCTGCAGACTGTCCGTCCAAAGTATCCTCCCTCTTCTCCTACTCCTCCTTCCCACAATTTTCTCCATCAAAGCAAGATTATCTAGGCCTTCTTTACATGTAATGTGACCCATGAACTTCAACTACCTAATCAACATCTCACGAATCATTTTCTTTTGCACTCCAGCTCTTGTAAGAACTTCCTCATTACTAACTTTGTCAGTCCAGGGGACTTTTCATCATTCTTCTTAAAAACCACATTTCTCAACTTACCCTGAGTGATTCCTGGAAGGAGGAAGCCTGGTACTGGGCATACTTGGAGATGGTGGTGAAGGACCGACTGCTCTCGCATCGCCACACCCTCTTCAGACCCAGTGCGTCCCAGTTCTCATCGGGAGGTTGCTGCCTCTGTAATGATTCAGAAAGACGGTAAAATGTGAACTGGCTATCAAGAGGAGTAACATAATGTAGTCTTAACCTGCTATTTGTAATCACCTGTATAGATTAGAAAGACTACATATCTATAAAGATATATTTCCTTCATAAGCAGAGTTTCTCATTGAAACTTGTAGCAGAAGAGTCTGTATATTAAGACCACTTACCAATATATTTTACTTTTCTTGGCTCCCTTGAGTGGTCTATATAGATATTTCATTGTAGGACCTAAGCTGTCTGATGTTAAGACAAAAGTTTCTGTTTAAAACTGTAAAGATTGAACAAAGTAATAATAGGCAAACTATTTGGTGAATACCACCCCAAGCTCTGGTACACTAGGGTTGGGGTCAGGCTCAGAGCCAAGGTAATGATCAGGATTAGGGTTAGGGTTACTGGTGAGGTGGGGGTATTCTGCAACATTTGTTTGAATTTGGCTGGAATCTTGCCAACATTCACACGCCGTCGCTAGCGCTGCACAAAAAACACGTACCTGTGACCTGACCTCTACAGGATGGTCGCCGTGCGTCTCCACCAGCGTCTTGGTGGAGAAGAGACCCAAGTCCAGCTTGAGTGCGGCGGCCAGTCCCCGGATGACCGTGATGGGCTGATCTGCGGACATGCAATAGTCTGCCAGGGCTTGGGAGTAGGCCTCGGTCTTGTTTTGGACCTGTGGAAAGACGGGATAATCCTAATTAAGTCTATATTCCTTAATAATAATAATACACAATATTTATTAGGCGCTTGATACGGGTGTCTCTTTACCAAAACTTATAATAAACACACAACTTATACATCTATTCTTTATTCAATAAATCATGCAAGGATTGGAACCCTACACTGCCATATTGTTTGTAATACATCAATACTTAAAGTGTGACAAGTCCACTGTTTGTTCCAATAGCCATCCAAAACCACTAGAGAGTTCATCCTATTGTACAAGGATCATTCGGTTAAAGGGATAGTTGAGTTCTGTTGCAGAGGGCGCTACACAAAATAACCATGCACTTTGAAGGCATTTGCGATCTGAGAACAGAACCCAACTATCCCGTTAACCTAGAATTACAATATAATTTTGGGAAGACATTGAGATGCTGGAAGCACCTCAGAAGCCCCCCCCCCCCCCCTACTCCCTACGCCTCTCCTTTTTTTTTTCTTTGTGACCCAATCAACATTGACTATAAAATATAAAATATAATCTTCATAAAAATATACGGAATAAGTTTATTTAGGAAAAGTGAATTTCCAAAGAACCAAGAGAGGCAAAACAAAAAATAGATATTAATTAAAGATCACCAAAAGGTAGAAGAAAAGGATGAAGATGAATTTGAAAATTATAGGCATCGAGGATAAGAGAAAAATAATGACAATGATGACCATACTGAGTAGTACTCACATAAACACTGGGTGTTGGCGGGTTCAGTTGATCCTTGGGGAGGGGTGGATAGGGGATCTGGGGCGGGGCTGGAGGGGGCATTTTCTCCATCCAGATGCTGCTGTTGGCCAGGCCGTTGCGCCCCTTCAGCTTGCGGCACTCCTCCAGGATCTTGGCAGAGTTGACGTAAATGGAGAGGGATGACGGAGATGGGGCGGACGTCAGAGACTTGACGGTGGCAGAGTTGAGAGAGGTGTTCACATTCAAGACCTGTCAAGGGGAAGGAAAGCAATTCACATTGGATAATGGGTTGAGAGAGGTGTTCACATTCAAGACCCGTCAATGTGAAGGAAAGCAGTTCACATTGTATAGTCCTCAGTTTGAGTGATAAATATAAGAACATGTTTTTCCTTACAGAAAGGGGTAAATTGGTGGAAGTGGGGTCAAAAGAGGAAAGAGGCATCATCCTGCCACTCTAGTATGTGCTTATATCCTCTCTAAATATTAAAAAAAGACCAGCAAATATGTGAACCAGTGGGCAAGGTTACCAATGTACCCACATTCTGTGGTGTTTCTTCCATAATGCCTGGATAATATAAAAAATTGAATTCTCCAATCATACATAAAACTTATACCTGGTCTAAATTTTCACTGATATTCAGTCTGCAGTCTCTTTCACAAACTACTGTAATTCCTGGATCTTTATATTCAAACCTAATTGTTCACCTAACCTAAAAGCCAACTGCAACAAAATTCTACATCATGGATGAACTAAAAAAACCTTGAGAAAACATCACTGAAGGAAGAGTTGAAGTAGTAGTACCAGCCTACCTGATCAAAGTGGTTGTCAGAGACATGATTCTGCTGCAGAACCTCTCCATCCTCTCCGGCTCGTTGCCTGTTACCCTGTGTGGCTTGGAGATCACTGGAAAGCTCTGATGAACACCGAAGTCCATCCAACAAGGACGTGCTATTCGTCGTCCCGGCCGCTTGCTTCTCAGCGAGAGCCGACTGGAATGATGCTTGAAACTGGTTGTGCGTGGAAACAGGAAGCGGCGTCTTAAACACATTGTCTTTCGTGCCATCCACACTTGTTGGCAACCCACTCGCGGCACTACTCACGCCACAAGGCATGTCTAGGTTTGTCCTGTTTTGAGCATGGCTCGGTAAAGAATGAGCAGTCCGATTTGTCGGGGATGACCCGTATGCGGAAGAAGTTGCAGGCTTGTTGGCAGGATCCCCCTGCGAGAGCTGCGCGAGCATGTTGTCAGCAATTTCCTGCGGCGACATGAGGTTCGGTCTCATTTCCGATGCACCAGTTCTGGATTTAAACTCCTTGAGTTTGTGGCTCATGTCAAGGTTCTGAGGGGCGACCACATTTGGAGCAGGAAAATCTAGCATGTTCTGTGAGGCAGGGGAACTCCCCAAATGACGAGGGCTCATTGAATTTGAGGACACAGGGGAAAGTAACCCCTTAGGGGTATGCAGCGGAGAGGACACTCCTGATAAAGATACCTGTGATGCCCCTGAATGCATGGGGCTGCCGAGGAGCTGGTTATTGAACAGACCATGGGACATCTCCTGAGGTTGCGTTTTCTGCAAATGGAAAAAGTCTGGCGAGACGGACTGGAGGACGTTCACATCCTGGTGTTGCTGGGCAAGCGCATTAAGACCCTGCTGACTACCACCATGTTGCTGCTGCTGTTGCTGATGCTGCTGCAACAAACTGGCAACTGTGCTCGAGGCATTTCCGGGCTGTGTCGTCATGTTCGGGATACCGTTTCCCATGGAATTCACTGAGCCCGGCAAGGTGTTGATACTCTGCAAATTGATAATGAAACAAGAAAGTGAGAAATAGGGTTAGGACATATTCTAGAATAAAAAATAATAAAATGTTTTTTGTATATGTATTCATGAGTAAAGTTCTTTACAAATTAGAATGTTTAACATCAACAGGACATAGGCATAACTTTTAGAAGTTTACATCTATCATTTTATTTGATTATCTCTTTGTTTTCATGTTTTCAATACAATATTGAATCTACTTTATGCCAATCACATCACAGAGAAAGTCTTCTCTGGCTATACTTACAGTCTGGTTGATAAGGCTACTGACGGATTGGGCTGCTGTGGTGATGTGGAGATCCCCCGGTGTCAGCCCATGCAGCATGGTTGAGGTGGGTGTGCCAGCGGGAGGACCACCCTGGTGGGGGAGCGAGGGGGATTGCGAGAGCGGCAGCTGATGCCTCTGGATCTGTTGGATCTTCAGCATCTAGGGATAGGTGAACAAGTCAAATTAGTTAGCCATTATTTTAGCTACACCACGCCATACCATGAGCCAGAAGGTCATCAAACCCTATCATTATGCACAAAATAAATGCCATTCTGCCTCACAAGAGAGTCACTATTTTCCTACAATTTAAACAAAACTGTTTAATGTAATGTCCTTTCGCAAAGGTCAGGTGAAGGTCTTACTAAAAAAACAAAGGCACCTTATAAAGTAGGCTTGCGGATGCATCATGTGAGAGAGGGAGGATTGAGGAGTCCTGAAAAGGACTCTCTGTAATCTTTCTTGAGGGTGTGTAGTTCTGAAAAGGACTGTTGGTGTAGTCTTTATTCATTCATTAGGCACCTTTCTTTCTTAGCAAAGCTACATACCTGCTGCTGATGTTGCTGCATCATCCAGAAATTATGTTGGAACTGCTGAAGGACTATCTGCTGCTCCGGGGTGAGGCTTGCCTGGTTCTGCTGCAGCTGATGCATCAACTGGATCTGCTGTGCTGTCAGGTAGAACGAGGGTGTCGACACCTGCTGCTGCTGCTGCTGCTGCTGCTGGTGCTGGTTCACCGAAGGCTGTGGCTGTTGCATCCCACAGCTGCCATCCCGTATTGGTTCGGGTGTGCTCCTGGCGCTGTTGGGCAGGCCGGGAAGAGTTCCTTGACCCGTCGACTGCAATGGCTGTGGCTGCTGAGGTGTCGCCAGGCTGCCTGCCTGCTGCTGTTGCTGCTGCTGCTCTCGTTGCTGCTGCTGCAGTTGTTGTTGTTGCAGCAGTTCAGCGACGGAGGTGGAAGACTGATATATATTGAACAAGAAGTATAAGGAAAAGATGTGACGTTATTTAGAGTGTACTCACCAAAGGCATAATCAAAGATACGGAAGAGGAAGAAGTAAAATCATTGTATACCTTAGAGATGTACTCGACACTCATCTCATACTACTTTCAGTTGATGCTGGGTAAAAGCTTGTACATCCGCTGGTATTGAAAGACATAAGCTATCAGCACAAAACTTTCTGATACCCATGTCAAACCTTGGGGACTGACAAGATACCAACAAAAAATTACATTTGCTTTAATGGCCAAGACCCACTCAGTTAGGAGTCGATTTGAAGGTGTGGCTGAGGAATGGTAATTTTCCCTATACAGTCAAACCTGCTTTAGTGACCACCTGTCTACAAAGACCACCTGTCTACAAAGGCCACTTTTTGTGTTTCACTTGGGTGGTCGCTATAGACGGGTTTGACTGTACATACCAAGAAAAAGGACTACATACCCGAGGTTTTTTCTTGCTGTTTGAGTTTTTCCTGCGCTTGGATGGGTTGCCTGGCTGGGCGTTGACCTGAGCTTGAGATGACGGGGTGCTGTTGGGTTGGCCAGCGGTGCCAGGAAGGGTGGCATTGAACTGACTGTTGGCAACGTGGCCCGGATACGGGGGAGGGGGCATCATTTTGGTGCCTCCAGCAGGATGCAGCAAACGGGCCTGCAAGAAACATAGGCAACACATATTATTACTCGTCTACTGATAAGATCATATTGTGCTTCAGGATGTTGTAATGCGTATCTGCCTGTGGACACCACCAACAGAGTAAAAGGCATACCATTATATTTTACCTTTAAATGTTACCAAAATGCCTTCCATAATGGCAAACAAATTGATGGTACAAAAAGAATAGATTCATCATTATTATTTTTGTAATCATTGTTAAGTGAGGAATATTCATATTTTAAATAGAAATTGAGGCTGATTCATTGAGTTATAACAAGTAAATACTGAAGATTTGTTACATTGGAGAGGATGAATGGAAGGGTTTTATACCTGTTGAATGGCAAGGTTGCCTTGTCTAGAGGTTAGCTCAGCTGGAATAGGAAGACTCCATGCCTCCTCTATACTAGGCAGTGTCTTACTTCTGTGATATGGGAAGAGAAGGAGAGAGAGAAAGAGAGTTAATATCGCTAGTGACATTCGTTTGTCTCGCAATGTATGGTCAACAAGGGATCAATAGATCAGGACGTTTTGTGCGCCGCTGCATTTCGATCAAAGATAGTTATAGTTTTTTTTTGTTTTTACACAGACACACAAACAGGCACGCACACACAAGTGTGGAGCCTTATTCACAGTACCCTCCTGGAGACCCAAATCAAACACACCTACATCTCAACACATTTAAAAAAACACTTTAAAGCCCCACCGCACGAGTTTGGCCAGGAGGGATTAGACCTCCCTGCATGGTCACTAACAGGTTGTAACCTCATCAAATTAGCTCTCAATTAACATAAGAAAAAGAGGATCATGGGGGACCAATGGTTACCAATTAGGAATTGTTTGCTATATAGAGGGCGCAAGTAGCTATAAGTAGTACAGTGGGGCATTAAATCAAGATGTGGAACTTACTTGTTTTGCATATTGGGATGATGCATGCTGTTGACCTGAGCCTGCAGGAGTTTAATCCGCTTGGAGAGTGCTGCTGCCACTGCCACCTTGGAGCTCTTGGAAGCGTTGATGTAACACGTCAGGGCATCCCTGAAAACACACCAATCAAAGGAACCGCTCAAATATTGCAACAAACTTGAACTCTTCCTGGGGGGCGTTTCACAAAACTTGTCATCAGTGAAAAATGACAGTTTTTGTTATAAGCTACTGAAATCCTTGCTTCTGATTGGTTATCAGCAGATTTGTCACTGATTTTAGTCATTAGTCATTGAAAAAAAGGCTTTGAGAAATGGGCACCAGATGTATATTGTACATCAATTCTGTAACAACTGCAAAAACTTTGTCACAAAAGTACCCTCAGCCTGATCCTAACCCAAAAGCTAATAACTTTACTGATGCAGGGTGGGGTCTCCTGCAATCAATCCTAAATCAATTAAGCCTATATCTCAGATTCCTAAGAATTGGGAAGACAAACTGCAAGTTCAAGAGTAAAATCAAAGTTTATTTGTCATAAGGCAATGACATGTTTGAATGGTAACATTTTCTTCACACTTTAAACTAATCATGTGTTATGTAAGGGCTCCCCCAACAAACAAAATGGGTAGTCAACATATGATTCTTTAGCATATATCTCAAGATGGAAATCCATATTAATCGTAGGGTTCTCCTTTTGAGGGGAAACATTGTGGAGTCTGACTGACCTGGGTTGATTGCAGGCCTCGTATAGGATGCCCAGATCGGTCCACGCTGCAGTGTGGGACTTATCTAGCTGCACGGCACAGATGTAGGCCTGCAGTGCATCCATAGGCTGGTTCTGCTGCTGGTATAAGACACTGTGATGGAAGAGGAAAATAAAACGTTTAATGAAAAATATGCTTCCAGTGGGAACCTGATTTAATACTCCAGGATATACGAAACATTCTCCACCAACCGTTGCTTTGTGTTCACCTACCTACACAAATCTAATTTCAACACAAAGACCAAACATTATAAACCCTCAACCTAACCTACTTTTGTAAATGCCATCCTAATCATAGATCTGGAATTAAGTAAGGCCCGAAAAAAAATTCACTGGCGCAAAAGATGGATCACCTCCAAGGAACAAACACCATGTGAATCAGGTTCTTTGATTCAACTCACAGATGGAATTATTTAAATATCTTTTATGTGTCTTTGCCCATGGAATGAATCATGTTTTTTAAACTCATTTATTTGCGGAAGCACTCAAGTGCTACGTGGGGTCAACGTCTTACCAAAAAAACATAGCCCTACTCCCCTTCCCCATTCAAGAGCATATGAACCTAAGCTATTGAGCACAGGGTGTCTATATTGGCCTCTGACTTGTCTATGGAGTGACGGTAGAGACAAAGGCAACATGCACTTCCTGGTTGGGGGTTTGTACACCCTGAACGGAGCATGTCCCTGCCCCCTCTGACATATTTTATCTAAACGGCCCCCCTTCCCTATTCTCCTCGAAAATCCCTTGAACCTACCCTATTGAGCACCAGGTGTCCGCATTGGCCTCTGACTTGTCTATGGAGTGGCGATAGGAGACAAAGGCATCATGCACCTTGCCGATGTTGGAGTAGCAGCGACCTAGGAGGTACCAGGACTGGCCGCTGTTGGGCTCAACTTCAAGGGACTTGAGGAGGTTCTGGATGGCCAGGGTTTCCCTGGAGGTCTTGTCACCAAGCTGGTCCGAGCTGTGGTACAACCAACCTGCAAAGGGACAACAAATCATGTCATTTCTTATCAATCTTATCAATGGTTCTCTGATCAACCTATATATTCTTTTACCATTTAATATAAATTGTTCTCAGCTTTCATATACTTCCTCTCAATAAAGGGCATTCATATGTTGTTTTTAAGATGTTTTGTATTACTTGTCCACACTTTTTTTTTTTTTTATTTAATTTAATTTATTCTGATTTTTTTCTTCTCATGGTCCTTTACTCCAGACTACCTACCTAGATGTACATGTACACTGTGGACTACCAACAAGAATAAGTGACCTTTTCGAGTGTTTTTTTTTTCTTCTTCTTTGTATTCTAAGGCAAAGAGTAACCTCTCATATTCATACGTACAGCCACATGCATTTCTAAACAACATTTATCAGTACTACTGTATCAAGGGCCTACACATATACGTCAAATGTCAAACATCTTCTCTCCCTCATCATCGATGTATTCAAATCATTTGCATGCAACTGAAACTTCAGGTAAAAATAGATCTTTTCTTAGCAATCGCCATGAAAAGCTTTAATGTCTGATGAAAATTATTTTTAGTTTCTTTTTATACACCTGTTTGCGTAGTTTGGCTCTTGTATCAACATCATACATACATCGTATTGTATAATTTATTCTACATTTGTAATCTTTGTACGTAATTAAATATATTTGATTTTTTTTTGGTCTTTTTAATAACATTTGTGTATGATAATATTGTAAATACAGACTTGTTTTAAAACAGTCTCTTGGCTAAAAGCAGTATAGTTTTTACATCGTGTTTAAATAAAGAAAACAAGGAAACAGTCAAACTACACAAACAATAGACAATGAATGTGAAGGCATATGAAGAGCAATCCTTTACAGGGGACATTTCTACTATGATATTCCTCCAAACTGGAATAAGAAGGCTCACAAAATATTCACCATCTTTATCAGAACTCAACCTTCTCTACTCTTCTGTGCATTACAGATATTATCAGTTACTCACCGAGTTGTCTGAATGTTGTCGCTTTCAGGCCTTCCGGTAGAGGGTCCTGAAGCAGGATGGCTTCGTACGATTCCTTGGCGTTCTTATGTTTGTTCTGCTGGAGGAGACAAAACACCAAAGGAACTTATAACAATGAAGCAAGGTGTCAACACCTGAAAGTTGGGTGTCAGTATCGTGTGACTCAATAGTGCCGACACTAGGGTGTCAAATCTGGTTCTTACACTGAACAACTATGAGTAGGAGACATGACATCAAAGGAACTTATAACGATGAAGCAAGGTGTCAACATCTGAAAATTTGGTGTCAGCATTGTGTGACTATATTGTGTTCAACACTATTAAAGATGTCAAATCTAGTGCTAACAGTACACGCAGGGAGAACTTTGAGGAGGCAATGTGTCAAAAATTTGAAATTTGGTGTGTGCATTTGTCAGCAGTAAGGTGCGAAACACCACATTTGCCTAAGTAGCAATTTATAAAAAACACAGTCAGTCGTTCTTCTTTTTGTTAATCATTATTCCCCTTGTATCCCATTACCACCTACATTGTAGAAATGTATATCCTTTTTAATTCTTTACTATAATAAAGTACCTACTACAACAATTGCAAAGGTTTGCTGAATAACTCATCCAAAGGCAAAGCATACCAGAATATAAAGTAGTTTTATTGAATATTAATAAGACAAACTACATAAAATGACTATGATGACTATGAATTCTATGAAAAATAGAAAATTATACGAAAGAAGAAATAAACAACAAGACACTTACCTGCACCTCATTCAAGTGTGCTATATGAAATTTAACTGGAAGAAAACAGAAACAGAAAAGAAAATTAATATTACACACTTCTTCAAGTTTCCAATCACAAAGAGAAAACACTCCAAAATAGCCTAGGATTTTTCTCGATCTATTTGGATAAAAATGTGCTCAAACTTTGGTCGTGACCTTTGACATTTGCCTTCACAATGTTCATATTGGTACTCACTTTGTGTATACATGTTCAATCCCTTCAAAGTTTGCTGTCATAAATAATCAACCAGTTGGAACTTTGCGAGAGAACAAAATATACAGCTGCCTTCCAGAACCGATTCTGGTAAAATACTAGACATGTCATCCACCTGATCAATCAGAACCCTTCATTTATTAATTTGACCATTGTGGAATATGACGCCAAATTATGCCATTGTCACATGCATTTAATAGATCATGAGCTAAGAATAGCTCTACTATACAATATCTACTTCCTCTGAGCTAAAGTTAGAAGAGCGATAAAGGCGTCACTTCCATCATATTTCCTTGTCCACCGGTAATGAGATCGTGTTAATGTTTGCTGATCTACCCACCCTCCTGTGTGATATCATTTAGAATGGTAGTCTGTTGCATCTAGACCCTTTTGCACCAAACTTGCAATTCGGGTCAAATATATCTTTGTTAAGTCTAGCTGAGATGTAATAGGGCAGTTTGTTCCTGTGAGTGGAAATCACACTTGCCCAGTGCAGCAGGACTAGTGCAATAATGAAGGTTGCCATGTGTCAGTTTTATCGGGTATTAAACTGAGTCTGAAATAACAGACTAACACACACCAATCGAGTCAACCAGTCAGGACGGTGGGGGAATTCGGGGTATTCCCCTTTGAAGTGTAAGCAAGGGCATTCCTTAGATCATATTCAAATGTGTATTCAGGCTCTATCAAGCACACAAACATACACACTATAGTGTTAGGTACAAAACAGGGTAATTACTGAAAAGGTTTCCGCACTTCATAGAAAATGAAATCCACCACTTTTCCATGATTTTCAAAAATAACGCCACCTATTTCATCAAGGATATCACACAAACTTGGAAAGTTACAACATCTTCCGCCCAGGGAGTGACAATTTCTTATTTTCATATATAACATGAATTTAATACATCATTTGTTCATGACTTTGGACAATTTTCCTTTTTTTTAAATTCAAGACTTGTTTACTACCATCACCATCACCACCACCAACCATCACTATCACCATCACCATCACCACCACCAACCATCACTATCACCATCACCACCACCAATACCATCACTACCATCACCATCATCATCATTATCATCACATCACCACCATCATCATAATCATCATCACCACCACCATCACCACCACCACCAGCACCACCACCAACACCACCAATACCATCACCAGCGTTGCCACCACCACCACCAACCCACCCCACCATCACCAGCGCCCCCAGCGCCGCCGCCACCACCGCCACCACCGCCACCACCGCCAATACCACCACCATCACCATTACCAGACGACTTACTTTGAGGTTTGGAGAGGGTGCAGGGGCTATTGTCGATCAAAGCCAACTGGTAATGCTTGAGACTTGAATCAAAGTCCGAGTTCACTTTGAACATGTGACCCAGGCGCAGATGTACCTCATTGGCTCGACTGAACCCTGGGTCAATGTAGAGGACCTGCTGGAAAGCTCGTACCGCCCTGAAAAATACAAGTAAAACACCCAAGTTTAAATTAAAAATCCAAAATATTGAAGAAAAAGTCCATTTCAAACATCATTCCAATGCACAATTATACTCCAATCATATCCACAAACTGACAACAATCTAAATTAAAAATGAAATTACCGGTATCCCCAATAACCAAGAATATGCTGTATTCAGTCTGTACAATTTGTTAATATCATTTCAAATTGGCTTCTTAATCCCTACTAATCCCAACACCAGACTAACAATAGACTGAATAGAATTACATTACCCCAAATGGCAACATTTTTGTCAGTTTTGGGTTGATTTGGAGTTGCTTTGGCAATATGACTGGTGCTTTACAAGTCAAACAAGACACACGAGAAGATGCATTGCAATGGAATAGAACAAAGCCCTAACAATACTAAAAAATTAAAAAAAAATTACTGATATCAAAACAGTAAAAACTGGACCAGTCTAGAAATGTAAATGTAAAAGTCCATTCACATGCTCAGCACAATCAGTCAACATCTCTCTCTCTCTCTCTCTCTCTCTCTCTCTCTCTCTCTCTCTCTCTCTCTCTCTCACTCTCTTTCTCTCTCTGTCTCCGTCTCTCTATGTCTCTCTCTCTTGTCCTTTGGTATTGATTTCAAACTTTGGCTGAGCTCCAACCAAGCCGAAGCTACGTGCATTTTTCCCCCCTCCCTCACTGCCACAAAGAAAAGACCCTAAAAAGAACGAGCACCTAGAATGACGTCACTGAGCAGCTAGCCGGAAGAACATGCCAGCGTTTCATTTACTTTCCCATCAAACCTGCCAGAACATTACACACGCGTTAGAGGACATTCAGTATTCATGTCTCAAAGTCCCTAATACAGACGTCACTTTCTGAATGAGTTTCTATTTTCGTCCATATAACAGAATCAAGTGCGCTCCTCAGTCAGCAGTAGTAATAGTAAGCATATTCTGCTGGCATGTTTTCAACTATGGTTATGAGCGTGGGCTGAGCTTTAATGACCAACTAGTCTTTCTTTTTCCACCTCAACGGCCAATTACCGTTGTTTACGCAGTGCAGAAATGAGATCTCCTTCATTTGTCACAATTAATGTATCAAATTAATTATACATCTTGTAATTTATCAATGTTATGTCACATGCTTTCTCTCTCTCTTCCTTATTTCTCTATTTTTTTCTTCTTTTCTCTCTCTTTCTGCATTATCTGTATTATCTCTCAATCTGTGGCAACTGAAAATCCAGAAACAGCGTCAGCTACAACCTGCCTCCCTCGCACTGGGAGTGGGAGGAGAACCGACGGCAAACGCATCTGGCCATGACCATGCAGTGGGCGACCCGCCTACTACTAGGGAAATCCCCCTGCGTGAGTCATATCCAAAGCGTGGAACCCATGACCATAATAACTACCATGGATTGGGTCGTTGTTCTGCCAACATGAATACGATCACTTGGTCATGGCTACTTATTTAGCAAATGCCGTCACAGTTGTCTAATAGCATCTTAAAAGTGCAAGATGTTTTGAAAAAAACTTGATGGAAGGAAACTATGGACTCCTGTGAAGCAACATTCCTCCTGTAATAACTTTTCATTATGGTGGGGTCGAGAGATCATATGCTGTCTATTCTGACACGTAACATAAAGCAACTTCTCATGAGTTTCCCACATATTTCTGGCTATTCCATAAAATTTCAAGTGTCCCGAACAAAGTAATATTCTTCTCACATATTCCATCCAGAATGATCAAGTTGCATGCATGCAGAGACAGTGACATAAACACTTGTATATGATAAACAAACAAAAACATAAATAATAATTCACTACTTTATTGTTGTTATTATGCAGATACAAAGTGAACTGTAGCAAACATTTCAATTTCTTTTACAAGATCAGCCCTAATTTCTAATTCCTAAAGTCCTATTCCACATTATACATGTCTTTGTCCGATTTCTTTGACAAAAATCAAAAAATACACAACTTAGCTTTATATGTGGAAACATGAAGAGAAATGAAACACACCAATTTTTTCCTTCAAAACCAGCCCTATTAGAGTCTTATCTCCTACTTCAGATCCCAAGTAACTTCATACCATGAATAGTTTCCCCGATCGCATTCATTAGTAGATTGCAAACATATTGTATTTCGCTGATGTCGGCCAACGACTCCACAAGCTAAGATTGGCTATTTACTTCCGCCTGGCTCCGGCGGACGCAGCGAATGCTACATACCGCCGGCAAGGTTTTGTCACTCGATCCCAAGAGATGGAGCAGAGCTTTGAAAGCCTTGAACTCCTTTCCGTTGACCTGTGGAGGATGCTTGTTACATCTATTGCTCGTCATCTTGCTTTCATGTAACTTCCGGACAAAGAGTCGCCCACCCCCCCCCCCCCCCCCTCCTCCCACTTCAAGTGTTTTGATCAATGTTATTCTCTTTTTCTGAGAACAAAAACAGTGTCACTATCTGATACCCCTCAATCGAATTGGAGCAGTCTCTTTCTCTCTCAATTGCTCGCGGTCTCAACGTTTCTTTCATCTTCATGTCATTCTTTTCTTCTTACTTGTTCTCATTTCCTGGCTCCTCTAACTTCTTTGACCTTTTTCATCAGCAATGATCTTATCTGTTCTCTCCTTCAGTCTGCATCTTGCATCTCCTTCTCTCTCTCTCTCTCTTTCTCTCTCTCTTTCTGTCTCTCCCCCTCTTCCTCTCTCATTTGTTCACTGCACATCTCTGTATATATTACATTTTGCCATCTAAATTACATCTACACGCACCTACAAATGTAGCTAAGAATGATTTATTGTTTGACAGTCTGACTTAATACATCAAATCTCTCCCACACACACACACGCATTTACATACATCACATGATTCAACAATGCCTTATCATAACCATTACTAAACAACAACATCAGGACCATATAACCAAAGAAAAATATCACTCATACTCATAGCCTCAATAATCGGTAACATCACATATAATGTGCAACCCTACCAACTGCATCAAGGAAAGTGTCCCTTTTCTTCAGATGCTTGCATGTACTAAGGTTTGTACTGCCATCAACAATGCATGGCCTGAATGGCCTTACAGCCTTCAAAAACAATTTCATAAAATATGAGTTCTAGACATCGAGAAAGAATTGCCACCAAAGATGCGATAATTGAGTGTTATCATGTGTAATGCATACCCCAAGCAGTTGCATTAGAGATTTAGCTCATTTATCAAAAATATATTTATAAAATCAATAAGATTGTAAAGCCACTGACAAAACACATCCTTGAACAACCTCATTGCAGGAAGCCGATAGAACAATCTTATATATTTAAAACCTGCTTTAACGACCACCTGTACAAAAGACCACATTTTTATTTCCCTTGAAACGTGCACTAAAGGAACCTGTACATAATGACCACTTTTCTTGTCACCCTTGAGCGGCCTTTATTTAAAGGTTACTTGCATCTTATCAAGCTCACCTGTCGTCTTCTTCTGAATCGTAGCACTCGGACGAGTCGTCCTGGTGCTCAGAGGACGACTCCTCCGACAGGCCATCTTCTCCGAAAGGAAAGTTAGCAGGAGTCCAACTAAAGTCGTCTTCCTCCTCAAAGGACGAAGCCCTTCGCTTCATTTTAAACTTCTCCTCTCAAACCTCGACAAAATAAATGTAAAATCCTCTTTTTTTGAGGGATCAGTCTTCTGTGTGCCCCGATGTCTTGTAAAGATTCTTAGAAGGTGCAATGAAAGATTCAAAGTCCATTAAGACCCATGATGAAATGTCTTGAAGAAACGGTGTCGTCTACTAAGACTTCCTTCAAAATGTTCTCGAGACAGACGATGGTGAGGAGATGCACAAGACTGTCACATAAGCCATAAAAACATGAAGAAAGAGGGCTGTGCGAGAGATGGAACATGTGGATCACGGACGAACTTTGCGTTGGAAACTGGAATGGTAGTGGGTAGCAACAGACGCTCAGCTGTCAGGCAGACTGGAGTTGCAGACGGGGTTTGTGTGAGAGAGGCAGCCAAACAGTGACTAATATACTGTACCGATGGAAGGCAGTGGAACGTTCAATGCCATACACACTTCTACACTTCCACACACGCGCACACACACAGAGGTTCATACACACGCTCAGAATTACGCACACGCTCTCGTAGAGAATATCCACACGTGTAGTGGAGGCTCGTGAAGTTGATCTGAAGGACAGAGGCCGAGAGCGAGAGAAAGAGAGAGAGAGAGAGAGAGAGAGGATGGTGGTTGGAGAAAGAGAAAAGGAGATAGATGGAGAGAATCCACTTCCCCATGTGAGTGCTTGGCTCATAAATTATCTGTGACGTCGTTGGCTATGCTGTCACAGAGAGCGAGCACGTCATCCTTTCTCTACATTGAAGCGGGCGTACGTGACTAGCTGGCTTTATGCAACAAAGATAGCCTGCACATGCACAAAGCTACTTTCTCCAAGGAAAAGGGAATCCCTCTTAATTATACATTTTTTTCTTTATTTCTCTGAATCTATGATTAATCAGTGGCTTTTCTCACTAACAAAGAATATCAAATCCTCAAAAGATAACCTGTAGAAAAGAACAAATTTGTGAAGAAATTTGATGGCTCATGAATATTTCCTTATCTCTGACTTAGGAAGAAGCTCTACAACCGGCCGACACTTGACACGGCTAATGAATCTAAAATAAAAACTTACATCATATGCCTTTATAACTTAGGTATCACTGGGTGTTATCATAAATCATTCACAGGTTCACATGCACTCCCCTTTCCCTTTCATTGAAGAAAACTACAAGTCATGGCAAGGCTTAACACTAACATGGGTCTTGCCCACGTGGCCGCCCCCCTTTTGTTTTGTTTTGCCATTAAGATAAAAGTACATTAAGATATACATCAAATAGTATATCAAAATTCAAAGCCCCTGTATAGCAATTCTATGATGACCATTCTTTGTTTTCTTGAGCAGTGTTTCACTTTCACACATGTATATAAACAACAACCTGTCTATAAAGATATCTTTTATTATTTCCCCTGAGCAACTCTTTATGTATATGTAGAGGTTTCACTGTATAATGTTAATTCTGCTGCTATGCTATACCCAATTAAAAGGTACAGTAACCAAAAAAAAGCTTTAGCGACCACCTGTGCAGAAAGACCACCTCTTTATAAGCCAGTTTGTAGATGCTATCTACGCATGGGTAGACAAACAAATTTGTACAAAATTGTCAAACTCATCAAGACAAAAATACTCTGTCATACTTGTTCATGAAAGTTGTGTAATGATTATTTATGCAACAACGGTACATTCTATGTTATACAAGTGGAGTTGAGAGGGCAAATAAAGGGTATTCATGAAGTATATGTGATTATTCTACAATACATGAAGTGTGACTTCTCCATTTTTTTAGATGTGTGGATATTTGGAGGTTATTTATTAACTGGTCTATAGACTATACTGACTACATTCTTTGTTTACTTGTGGGTTGCGCAGTGTTTCATCTTTCAAAAGTGTCTAAACATTTTCATGTCTCCCTTTTGGCTCGGGCAATCTTACAGGTGTCAAAGTAGTCCAGCACATATCTGATTCATAGGCCTATAACCAATTTTAAATCAGAGATTTCTTTTGAAATAATTACACAACCATGGTATTATGACATGCATGTTGTTATTTCATGAGGGGAAATAACACCACTGGCCAGACTGACCTTGTCCCAAGCCTCTGGTCAGTCTACAGAATGACCAGTGACTTTAAGGTGACCTTATGCAGGGTCAGGTGGGGGTTGAGACAGGTGTAAGCAATAACCCAATTTATTTTTTCTACCCTGAGGCCAGCCAGGCAGGCAGACTTGCTAGACATTCCTAATGCCCCAGACCATTAATCCTTGGTCTTTGGACTAGTCTACCATTCACAGACTCTATTTTTACACTTTTGGAAACAATAATAGTGGAACTTGAGCTATACAAACATACCTACACATACATGTATTAGTTGACAATGGATATGCAGAAATGGTTACTTTATACTACATTTCACTTACTTTATTCAGCAAATATCATTAATTTCTAAGGGAGCAGGATCCATGCAGTAATCTTCCATGTACAGACACTGTTATAATAACATGTCAAAGCACTTAAAACTACAGTAACAACTTACCGTACAAGTTGCACTAGCACAAGCTTATTCAATAAAGCTTGTACTCATGCATACATGTACTATGTAGCTGTACCGGTTAGAATTCCTGCAATATGTTACATGTGTATTTGAATGCATTGCTCTCAGGCAGATCTTATTTGATAAAAAAGAAAATAATCATTTAAATGCTTCATTTTCTACTTCAAAACTCCCAAATTTGTAGCAGAGTAATAGCTGAAGAGTACCAGAATCAGGTTACCTGGGAAACGTAAGTAAGTTAACCCCTTCTAACAAAGTTACATAGAGTTTAGAGCTTCTTTTAAACTAGGAAAGCAGTAAATGTTCTGCATAGTCCCACAGTCTCCTGCTTACAAAAGTTGCACACATTTTTTAGAGTTTCTTTTAAAGGCCCTTCTGTACTAGTTTGGCCAGAAGGGATTAGACCACCCAGAGAGGTCACTGACAGGTAGCTATCTCATCAACTCAGCTCTCAATTAACATAAGAAAAAGAGGATTATGGGGGACCAACAGGCACTGATTGGGGAAGTTTTCTATGTAGAGGGAGCAAGTACATGCAGCTACAAGTAGTACATGTACAGTGAGGCTTTAAACCAGTGGGGCTTTAAACCAGTGTAGCAGTAAACCAGCTGCTCAGTCCCACGTAGGTTGTGGGCCAAGAGTGGGTGGTGCACATGATTCTTATTGGTCCCGCAAAATATAAACTTAAACAAGTTTCATCAGTCACATTTAAACTGATAAAAGTGCCACCCTAACCTATGACTAACACACAGTGTCAATAACAATTTAGCTGAAATCTGCTATGTACACTAATGCATGTACATGTAGGTTACACTACCTATTATTTGGAGTCACTTGCTCACTGAAACATGAGTCTTTGTTAGCCCACATATTGTTCAACTAATCTCACACTTCTTATCTATTCGCTAAACAAATAAGGACTTCCAGTATGATGGGTGGTAAAACATGTGCAGGATTCTGATGAAAAATCCAATTGCAGCCATAACTATTGCTAAAACTGAACTAAGGCTGCGACGGGTAGTCGAATGCTCGAGTACCCGCACGGTTGACAACTACTCGGGTACGATTTCTCGTACCCGAATATTCGGCCGCAAAAAAAAAAAAAAAAAAAAAATGTCCAGGCCCACGCTTACCCGTGCCAGGGAGAGCGGCAGCCACTGGCATGGTACCGTCGGTAAAAATGTTTCCCAACTCAAGCACTGTCAAACTCACCTTTCAGAAACTGGGACCAAATGTCCAGATTTCTGTTTGGACTTGGAGGAAAATGGATTATTCTGCCATCTTTGGTTTTAAAACAGCATTGTTTACTGTTATTATTCTTATTAAATCGGCGCCTTCAACTGCAACTCAAAGTAAAATTGCATGCGTTTTGGGCGAGGGATCTGAGAAACTGCCGAGTGGTATGGTAGTGGCAAAAAAAGTCAAAAAAGAAAAAAAAGTCAAAAAAGAAAAAAAAGTCAAAAAAGTCAAAAAAATCTAAAAATTCAAAAAAAATCTTAAAAATTCAAAAAAATTCAAAAAAATTATAAAAAAAACATGGCGTCCGAATACTCGAGTATTCGCCTGTAAGCCTGGGAGTGTACTCGGGTACCTCATTACACTGTTGTGCACAGCCTTAAACTGAACGAACACTCAGAGCTTAGGCCGGTAACATTAGTCCTATAGATTCAGTTACAGCCCCTACCCCCTTACTTGTTACTTGTTGCAGTAATCACAATCGAGATCCTTGGAAGCTATACCGGGATGTCAATCATGTCATGTGTATCCCAATAAAGGTGCCAAGGTGCCAAGGTGCAAAGTTTATGTCTTCTCACATAGAATATATACAATAAATACTATAAATAATAATAATAATAATAATAAAAACGTTACTCATAAAGCGCTTACCACCGAAGTCTAAACATAAACCGAAGTCGAAATATAAACATACCTTTTGAATGATATGATAAGCGAGGTGTGATCCAGTGCTAGGTTTATACAAATGTAGTGTGAACTGGTAGACCAGAACTTGGCCAAGTTTCAAAGTTCCAACTTCCAACACAAAGAAAGTTTGAAGGACCACAAGTTCTACAACTCTATTTACACACAAGTGTGTTAAACATCACTACTCCGTATACCGGTACATGCATTGTACACTGCAGTGGTGTTATACGCATTGACCACGCACGTGTGTGAATCGGTCACAAAAGTTCAAACTCCTTCTCTACATATCTATACATACCCATTGGTTATTCCTGAATGTTTAACTGAAATATAGTCAGATATTGTTCCAAAATGATTCCAGACACAAGATACAGTCCACTGTACATTACCAGTCCACCTGGGTCAACAGGTAGCTTCAGAGGGGTGCAAAAACCACCCCCTTTGGGCTTGGGTACACTCCACCGGTAGTATGGGTGCGTAATTAGCCCCCCTGTCTGATTTGAATGTGCACCCCTATTGATCCCCCCTTGTGGTCTGCCAATGCCTGTTGTTTGGGATGGGTCACTCTACAAGAAAGGCACTGCAACAATAGAATGGAATTCAGACCCTCTAGTCTGCTCTTTCAGACCCTTGGTTGATTTGGGAAGTAGTAAAATATATACTATAAAAATAATAATAGTAATGAGAAATTGCATAGCAGCATAGAAGCTGATTTTGACGATGATCTTTAAACGTATATCACATTCAAGTATGAATATATATAAGTCTACTCAAAAAGAATATTGGAATGATAAATAGAGCACATTGATTAAAAGAAAAATTATCTCTTTTGGATGTTTTTAGCTTTCTTTAAGTTGGCAATCCATAATTATCCACTTTCAAATACTATCAAACAAACCTGCTCTTTAATCACATGAAAGATAAATTTGTCTTTTTGATTTTTGTAGCTTTATCTTCTATTTAGCAAGCCATAATCATCAACTTCCCAATACAAACATTGTAATTACCAGTATTAGAATTATTCTGAAATCTAAATCAAATCAAATAATAAATACAATCCCATAGGACTGCCGAATACTGAATTCAATTTCCTAGCACAAGTCTTGGACAAAACAAAATCCACTTTACAGCGCATCGGCCTATTTTAAGGCTATGGGTATGACCTTAAAACGGAACTACATGACACTTTGATTTCAATGTACTCAAATCAATCGACCAGTTCAAAGCAAATCAATACATTGTACAACATTAAAGTTATATCATCTTTAAAAATCAATAACAAAAGGTCACAAGTGACATGATCATAGACAAAAGGTTCACAACAGTGAAGCAATCTCAATGTCTGATATACTTTCAGTTTGTAGCTAGGAGGGCGTTGACCTATATATTTAACATGGTCATAGTTAGCATGCTTCTGGCTCTGAACAGATGATAATGTATGCTTGTAGCTATGAGGACGTTAACTGTATTGAAATATATGTGCCAAAGTCCCTGTGGCATCAATCAAACATAATTGAAGAAAAAAAGCATTGTAAAAATTACTATTTATGTTGGAATGAATCTTTTTGGCTTTCATGACATTGTTTTCTTAATTTTTCAAAAAGTTTCTTGTTGTTACCAGAGCTCTTTTAACAAAATCTTCAAGACCTCTTTTGGAGCTTTCATAAACAAAATTGGATCCCTACTCCTGCTTATTTCTTGCAAGTCACCATATATATTGAAAACAGTAGCATGGTGGGGGACCATCTTCAAGTTCAACCTTCCCCATTATACCCACAGAATCACTTAAAATTCCTGACTTTCAAAAAACGATGAATAATATAGAAAGTATTCATGAATTTCACTGGCCATTCTTTCCTCCAATCAGTCAGAGATCCAGAAAGGCTATAACACCATATTGTTGCACAAAGATTTGTCATACACTTTTGGGCCTTTAAAGGTAAAGACCAGTATTGGAAACGCCCCAATTTCAAAAAATGAAATGGAAGCTCTTTATTACCAATCATGTGAAAGAATATGTTTTGACTTATACATGATGATAACAAAATTGCCGGGAAACCGCCTACTAATTGATATATTTGGTAAATTAGTTTATATATTGGACTGTGAGAGATAAACGCACGTGTCATGCACGTGTGCGTAGTCCCATATACATCTTTCTCTGTACAGTGCTTGTAACTTTACGAAGACTGGGCCAAATTTCTTATCATTTTGATGATTCCAGAACCTTGCAGTACACACCAATACTTATATGCTAGATGATCAACCTTTTTTGATCGATTCCACAATGCAATCGCATGACCATAACTGTTCTTTAGCTTTAAGCTTCGAGCACTTTCAAGCTGGACAAATATGGAGCACACCACAAGATGTACACAGTGTTTGACAACTTTGTATACCTGCCTTGTTGAAAATGAAACTAAACATTCCACATGAAACGTGGAATGGAGACGAATGAAGCGCAAGCTGTTAGCCTCTCCTAAACAAAGAGGATATATACCCATCAGCATACCAGTCCCTTTAATCAGGGCTGTGTTCATACTCCAAGACTTATTCTGCACTTGACCCGCACACTAAGGCGATACACATCAGCATAATCAGATAATGTATATAATGTACCAGTTCCTTTAATAATTCAGTACAATGTTCATACTATAGATTTAGTCTGCATCTAATCTACACAAACTAAACACAGGGTATTAATCCCTAATCCCTATGAATAATCAGGACATGTCATGTTTACACTTAAAATTGAGTCCACATTAAATCTGTACAAAAGGCACTCACAAACAAGGCCAGCACAATAAGATGCTTTGTATCATACTACAACTTGATCCATACAAACTCTTTTTGGGGTTTGGTATTTGGTTCCTATAAAAATGTAAAATTCTCACAGAATTACAGGCCCCCCCCCCCCCCCAAAAAAAAAAGTTTGTGTAGGCTACCAATACCATACTTTATAAGTAGAATGATAGAAGACCGGAAGTCAAGGGATTGGACAACTTGAGCAGAGAGTACATAGTTTTCAACCTCAAAAGATAGGATAATGAGCCCAAAACCACACCTACATGTATATTGTAATAGAGTGACCAATGTATTGACCATTAGTGACCAATTTAGTGACCAATTCAGTGACCAGTCAGTCTGCTACTACAGACCCTAATTATTTTTCTCTAACATTGAAATCTTATGTGTGATTTTTGCTACCAGCGGAAATCAAGACTAAAATTATGTTTTATCATCAACATCATCGTCATCACCATTGTCATCACATAATTTAACATCACAGCATTATATAAATTATCATCATTTTGTTAGGATTTACTACAATCAAATTAATAATCATGGTAACACTAACAACCAAGATTCGGGTTCAGATTATAAAATTAACATTTTTCAAAGTTAAAAGGCATTAGAACCATGACTTCATTCTACATGTAGATAAATTAACAATAATCAGAATAGTTCATTTACAATTTATGTATACATACAAATGAAATACTAATATGAAAAGTGGTTTTCTACTACCTGTACAGTGTACACACATACATTACATGTACACATAATAGGACACAAATACCATAAGATGGAGCAATGACCGTTTGGCAAGCATGGTAGGTAATGGGGTTATAAGGTCAAGCATAATGAGATGAGAATCGATAGCACTTAGGTTTGACAGACGGACGGCTAGAAATATGAATCAATATTTTGTCTAGCAATTAACTTTTTTTTATGAGGAATGAGTCATTCATTGACAGAGATAACTCCAGGATTAAAAGCAATTTTTTAATAAAAACTTCCATTATCAAACTCCCCCCCCCCCCCCCCCCATCGATCCTCCTGAAATATTTACCAGTACCAGTAGTCATTTTAAGGAACAAAGGAGTTTATCTTCTTCTCTATCCTAATGGAATGAAGCTGAGACTGGGAATGCTTTAAATTCAAGCACCGTTTCATGAAATAATTCAAAGGGTATCATGTAACTATTTATTCGAAAATGTCAATTTATTCCTTTTTTTTTAACCTTTTGACCCTGATGGTGCCACATATACACATATTAATCAATGATGATAATGTTGATGATAATGATGATGGTGTGGTGATGATGATGAATTTACCAGTAATAAATTTTCTTGCCTAAAGTTCTCAAACATAACATTTTGTGGGACTACTTTAAATAGTGAAATGTAATTTGTTTTAATTGTTCATATTGAAAGAAACAATACTTCCATAGCTATTAAAACAATTCTTCTATTTATCTAAACTTGAGAATCTGGACCCTATCATCAAATTCTAGAAATGGGGCAGGCTAACTTTGCCAAACACAAATAAAAGGCTACAAAATTGAGAGTTACGCAACTGTAGCTGAATGAAACGCCTACAGGCTACAGGACAGCGAAACTGTCAAATACTTTTAGTTTTCATCTACGTGATGATGAGAATGAAGGGAGAGTCAAAATGCAGAAAATTATTCACAGAAAACAAGTGAAATACATCATTACATTATATGAGAATAAATAGCTCCACCATTACTGTCATACAAGTAGATCCAGAGGCATTAGAGTGCACATGTATCAAAGCATTTTATAGCCCCATTGATAAAGTCGGTAAAGTTGGTAAAGCCGGACAGATTTTTCACCTATTTAAAGATGTGGGAAGACGTACATGTAGCTTTTATCTTGCCTCTCATTAATTCAAATTTATCAGACTATTTTAAGATATGAGGTAGGAAAGCAGAGAAGTAGAAACAGTATTGCCACATCACCAATTCAAAAAGACTTTGATAATTAATACCACAAGAACACTACTTTAAGGGTGGTTCTGTTTACTTTGTTTGAAAAAATAGACATCTGTGAATTCTTTAAAGGTACTATTTTTGGCTTGGCAGATGCTATTTCTGAATTCTTAATTTGATAAAATCATTTATCTTATCACGATTCTGACCAGCATATTATTTGTGGGGCATTGAATCATTAATAAACTTCTTTGAGAGAACTTAACTTTTGTCATAAATGGTCTTTCAAAAGCAAGATACAATGTATTTAAAAAAATATATTCAAAAATGATTATCCTGTTTTATTTTCATTTAGTTTTTTATTTGCTCAACAAATCGTCGCTGTTTTCACGAAGTGACGGTAGTGAAAAAAAATTGCATTCACTTTGCGTTACGATTTTCCTCACTACCGTCACTTCGTGAAAACAAGGACGAAATGTGGAGATTTCAAATCGCCAAATAAGTTATTTTAAATAAAACCCAAAAGCTAAAATTAAATAAAATATTTTTAAAAAAAGAGAAAAATCTGATAATATATATTTAAATGTGTAAACAAATTATTATGACAGCTAATGAGATACTCTAACTTTGATAATATGATTTCTATCTTTCAATGTAAGACAAATTGGCAACTTCATTTAGGAGCAGTATACTTTGTGCCTCAAAATGTCTATTTGTATTGCTTGTGTGTATATTGGGGGGGTGCCCACCCACTGACTTGACCCTGTATTTCAACAGGGGGTCAGTGGATAGCAGCTTGACCCCTGCATGCCTGGTAACAAACAACCAGTCTCTAAGTTAGTCTTTAACAACAGACTCAAGTCAGAGCAGTGTTAAACTACCTCTATATAACCAGAGCAAAATAGAACATCAATGGGTGTTTAAAAAAAAGAGGGGTGGGCAGGTGTGCCCAAAAATAGCCCCTTGGCCCCTGAGAAAAATTATCTATCCACTAGACTTAAGATTAAAAATGAAATGCACAATGCCTTGGCCTATGCAATATCATTTTGCCACAGTAGTTTGCATGACTGCGCTATATGTAAACAAGGCTAAAATAGAGTGTTTTGGTAATCAAATTAAATTTATACTACTACTGAACTTCAACAGTTTTAACAGAAAGTTTCAAATACATTGCTTGAAGATGAAAAAATGTGGCAATGTGACGAATATTTGGCAGCAAGAAACTGATAGGAATCTCCATTGCTTGTGAAAATGATGCATATGAAATGAAATGAAAATTTCTGGTTTGAAGCACTGACAAAGGAAATTGGCAGAAGAGCTACGATGTAAGCCTGAAACGCTGTGCTCAATAAATCCTTGTATCCCCTACACCTTGCCTTCAAAGTAGGTCAAATTGGAATTCATCCTAATGCCTCTGGAATCTGTTGCAAAGGTATCTATCAGCATATCAACCTTAAAAACTAGTCAACTCTTTTTATTTTGTTCACAGAGAGCCTGAAAAGGTTACTGTATGCAGAGGTGAATGCCTACTGGATAGTATTGTTGGCATACATATCGCTTCATTTCATAGAAAACATCTTGATAAAAAACAAAAGGGAAGATGACCTTGAGATTTGAAGAGAGGGTGGGGGTGGGGGTGGGTGTGTGGAAGGGGGTGGGGGTGGGGGGGGGGAAACGAGATGAGAAATGGATATCAGGGCCCCATTACAGAAAATGGCAATGGCCAATCAAAAAAATTGCAATTGATTGCACAACTTTGTTTACAGGGCCAAGGTGAACAAATGGTTGTAGAGCACATGCATCTGCGACAATTGCTCCGTTATTTAAATATGAAACTTTTCAAACAAACGTTGTTCTTGACAACCTGAAAGCTTGCCTTTTTATGCAGCCCATTAACGTCTGTGCGTTCCTAGAGCATCTTTTTCGGACATCATTATGGAAATAAACTACAAAGTATGAATAGCCGACGGATGGAAATCTAACAAGATTTGAAGAGCCCACACCTTCAATATAGTGATTACAACTTTTTTTAATTCATAACTCTCTCATTTTTGTTCTGCTTTACTGTAGTTTGCTATTAAGGTTGGATATCCCTTTAAAACTTCAAGTAAAATCTAAAGGTTTATGTTACATGTACATACACTGAAGATGAAAAATAAATCAGCTACGGTATATATAAATGAAAAAAGTGTCACAGCAAAGGGGGTCAATAAACTGTTTGTATATAAAATATACAAAATAAAATTTAGAAGAATGGATTTTACAAAGATAAATATTGCAGGGCTCAGCTCGACACGAACAGATGCTTAAAATACATAATCACGTAACATCTAATCCACATTCTGGATAATCACTGGGCATGTTTGGACAAGTTTGCTTCAGCATTACAATAGAAAAATATTGGATTTGCATTAATACTTGCAAAATATTAAAAAAAACAATTGAAAAGTAGCTTGTATTATCAAAGGATTACGATCTAAGTTGGTATCTGCACGGGAGAGCATTAAAGTATGGATATACAGGACTACGGTACTATTTACAAGAGAAAATGTTAAAGATGCATTTGGGTATTTGCCAACTACATGTAACTTCAATTTACAAAACAAAAAATGTAAACAGATAATATATTTTTGTTTAAACACATCTCTTTGGAGCCAGAAGAGCGTTAACTCTGTGCTTAAAGTACATGAGTAAATGCCCATTTATTAGTTCCAAGTTCTTACTATTGACAAAAAGTATTTCATCATTAATGATGTTAGAGGAAACCGATTCTCAAGGTGATATAAATCAAAAGGATTTACAATAACTGGGCAGTTGCGGCAAGGTCGTTGCACTTTCTGCAACTCTGTATGTTCAGCAAGCAGGCTAATCTGACAAGCTTTGATTGATGTTCTTGCATTACTTTTACATCACAATATACTATGGTTAAAATATTATTTTCATCAGTATACTTTGGTTGAGGTCATAGGTCAAATGGGGGAGTACTTTAATTATTCATTTCAAACCACACACTTATGTGGCTTCACATCAATCATCTGCCATTAAAAAGATTTTAACTAGTTAGTCTCATCAATCAGACCTCTGAATGAACCTGTTTTACGAAATTACGACTGACAATTTAAGGAGAAGGTTGAGTTGTGGGAAGAGGTGAACAATACTTTGTGAGCGTATCATTGTTATTATGCAAGTGTGGAAGAACATCAGATAAAACGTGTTCCCTGAAAAGCATGGCTCTTCAATTGCCTTCTAAATATGCCATGTAACATCATAAATATCGGGACGGATTTTTACGCCACATGTTCGTCTAGTCCCATATACATCTTTCTGTGTACGATGCTTGTAACTTTACCAAGACTGGGCCAAATTTCTTACAATTCTGATGATTCCAGAACCTTGCAGTACACACCAATACTTATAATGTTAGAAGATCAACTTTTTCTGATCGATTCCACACCCTTTCTTTCATAATGCAATCGCATGACCAGAACTCAACTTTACCTTTAATCTTTAAATTACGACTGACAATTTAATATGCTGAGATTCAAGGATGTCTGAATGCAGGAAAAGCACACAAAATATGGCACAGCTAGGATTGCGCTCTGCCCAATTTTACATTATAAACATTGAAAAGGGATTTCACACAGATTTATAGAACAAGTCAGTTGCTATGGCAATTATCAAAAAATCCTTTAAGCATACTAAATACCAAAGGAATTAAAAAATTGTAAAAAGGGATTTGTAATACTTTTATCAATTATTAATCTATTATGTACTTAGTACCATCTCTCTCTCTCACTCTGCAGGGCGTTAGTAAAAACTGTAATTTCTAGTTGATCAAATGTTATTTATTATATACCGGTATGCTTTAAAACTTGCTTAAAAGAATAAGTCTGATAATGGATTGCATTTCGTTTCAAAGTAATTCTAAATAATTCATCATACAGTAGACACGTTACTTGAATCAGCAAGATAAAGTCCATTAAACAAACAAACAAACAAACAATGCTTGGTAGAAATAACAGAATTGAAATCCAAGTGGTCTACAAAGGGTTGGAACATATGACAAGCTCAATTTTCCAATTATATATTTTTTAATAAAAAATAATAATGGATATATTTTTATAGAGCATGTACAGTGTAGCCGCCACACAAGGTGCTCAAGACAATCCAATATTACCCCAGCTCTGCTAGGCTACCAATTTTCTTGCTCACAGCATTCAAGGAATTTCTTCCTACCAGGTACCCCATTTAACACCTGGAGAGCGACAGATGTAGATCATTGACTTGCAAAAGGACATTAGTGCCACGAAGGGACTTGAACAAGAAGCATGTGGTCCACAGTCTGGTGACGTATCAACTAGTATACATTTTCTACAAATATGCTAGGAGGACCTCACTTATTTTTAATGTTGAACTGAACAATCAGTATAGGTTGGGTTTAATTAGGTGATGCGCACCATTTCCAATCATAACAGTACTTAAGATTACTGAGAAGCCAAATTTAGGTTGCCCCAAATCAATCAAACGAATACAAAGTCTACTTTCTGTGCGTGCACGTAGAATCTATTAATATCATAGAGACTTCATCTTGAAGTATTTCTGCGCTAGAGACTCATTGAACTTTGCTTTGTCCCTGGGTTAGAAATAACAATACAAAGTTCACAAATTCAAAGATTAAAATACCACAAAAGTAGCTAGCTAGCGAATGATCCAGGGAGTGAATACTTCAGTGAATGATCAGTTTAGTAAATGAATGAATGAATAAATGAACGATTGAAAGAAAGAGAAATATTAGAGTAATGTAAATGGATTGATATATGGAAAAATGAATGAAGGAGAGAACAAACTCTTAACAAACCAAACAAATGAATGAATTATAAAACAAACAAATTAAAAAAGGAAATGAACAAGTGACTAGATGAATCAAGGAAAGAATAAACAAAAACAAAACCCTCACTGGAATAGAAAACAAAACAAAAGACATAAAAAAGAATGAATGAATGAATGAATTGATGAAAGAATTGATGGATGAAATAAAGGAAAAATAAGAAATGAATGAACGAATGAAAGAATGGATGAGCTAACTCACAAAGGAATGGACTTACAATCATTTTTTTGTTAAACCCTGATGACTGATTGAACAGAATGAAATAATAAATGAATGAACTCACAAAGGAATGAAGAAAAAAAATGGATGATTGAATGAATGAGTGAATAAATAAATAAAATAAATAAAATAATGAACAGCTGAACCAATGAGGGTCAAGACCAAGGTTATCTAGCCGTTCAAGCAACTAATCTAAGTTCCAACGCTGACTACGTGACTGCCTTGCGTGTGGCAATGGCCGGCACACAGACTCAAAAGGGGTTTTCCATTTTCCAACCGGGTTTTTTGTTTGTACTGTGGAGTGTGCTAAGATCTACTTAGACATTGCACCCATACAGTGAACTCTATAGTACCGTAGTCATTTATTTATTTTAGGCTGCTTGTACAATAACATTGTGCATACTCTTACCAAGTATTGATTATTTTCAATTTTGTATTTTGGGGAAATTGGTTTGTCCTGGATATGTTACTTGAGCATGCGACAAACAATTGTAAGAATATAAACACAAGACATATTTATAAAATTCCACTAGTCCACCTTTCATTCTGAAAAAACAGACAAAAGAATTCAACATTGCAAGGGGTGTAAATAATTTCGTTGCTGTCTGTATCTGAGTACAGAAGGATCATCTCATATAACTTAAGCTCATTTGGTAGAGCTACTATTGCAATACATACATGTACATTTCCGGATTTCCCTTTGTTTTTTATTTATTTTATTCTAATTTTCTTTCTATGATGACGTAAAAAGAAAGAGTTCACAGATTGGTTGTCATCTTTACAAGAACCCAACCTTCGCTGTAATTTGTAGGCTGCATGTAATTTATATACATGTACAGAAATATTATCTCATATGAATCAAGACTAGACGGTCACGGCATATAGCTCTCAGTGCAATAAAAACATGTTCAATTTATGTCTTGCACTCGCATTGTCCTTGCATTGTCCTCTGATATTAAGATAACCTTTACAACATCATTTAGAAACCATATTGATCAGCTTTTGCCATATGAATTGACAAGCAGAATAGAAAAGATACAATAGTACCTTGCTTTCAACCAAGAACAGAGTACAGTGTATTATATTACAAGCAAGGACACATTTCACATCAATTCATTAATTTTCAAAGCAAATGCACCTAAAATATAGCTTTAATAAAATTCATCTGGAGAAATTAGGTATGCATATTTGAACACCGTACACTACTCATTCCCCCGAGCAAGGACAAATTGTACATTAATTCATTAATTTTCAATGCAAATGCACCTAAAGCACCATCATCTTTAATTTCCTCTGGGGAATGATGTTGAATGCTAATCCGTCAACCCCCCCCCCCCCCAAAAAAAAAAACAACAAACAAACAAACAAACAAAACAAAACAAAACAAATCTTCAAAATTTTCTTATGTTGGATTACATTCTCTAGCCAGCCCTGTTGAAAAAACGATAACACTGAATGGGCAATTTATTCATTTTCAAATAGATGCACCATCATCATATTTATAAAAAAAAGTATCTTTAACAAAAAATGTTTGCATATTGAATGCCATCTTCCCACAGAGAACAAAAGAATATACAATAATTCATTAATCTCATACAAATACTCCAATAACAGAAATGTTTTATTGCGAGCCGCAGGAGCATTAACTCTATACAATTATATCAGTAAAGGCCCTCTCCCCCCCCCCCCCCCCAACAAAAAAAGATTTACACATCAATTTGGAGAGGAAGGAAAGGGTCAACCGTGCCAAACCACAAGAGGAGAACCATAGAAGAGGTTTTTACTGCCCTGATGAATATTCATGACTTTACAATACACAGCATCACTCAGTTTGGAGTGCATTCAAGTAAACCATTCACTCTCTCTCTTTCCCTCTCTCGCTCTCTCTCTCGGTCGACGTGCACAGAAAGCATTGGTGCCCAGAGAAGCAATTCATCGAATCAAGAAACACTATGCGCACGGCCGGCTAAAATTACGCTCCAACGTCATGCGGGAGGGGAGAAATGGGACCGGCGTGATGCGAGGCGCGAGCGAGCTTCATCTATGAGAAGCGGAGAGGGAGAGAAGAGAGAGACAGCGAGCGGATGATAAAGGAGGATATCAGCGCGCGTTGCCAAGGCAGCACAACGCGCTCACTTGATTATTGACGCACCGCCTGGTAAACAAGGCCCCTTTCAATGTCATGGACTCCAACACATGATTCCAGGAGGATTTTTTCTCTCTCCATCTCGATCCACCCTCCTAGAAAAAAATATACAGTAATAAAAAACGGTTGCTCGCTGCATGAACCTAGAAGTGTCACACTCTTCCTTTCCTAACCTGCGTCGTCTCTTTCTCTGCCTCTAGCGCTCTTGATTAATCTTAACCTTATACTCTCTCGCTCTCTCGCTCTCTCTCTCTCTCTCTCTCTCTCCCTCTCTGTCTCTCTGTGTCTGTCTCTCTCTTTCTATCTCTCTCCCTCTCTCTCTCTCTCTCCCTCTCTGTCTCTCTCTGTCTGTCTCTCTCTCTCTCTCTCTCTCCCTTCATACTTCTGTGACTTCTTCTGGTAACACTTGCAATTTCTATTCTCGATCAAAATGAATTATTGACAGTAATTTTGGGATACTAAATTCATAGACAAATTTGTGATAGCATTTAATACAAACATTCAATCTTTTAAAATCTAAATAAAAGTAAGGAATTAAATAAGAAAGTAAGCACTACCACATGTCTCTAAATAAGCTTTGGCTTAAAATTTGAGTGCAAGAAAATATTTTTCCCGTTATACTGGGAAATAGGGTTGAATTTGTCCAAACTCTTTATCTGATCTCATAACCTCAACATATAATAAGGGGTCATTACACAAACTGTTACAAACATCGATGTAACAATCTGAAAAACAAATGAGAGATGGAGGACAAGGGCTCTCCAATGGAATATCAACATGAGAATTTACAGCAATTGAAGGGGAAATAGATTTTGAAGAGTAAGATTCTTGTTATTGCAACATACATTTGTAGATATCGTCATCCTTAAAAACAGCAAGGGTCGTTATTAAGAGATCAAAAGAATGTTCTACTCCACAAGTACTGGAAAAGTGGATTTTGCCATTTAATGCAAATATCACATCATCCTTAAAGATCTAGGGTCATTAAAGAAAAAGACTCTTTACAAATGATGAGAAAATGTTATTCTTAAACCTCAAAGTTTCATAACACTTGTTGCACAGATCCACTTATCCTAAAACACTGAGGGTCAACTGAGGGAACTACACTGTACATGTACATCAGCAAATTATTAAAAAACAAGGGGAAAATGAGTTTTGCAATTCAAATTTTTGATCATTGCTCACTATATATTCCACCCACACCCGAGGAAAGGGGACAATGTAGACTATAGCTAAGCCGGGTATGACAAAGCAAAGAATAATAACACTAATGATGACACTTCCAGGCAATGCCAATTTTAAGCTCTTGTTCTCTGCTTTTGCTCAATACACCCCCACATGGATAAAGCTAAAAACTTCTAGAGAGAAAGACATCAATGCATAGGCAAAAATGTCAAAATCAAGCTTTCTGACAAAATTACTGTATAGGCCATGGGTGGAGTCATAGGGAACCGTGTTCAAAGAATGAAATTAATAAATGCTAATCGAATCAATTCTACTTTCCTTGAGTAGCCATGCAACCCTCTGACTCTTTAAATTTGTGCATATGTCAGGTGAGGGGGGAACTATCAGCCTTTTCACACACAGCTAAAATTCATCGTATCCAGAGATGATTAGTATAAACGTGTTTAACTCAACAGTTTTAAACATGTTTATAGACAATTTTCCCAGTGTGAACATCATTTATACGATGTTGGGATAGATACAAAGTCGCGATCCATACGCCCCTAAAAGCAGGCTGCAGATACGAAGTTCGTATCTAGAGAGCTTGACATTTTGTGTGTGAAAGGTTATTCGTGTTTAAACGTGTTTTAGGCGTGTTTAATCTGGATGGAGCGTGCGCTTTGATTGATATGACATGACCTTCAATGCGCAATGGCACTACTGTGCATTTTACGAGCAGTAGTTAATCACGAAACGATTAACGATCGCAGCGAAATTTCTGTGTGTGAATGATGTCGTATGTTCAGGTGATTAGTATAAACACGTTTATACTAATCATGTTTATAGAATTTTAGCTGTGTGTGAAAAGGCTGTCACTGATTCCACACAAAAAATACAGAACTTTGACAGAGTAAACTGAGCTAGAATATAGCAGGGTCTCACTTGTATGCAGTAACTACAACAAATTCCTTTGACATGATAAAGATGGACTATCCTTGCACCACTCCCAATCTTCTCCCTAGACATTAAACAGCAACCTTCATGATTTGTTTTCTTTCAAGGACTGGAAGCAGGGTTCCACCCTCACTTTACAAATAGGGGCTTGATTGAAATTTTAGGACCTGTATTCAATTGGGGTCCTGATCAAACTCAAAAGATTTAAAACAACCCTATGAAAAACACAAACGATATAAATTTTACAATGGGTGTGAATAATTTACATGTAGTTGTTAACTGTAATGTCGATATGCAAGCCTACACGTAACCAACTGCATGGGGCGAAGCACGTAACAGTGCTGCTCCTAAATTTAGAAAATCTACACATCCTGCCCTAAATATGTACCGGTAATTTGACTATTCCTCTCTATATCTATATTGGGTTGGGTGACGACACCCCTCCCCCACCCTGTCCCCCTCCCTGTCCCCCTCAATAACTTTCACTTTCTTTCATGCCGTGAGCAAACTTTGCGTTCATTTATGACGATATCATTCAGTGGATGAGAATACACTTTTGGTTTGATTCACAAAGAAAGTTTTACTTTCAGAGTGTGAGATTTTTTTTAATGAGCGTGAAAATGATTTTGAATGTACGCAAGAATAGACTGTGTTCACATTTGCAAGAATAGACTGCCTATCGATAAATGAAAACAACAGTAAAGGAAAATCAGGGAGGAGGGGGGGGGACGTGGAGTTTTTATATTTCAGATCTTCGCTAATTACAAAGCACCCTGAATATTCTTTACCCATTCAGGAAGATTAGGGATCTCTGGTCCAGTCCAGAGTCGACTTAACTCCCAGTCTTAACCTGTTGACTATGAGAACCGGGTGTCTACTGAAGCCTATGGGAAGGAATGAATTCACTCAATTCAGTATTCAATTAGGTTAAGCCTGGGTAAGATATGATGCGGTAAACCGCGGCGGTTATCCTTATGATGATGTAAGAGTAATATGTCTCACATTTTTGTATCTTATAATAAAATACAGAGTTCTGTGAAAACGCAAATATACAAAATCATGCATCATTTCTAATGGTTATTATCTTTGATCAAGTGACCTGTAATGACAATCAACATTATTTCAAGGAAAGAGAGGAGTTCGGATACAAATATTCATCATATTTATTAATCTACTAGGACCTTTGTTGCATACAGTTGTTATTCATTTACACGTTCAAAAAAACAACACCGCAATTAACCGCTCCATATCTGAATGGGCCTTCAGTGTGGAAGGGGGTATCTGATACACAACTTTTCTCATGATGTACAAGACAAAGTGGGCCTGCTGCCAAACAATGAAATTATGAATGAACCTCTGCAACAAAGAAATAAATAATATCCTACTTTCACTTCCCCTTTTGCTTCACTGTCATTGGTACGAGGAAATGCTGCAGTCCAAGATAAACTGAACAGACATTTGATAATGTTTATGGTAGGACCATTCACACATCCCAAACGTCATTTTGAAGTCATCGATTTGGGGGACTCCCATTTACACTACTGGAACCGTTTGCTCGTACCGATTTTGGGGAGAGTTTTGCGCATGCGCCACTCGTTGATGCTCTGCATGCGTTAGCAGGAAAACGAGGAAAGTCACACAAGTAAAAATCGGTACCTTACCGAACTTTGCATTTACACAGCAAAAAAAAAAAATCAGTCAAATTTTGGCAAGCATTTAAAAAAAAGAATACAGTTTCAATTTTTTTGTTTTGTTGTGTGTTTGCCAATAGTTGTTATGCAATTACCAACGAAACACCGGAATGTGAGAAAAATCAACCATCTTTGGTTGCAGTGTAAATCCAGCTATTGACAGTTTTTATGAACCAGTTCTTTGTCTCTCTACAAAGAAAATACAATTTTAATGACAGCAAGCACTGTTCACAGATTGACCATTTTAAACAATATCTCTGGTTTCGTTTGTAAAAGCTTTGTAAAAGCACTGTTCTCCAAATGTAAATCGAAACAAAATTAAGTATCATGAATAATCTGAAAATGTAAATTAAATAAAAACATGTGCACACTTGTAATAAGCCCAAATGGTGTTTGATAGTTTTCCAATTTTTTAATTCACACCATGATAATCAAACCTCCGTTTCACAGTATACAGCGTTGTACAGCATTCACACAAGAAATATTAAGAATATACTGCATAGTTAGAGGGTTTTTGTACAGCTGCTGTATACCACTACATTTGCTAGTCTGAAAGAGGGGCTACTCTCCACATACATGGGGCATGAATGAGAACAACCCTTTAATACCGAAAGCAAAAGTAGAGTAAATGTATAGTACTTACAACACATGTACAAGGACAACTAAGGATACTTTCCCAGAACAAAAGATTTCTACTTTCTAGCACATTTCCTTTTGACTTTTCAGGAAAAAGGAAAACAAAGAACCAAACAACCTGATTTGAAGAAAGAGAACATTTTTCCTCCGGGATAGACTAGAATCTGAAACAAAGAGTCGAAAATTTTCCCCCGCAGCACACAAAGAAAAAGTGGGTTTCAATGTTTCTGCTAGAGCCCTTTCTGGTCATGTTTTTTGGCACAGTGTCAAACTAGGGGTTCTATAGAACAGGGTGACAACATGAATGAGATCACAATGGAATAGCAAGGTGGTCGTCCGTCCACATGCATGACAGAAAACGTGGGATTAACCCCCTAAAAACCACAGCAGTCAGATGAAACAAAGAGCAATAATTTCACTTAGTTATTTCCTTTGTATGGAGTGGGAGTGGGGGGGTGGGGGTCGGGGGTCATTTGCTTATTTAAAAACGATGAGGGGTGATTTTACTGTTGTTTCCTTTGTGTGTGGGGGCGGGGTGAGCACTACAAATAAACAAAGACTGATAATTCTACTTTGTTACATTCTTAAGTGAGGGGGCACTTACTTAAGGAAATAGGAATGAAGTTAAGGATTATTTTTAAAAAAGGGTTGGTCTTTTTATATTTTGAATGCAAGAACATTACCGGTCATTACAAAGAAGTATAATTTTCGATTGACAATCCTTTCACTTTTTTAAAATGATGAGGGGTGATTTTACTGTTGTTTCCTTTGTGTGTGGGGGCGGGGTGGGCACTCCAAATAAACTGATCATTTTACTTTGTTACAGTGTATATCCTTAAATGAGGGGGCACTTGCTTAAGGAAATAGGAATAAAGTTAAGGACTTTTTTTTTTAAAGGTTGGTCTTCCTATATTTTGAAATGTAGGTCTGCAAGAACATTAATTACAAAATAGTATAATTTTTGATTGACAATCCTTTCACTTGGGGGCCCCTGCACTTTGTTCTGGTTTTATTTGTAGAAATGAATGATAAACACATACTCTTCCTTACAAGAGTAAGAGGCTACTGCAGTGTACAGACTTGGGCACTTCTCCAAACCAATGTGGTTACTAGAAACGTTATTAATAATGTCCTGTCGGTTGGTCGGTCTGATTGGTTGAGGTTAGATCTATGTGTACACTAACATGTACTCAGACAAATTTGATCAATATGGGTAATGAGCTATACCGAATCATATTGGCAATTTTGGCATGCTGTCATTTAAACTGATGTCATCCTTTTTTGCAAGTAAAACAGTCCTTCTTCCCCCTTTCCCACTTTTCACAAAAATGTGTGCTGCTATTCTACACATTGAATGATGCCTCACCTACATGCTTGCACAATTACTTCAAAAGTGAATTTTTTTTTGTGTTTTTTTTTTTTTGATTTTTTTTTTTTTTTTTTTAAAGATCTACCAGTACACTAATTCAAAAGTGTGACTACAGTACACCATGGGTTTGTTTACACAAATCTGTAAGATCTGTAATAATCAGGATTGAGGTGCTTGCTATTCAGGTACCTTCATTAAAAAAAAAATATATCTTATGATTGTTGTGTCACAAAATGAAGAAGAAAAAAAAGTCCTGAAAAAAAAAGTCATAGGGCTATACATTACTAGCCCCCATTAATAAAAATAACTGTTCAAATGCCCCAAGGCAATACAAACGTAGATCGACGGGCAACAAGTTAGTAACAAGAAGTCTGCAGATCTATAGGGGGCCTTCCAATAGGAGACCTTCCAATAAGGGACCTTCTAATAGGGGACCTTCCAATAGGGGACCTCCCAGTAGAGGACCTTCCAATAGGGGACCGTCCAATAGGGGACCTTCCAATAGGGGACCGTCCAATAGGGGACCTTCCAATAAGGGACCGTCCAATAGGGGACCTTCCAATAGGGGACCTTCCAATAGAGGACCTTCCAATAGGGGACCGTCCAATAGGGGGCCTTCCAATAGGAGACCTTCCAATAAGGGACCTTCTAATAGGGGACCTTCCAATAGGGGACCTTCCAATAGGGGACCTTCCAATAGGGGACCGTCCAATAGGGGACCTTCCAATAGGGGACCGTCCAATAGGGGACCTTCCAATAAGGGACCGTCCAATAGGGGACCTTCCAATAGGGGACCTTCCAATAGGGGACCTTCCAATAGGGGGCCTTCCAATAGGGGACCTTCCAATAGGGGACCTTCCAATAGGGGACCTTCTAAAAGGGGACCTTCCAATATGGGGCCTTCCAAAGGGGGACCTTCCAATAGGGGACCTTCCAATAGGGGACCTTCCAATAGGGGACCTTCCAATTGGGGACCTACATGTAGCTCCCATCCCCTTTGCACCAGGAAAATAGGATTTATTGAAACAGTACATTTAGGGGTACTGTTCCCAACTGCAATTCAAACAAATTTAGGTCTTCTTTACATAAAGTTGATTCCTACAATGTTTAGCCAGAATCGATACCAGCATTTTGATAGGAAATCTGATCTACACTTCATAGTCTTTAAAATAAAATATTTAAAAAAATATATGAAATACAAAATGGAAGTAACCAGACATTATGAAGAGATATCAAGGTTGATTCAAATGGAACAATTTTTAAAAACCATTTTTTGATAGTTTTAAAGAATTGTTTGAATTCAACAAAACACTCAAAGTGAGTCAACACTGGCTTCCCACCCACCCACCCAAGGCCATTCATCATTTTAGAAAGTGTCTGTAGCCCAGCGGCTATGTACATGTAGAAGTTTGGGAAATACTACTACCGGTAGTCAAAATCTTTAATTCATAATCGCCCACTCAGTTCTTTCTAGTAAATGTGGGTTCTGCTCAATCAAATATTCATCATTTTGTAACCGTCTCCGGAAATACTTCACAGCGACATGTTATGTGCCGAAAATAGAGCCGCTGTAAGCCTACGAAATACGCATCCCAATCTTCTGGAAATTAGCATAAACTTGAGCACATTGACGCAATCAATTTGCTACAGGTGAATTTGTTTCTTTCACTCCCTCTTTTCTTCTCTCTTTCTCCATCCATATAGCTCTGTCTCACTTTCTCTCCACCCCCCCCCCCTCCCCCCCCCCCCTCTCTCTCTCTCTCTCTCTCTCTCTTATAAAATCTATAATCTGTCTATCTCGATTATCTCACTGAAAAACTATCCTTTTCATTGCTACATGTATCTAGAGTGTGAGGCCTTCATTGTTTTCTTATTCCTGGTATCTAATAAAAGCCATTATTTTTTTTTTGTATACGTTTATTACAAAGTCATGGCTAGAGCAATCAACGACACTTTCACTTTCAAGGCTTATTTCAGCAGTTTCATATTAATTAAATGAATATTTTTGAACAACCTTAAGGACAAATTAGTCCATTGGAATTCATTATCTTTCACATTTCAAGCAAGGATTTTTCTTCTGCTAAGTAGCCTGTTCACATTGCAAGGTCCTGAGGGAGCGTTCACACGAAATACTACAATAGCAATGGTGGCTTGGGAGGGGGGCAGAGATTTTGTTCACACAAATTTATTTTTGTTATATACTGTTAGAGTGAATCAGGTTCCTTAAATATAATACGCTTGTGAAACCTTTTTTTCTGCTTTGTACCCCTCCCCCTGAGCCTTGAGGGCACTTTATAAAGAGTTAACGCCCTTCTATCTCAATCAAGACAATACAATTTTTATATATTGCTTCCCTTGATTTGGATATAGCCTCCAATTCATTCAACACATATATTTGTATAACTTGAAGTGCATTCATGAACAATAACAGTAAATCTACACTGCACGCGATGTATGGCACAACAACTTGAATCAATAACTTGTATGTACTAGAATGAATACAGTACACATACAATGAAGCCAGACGTACTACATGTAGAATGAGAATAGTTTGCAGGCACAATGCACAACTTCTTGTCGGTTGCATTAAATTTTCAGGGTCTGAAGACTATGACGATATTACTTTCTACTGACCTCCATAGGCTTTGTACTACATGTATAGCTGCTCCTGGCATAGCCTCGGCTCAAGGCTTTGTGAAATTGTGTACAAATGTCAAACAGAGTCTGTTCGTGCAGACTAGAACTATTAGCACATCACCTATCAATACATGTGCTAGTGACTGACCCTTGGACGACCTGGTCAGACAATAAAGAGCTGGATCCAGGCTCGCTCGCTCATCAATAGGTTTTATTGAACCGGTCACTAATTTCAGTTTGCGAGGAGTCGTATAGTCTATTACATCTCAAACACATGACAATAGTGTACTATTCCTAATGTTACAGAACACATTCCTCACTCCAATTCAACAACAACAACAACACTTAAATATTCGAGTTAATTACCAATAGTAAAATATAAGGCTTTCCTAGCTGCCTCCACATTCATATATTTTTTTGTTGTTGTATTGTATTGTAAATGTTTCTCTTTAACTTGTACGCTATGTTTTGTATTTTATATGTTTGTTATGTTTTTATGATGAATGAAATAAAGATCAATTCAATTCATTGACGTTATTTTTGGAATAAACCAAATTAAAAGCAATTAAAAGGACAAATATTTTTCAAAATATCTTGCATTATTTTCTTCCATTCTGACCTCTCATTGGTACACACATGCTATGAAGGTTAAATCCAACAACATTTTTTTCTAGATCAGGGACAAATTGTAAAATAAGATTTCTCTTCTGCAAATCTACATGGTTTACATTCAGTGTTCTGATTATAGATCAACGTGCTTGACACAATGTTGGATATCAGAAATTAAGAAAAAAATTGTTCATGTTTATAATACTTTGCCATGCATACTACAAATAATGAAAATACAAGAACTGACCGATTTCTCAATCTACACCACTCAAATAACACATATCTGACCTACATGTATAAGCTATAAATTGCGCAAATATAGGCCTACCCCGCCAAGGGTTAAAGCTAATATGCATTGTAAAGCGTTCTTCACAATGGTCATCCATGCTAGTATTACAAGCACCCATCCTTTATACACAGACCAGCCTTGACCTGACTGCCCTACATTTCAAAGCCTGCATATGCCTATTAGTATTAGATGAGCCTATAAAAATGGAATTACAGCACATTTGAACAAAGTTATACATTTTAATGCATTAGGCCTCCAAATCGATCCTGGGGGGTGTTTCATAAAGCTGTTCGTAAAGTTACGTATGACTTTACGAACAACTTGTATATAAAAAGCCAAATGGGATGCTCAATTATTATTAAATGCATTAACTAAAGTTGAACTGTGCAGATGTAGATTAACATTCTTGTTATAACAAACATTTTTAATGCTAAGTATATTTGTTGCTATAATTTAATTTAGATTATTGGAAATATCAGAAAAAACTTTGGGCATCCTATCTGGCACTTCATAAACAAGTCGTTGGTAAAGTCATGCGTAACTTTACGGACAGCTTTATGAAACACCCCCCTGCACACAGCCACAGCATATGAGGGCATATTGTACTAGTGCTGTTTACATATCCCTGAATGTACAGAGCACATACAAGCCTTGATAAAAGTACAAGTAGTACATGAATACACCTGTAGCTGGCTTTAGCATGGAAAGTACGTAGAAGTCACTTACCTAAACAAGTTCACGGCAACCTGTCCTTCTTTCTCTGCTTTTAGGTCTCAACTTGGCACTCATAAAGTTTATCCTGTCCGTCTCTGGCATACAAGCCTACTGGTATATGTTTATATCCACTGTAAGTGATGATGGTCCAGAACAAATGTCCAGTAGAGTCTACAGCGGTCAGCTTGACCTGTGGCTTCAGCACCAAGGACCCGGTCCACTGTACTTGTTATGCAAATACCTTGACCACTAAATACCCACGCTTGACCGATGAATGTGATCTGTGATGGGCGGACAGCTAATCCTCTAGAGTCTCTGGGTCATTTTCTATAGAGCGATGTCTGTTGTATTAAAGAAGCTTATAATTCGACCTCTCTCCCTAGTATAAAAGCATTGCATGGACAGCTTTAGAGCATTGTGCACATTTTAGAGGGGCCCAGCCCAGGCGATGTTTGCATGTATAACAATAACAACAGTCATGTTTGGGCAAGCAGGCAGGGGAGGCGACTTAATATAAGAACCCTGCCCAGCGAATGAACCCTGAGTTTGATGGCATGTACCTGACGACACTGCCAAAGCAAAGGCACTCCACAAATATGCTTTCAAAACATTAACATGAACCGGTGCCAAGCCTAGATTCAAGTTCTATCCAGGTCATATGAGTGTATTCCTACAGGGCCTTTACTATGTTCTCTACAAAAGGGGGAGGGGCTCTTCGGTATCTACCAAGGATAGAAAACGGGGAGGTCTGCATGGTATTTTTAAATGCCCATCTAAATAAAAAAGCCTATAAAACAAGGCAGGCACATGTATAACAGTACAGTATATACACAGCACAACCGGTATACTAGACGTGGTGCACTGCTTTGCCGCACGCACGACACACACCTCTCTACACACAGCTGTCTGGAGTGTAGTCGTAGTAGTAGTAGTGGAGAGAGAGAAATCCCCTCCTTCTTTGGCAGCTATCCAATGCAATTCATAGTTTCACACCGCACAATGAGTAGGCTACAGTCTTCTCTCAGCTAAGAGTGAGAGCCGTACACATCATACGCTCTCACTTTTTGTCTCCTCTATTCCCTCTCTCTCTCTCTCTCTCTACGGGTAAACCCTGGCTTATGTTTTCGATGAATTAAGATTTATGGGATGGCCTGGTTTTTTTGTTTCGTCTGTCCCCCCCTCAACAATCAAAGCTAGATTTCCAAGACGGAAGTAATGTCCACATGAAGCTGGGGCTAGTTTCTGTTGACACGATTAGCAATTTTCAATTGCAACCGCTTAAAATATATGAAACATATTTAAGCTATTTTCGTCGAGTCTGAACTTGAGTCGGTGCCGTTCACAGTTGGTAGAAACAAAAGTCCTGGCATTACAAGAATCATCAACGAGAAAAAAATGTGTAGATGATGGCACAAGCCTTCATCTATGATGCAATATTGTTAATGTTATTGTTGAAAGACACGAACAACAAATGAAGCAAACTTGTATCAACAACGGTACACTCTAAGTAAATGTAGCTCTACATATGATCCTAATTATCTCAAAAAGCAAATTACAAGGTACTGTGTGCTCGTCAAGATGTCAAGCAGATATAGCACAGTCTCTGTGATTTGCAGGCCTCAAAAGTGTATTTGTATCTCATGATAAATCCAAGTAAATATACCAAAGTCCAAGACAGCTGTGTTTATTCCAAATAAAATCCCATGCACGCACACAACCGGTACACCCTTCTGTTCTGGAGCTGGTTAGCCTATCCTGGTCTGTCCTGGCTGTCTGCCCGTGTCAAAGATTACCCTCAATCTGTACAGTGTACATGGTAAATGTAATGAACCAGGGCGTCAGTAAATATACCACGTCCGTCCGTCATACTAGCCCAAGCTTTTGATCAGCCCTGTCTTCATTCATGCCTTACATGAACATACAATATTGTATGGTATGGCTTGTAAGCTAGAGACCTCAACTCCACCATGCTACAGCTTGCTATGCAGCAAAGGCACTCTGTCAGCCACCCGGCTTCCTGCAACCTTCTACCAGCAATTTTTCTGCCCAAATTCACTGAATAGCCCTCTCTAACCCGCTCTCTCCATTTCTTTCCCTGTCTCTCCTTCAGTATACAAATCTCACACATACACACACAAACACACACACATGTCTTCAGAACCATGCCCGACCATGGTGGATGGACACACTCGCAAAATTATCCCTGCACCCCCCTGGAGGCTTTGTATGGGAAAACCATACTAATATATTCCAGCTTTGAATACCATGCAGGACTCTGTTGAATTTTTAACCTTGATCAGGCTGGAGCTCCAATTCCAGAAGCTTATATGCACAGATACATACACAAACAAGCCCCTGCGACTGGCTGCATGTATGAAAAAAAACGAAATTCATTAGCTGGTATTAATTTTATGGCACACACATGAAAAATAAGGTGCCTCCTACAACATCTCTCCATACACAGACTACACACAGACACCCTCAGCTATTTATAGCACTCAAAAAAGCAGGGGTATCTTCGGCATTCGCAGCTATGGGCAGCGTACTCATGCATGCATAATGCAGCTCTCTTTGTCCCCCCTTACAGCGGCAGCATGCATATTCCCCCAGTGCTGTTTCCCCCACTGTCCCCATCCACCCCGGAAGTTTCCACTGCGGCAGAGTGGGGGATCCAGCACTAGTGAACTCGGAGGGACTGACTTCACACGGTAAATGAATCGGGGTCATGAAAGAACGGTCTGTACGTAACGTAACACAACTCACCAAAATCTAGATCAGTGGAACACTATTGCTACACTTCTAATTCCATGTGAAAATCACTCCCTTCTATGTATTTACCTGTTGCTTCAGTTGAAGAAATTAAAGCTTTTTAAAATTGAAAATCAAGCAACTAAAATTGCAAAATGGATAATTTCTCCCCTAAAACTGTATTCAAACCTACCAGTTCTGATGACTGTTTAAGTCCTTAATTATTCCTAATTAAATTGAATAATTTTAATTAGTTCATTGTTCATGTTCTTTAGCAACTTCACTGCGATAGGTACCAACACATAAAGGCAAACACATCAAGGCAAACAAAACAGGCACTTCCATTCTCTCCGTCATCGATGGTAATGGTGTATGGATCAGCGCTTAAAATACCGCACTATAATTAGGTAAACCTCAACACAATGAAGCCCCAAACCTTTCCTGTGCTATTTAAGGATCAGGCGTTTCTATTCTCATCCTCCCGTTACGCCAAACAGCTCGGAAACAAAAAACCAAGTGATTAGAGAGGTAAAAGGGGGAAAACAGACCTACAGTATATACAAAGTACTTTAATGATTGCATTCAAATTTGTTGATTACGAGAGAAAACATCTGCAAATAGCAAACTGCCTAAAAATTATTCTGTATTGTTGATGAAGTGATTGAATAGATACTATGAGTTTTGTTAAGGTTAGCTAACTTTGATGGGATTCACAATTTGGGTAATATTTCACAATTATAAGCTTAATCTTAAGAACCGCAAATTTGCATGATAATGGGACTAGGAAGTGGTTTGATAGCTTATCACAAAATAATTTGTAGAACTGCAATTGGCGTCATGTAGCAATTCAATAGCATTTCTTTAGCATATTTCCACAGGAAACTTAAGAAAATTCTGAATTTTCTAGTCGGAACAAAACAAAGCTCTGTTAATTAGACTGTTTCTGCAGAAAGTGCACCCATTTTTCATGTTATTAGTGAAGTCAAAAATTTGGAAATAGTTCTTTTAGTGCTTTTGTCCCCCCCCCCCCCCATCCCCCTCTCTTTAAATCGGAATGAAAGCAGCCCCTGCTACATAAATGCATAACAAGGTTCTCAGTCTGACCCAAGCTTTACTCTCGAAGAAGTCTGGATCAGTTCTCTGCTTATCGCAAGTATGAAAGAGGCATCATTCTCTCTGCGAAAGCCATACAGTCCCTGTTATTCAAATTAGTACAAAGGACACACCATTCGGGGGATGGCAGGGTCATAGAAAAGGGTCTATGTTCGTAAGTCAATTAACATACGAGTCCAAAGAAATATATAAAGAGGAATACTATACTATGGCTGATGTATTTAACAGACTGACTAGTTTCCTCTTACCCCCCCCCCCCCCCGACACACACACACACACTCATTTAAAACCATCCTATACAATAGAGTACCAAAGCTGTGACATCAAAATCTATTTTTAGAATTTCTCATTTTGAACTTCATTTTCCGAAAGAGCATCAAAAATATTGTCCAGATGTGGAAAACAAATTGAATATGTTAAGTATTTGGCTAAGATATGACCATCTGAATAAATAGATTTCCTATAGGAATTCAGTGTTATTTTGCTATGGTTCGTAATTTTATGAACCAGAACATATTCCACCAAATGAAATCAATCTGGAACTAGAAGGATTGACCCTCCCCCTCTTTTCAAATTGATGATATTAATACCTCAGTCACACCGACAGACCAACTCCACACCAAATCCAAATCGACCAAGTTTTGCCATTTGTGGTAATGTAATTGTTTGTTCTGGTGTCAGTCCCGCTGGTGAGACTGAGGTATAAAGATCAATAAGTCAATACCTCTATAACTACATGTACATGTAGACCAGGCCTTCTCAACTAGTTTATTAGAAGCGCCAAAACAAAAATTAATTGAGGTTGAAGTGCCAACCTGTATGTTTGGTTACTGTGTTACGAGGGAGCGTAGCGACCGAGCCGATACCGGGTGGGGTCCAGGGGGCGAAGCCCCCGGAAGCTAGTGGATTTTAGGGCTTTTTTGAGGCCCAGATGTGGCATTTTTAACACCTGTTTGTTCCATAAAACATCAATCATAATTTCATATTGATGTGAAATAATTAGTACAATTCCTGGCTAAAATCTACACTGGAAGTTAATCCATATGTAGTTAGTTTGGTGCAATAAACACGGAAATGTCAAAATGAAATGAAAATCAAACAAACAAAATGACTTGCTTACATTTTGGGCTCAACTTCGACTGCGATTTTTTGATTTTCTGAGTTTTTTTAATTTAAAATATAATTTTTTAATGTTGTTCTTTCTTTAACTTTTAAATTTTAATTTTGTATTAATTTTTTGGAACAGCCGCGCGCCACTCTGACTGAGCGCAAGCGCCACGAGTGGCGCGCGCGCCGCCAGTTGAGAAGGCCTGATGTAGACGGACAACAGTTGTTTTCATGTGGTCTTTTTTTAGCACATCATCGGTCACAGCATCAAGATCGACACCTGAGCCCAGATTTATAAAACTTGTTATCAATAACAAGTCACAATAACTGTTATAAGCTACTGAAATTGTGGCATTTGATAGGCTGAGAACAAATTTGCTATTGAAATTTAGCATTTGTTATTGAAAACAATTTTCACCAAAACAGGGCCAAGACTGACAACAGACCATTTACATCACCCCGAATGTCAAAGAATAAACCGGTTAGGAGTCGGTTCGGTGGTGCGACCGAGGTAAAACATCTTATAACGGAAAGAATCATGCTAGAATTTCAATCTGGAAGTGGCATGAATCCAGCGCACGTCCGTCCGATGATTCTCTGACAGCACTACCGGGCAAACTACAGTGACACAGAGACCTCAGTTGTATCCCCGTCTCATTGCTGGCATTCCTCGCATACTACGCATTCCATCACATAGGATGTGAAACTCTCCAGACCCTAAGACATGCGTGCATGAATTTGTTTACAGGTTTAAACCCGATCCGTACTATAGCCCATTCAGAGTACTGAAAGGATATTTATAAGAAACGTATAAATAAAAGCTGTAAAAAGTATCATCGTATAGTAAAACTAAAAGAGGCATACACAACATCGTATAAAGAAACATCTTACAGGTATAAAGAAAGTCGGTTTGAAAAGGTCAGTTGGCATGACAGCAGGCAAATCTTCAGGGTGCACTCCAATAAGCCCTAACCCTACTTATACATTTTTTGTACAATCAGACCAGAGTGGGACCCTGATTTGTTTTTATCAGGTTTTTGTTTTAAAACGATGCTCGAACGTGTATTTCACAATACATGATTTATCACAATCTATCATCCTTATCATTAGTATTATTTATAGATTTTTCTGTTCAGTCTGGGGCCGGTCTCATCAGCGTGTAACTGGGTTATAACTCATCACAGGGTCTGATCTTTAAGACTAGACTGCACTTCCTAGGCCCTGGACTTTTGTAAAAACAAACAATTTCATGTGCAAGAAGCGTTCTCAAGTCTCGCAACTGGTTGAGGATTGCGCAATATTCATGCCCAAAATAACAATCAAATATTTATTACAACACAAATTTCGGATAATCAGGAAATTTCTTGCCACGAAAATGGCTGTCATTGAATTTTTTCATTGAAGTTTCATGTTGCAAAAATGTCTTGTTTTACAAGACAGCTGCTTTTGTAACTTTGTAGAATATCGATAAAAGTAAAAAAATAAATAGAGTCACAGTCTGACAGACAGACAAAGTAAGTTTTGTCTTAGAAATACCCAATCCCTAACCCTAACCCTAACCCTAGTCTAAAACACAATTGCGACCCTAACCATGTCTTTGACAATACCAAACCCAGATTAAGTGTCGCAAGAGCAATTGATGGATCAATATGGTGACCATTGCTCCATCGTATTAAGTAAGCTACTAAGCTACATCATGGACTTTAAAGGTATTACAAAGTTTTGGGAAATTTTGAAAAATGGGTGGATAGTGATTCTTTACAATTTTGGTATATTTGGATGCCCCTGTGGATGTATTAAAAGCACTAGAAATTTTAACCCCTAAAACACTTCTGCTTTCGAGAAAAATTGAATATAAAGATTTACCGGTGCTCCCGGTAAATGTTGATATATTTCAAAAAGCTCCTACGGCCGTACAGTGGTAGCTGCGACCATGCAAATCTCAGAATATGTAGTTGTCGTATATAATTTTCGAACGGGAATAGGTAATCGGTCGATTTTAGTCAATAAACATTGTTTTATAGCTTAATTAATATCTTGACCTTGAGAGGGAGCTATTCAACATAAAGTGTTTATTATTTACAATTTCATAACTTTAGATTCGATTTCGACCGCGACAACGATCACTGAGTATTATAGGATCGCATATGCTTCCAATATGTTCATTTGAACCAAATTCATGACCCCATACCAAAACTTTGTATTACCTTTAATACCACATGATGACACCGATCCCATCTTTCTCCTCTTTTTTGCCTTCAAGCACTTTCATGAAAATAAAGTCCCTTAACTATCCCATGCACTCAAATTCATCCATCATTACTGAGAGTGAAATCATTCAACTATGAATCTAGTCTGTATTTAAACTGTAAAACAAAAAGTGCAAAAAACATTTGCAGATTTGGACTAGTTGCCAGTTTGTCACACAAGAATGATAAATGGTGTAAAAGTGACAAGAAAAATAGCCTTCACCCCAGACTTAATAAAGATGTGTTTGTCAGGTTGTATGTATAAACAAAACACACCACTCCACCTGGAAACAAGGCTAGATATTCTGCTGATCTTTCAAAAAGGTCAGATGGTGTAGTGGCGGTCAGTAGGGCAGTATGGTAATCTCAAGAACTTGATGGTCACTCTCCCATACCATCCCTACAGCTGAATATATTATATGTTGGGAGCCAGGAGGCAGTAACTCTATTATTTCAGAAAGAGTCAAAGTGCCCTTCTGGCTGTCAACAGGTGATATTATTTGTTTAGAGCCAGTAGCCTGTAATAAAGAACAAGTGTGTGGGAGTAAATGCTGTTTTTGCTCCAGCGTCCAAACATTGTCGTCTGCCAAGAGTGATAGAGTCCAGAAAGGCACCTGACACTACCTATTTTAAACAGAGTTCATGCCCATCTCGGGACAAATAGACAATATCAAGTCCTAAAAGCAAATCTATCATTTTTAGACAGAGTTAACGCCCTTCTGGCTCATAACGAGGATATAGTCTCCTTGGAGTGGTTAAGTCAAAAAGGCACTGACTCTACCTCTACGGTACCTTGTATCATTTCAAACTACCTATTTTAAACAGAGTTCATGCCCTTCTTGCGCTAAATAGACAATATCGTCTGTTCACATCCAGGACAGCAACTCTATCATTTTAGATGGATTTAATGCCCTTCTTGCGCTAAATAGACAATATCGTCTGTTCACATCCAGGGCGATACTCTATCATTTTAGATGGATTTAATGCCCTTCTTGCGCTAAATAGACAATATCATCTGTTCACACCCAGGACAGCAACTCTATCATTTTAGATGGATTTAATGCCCTTCTTGCGCTAAATAGACAATATCGTCTGTTCACATCCAGGACAGCAACTCTATCATTTTAGACAGATTGAATGCCCTTCTTGCTCTAAGCAGATGGTATTATCAGCTGAGAGCCACAGTGATGGTAACTCATAATATTACAGATAGTTTATGCCTTATATATGGCTCACAGCCAATATTACATAGGACACATGTAGGACTCGTCAATAATAAAGGGTTACGTCAAGGAAAATACTGCTTTTATTGTGAAATGAATGGAAAAACAAATCACAATTTTAAGCTTGTGTATTAAATCCTAAGTTGAGGTCAAGTACGTACCTGTATCTTCAACATACCAGCATCTTTCTTTATGTATATTCTCTTTCTTTCCCTATCTCTCTATAGATCTCTCTCTCCTATCTCTCCCCCCCCCCTTTCTCTCTCTCTCTCTCTCTCTCTCTCTCCCTTTCTCTCTCTACACATCTATTAATCTATCTTTTGCTCTGACATATTTTCTGTCCCTATATATTTCTCTCCCCCTCTCTTTCTCCTTCTCCCTCTCTTTCTTTTCATCTATCTCTTTCCATGTCTCCACATCCTAAGCGGTCCATATAATAATAATCTCTCTTCTCCGCTCCTCCAGCAAATATCTCTCTCTCCTTCACATCACTCGCTAACCTTTTCATCTCTCTGCCTCGATCCATTTCTCCCTCTCTCCGTCTTCCTCCTCAGATTCCCTAGAGGATGGTTCACACGAAGTTCAAATGCACATGCTAAATTAGAATACAGTCTATGCATTCAGACCTCTTATATTATTACAAGTACTTGGGCAGAGTATGGTTTATCACTATTGTATGTGTTTTACATGGATTTTGCAGGGTCTCGGGTACGATTATTCTGCTTTAAATAACCTTTGATATTTCTCTAGTTCAAAGCTGCCATCGAGCCAGATTTACTTCCTATCTCTTTCTTGAATATACAGATCTTTGATTTTCTCTTATCATACAAAAAATGTACAAGTAAATAAGAGTATCTTCTAATCCTATTCTTAAACAAAATATAAAATCTGTAGCAAAATCCATAGTTGCCAATTTGCCATCACCTTAGTTCTACTTACTTTTTATTCCCTAATATAGCGCTTGCATATTTATTAATCCTTATCCCTCTTCCCTTGCAAAAGAAAGAAAACATGAATAACTTTATCTTCTAATTACAATACTATAAATATAACGAAAAAATAATAAATTAAAATAATATTATCCATAATTGCCATGATAACAGCTTTTACTTATGGCTATATTTTTTCTCATACATTCATTTGTTACTTATCAACCTTCTTCCCTCCCCCCCCCCCCCCCCCCCACCCCCAGATGGCCAATACTTATAAAGCGCTTACCACCGAAGTCTCTAAGCGCTATAACACACAAAATAGACTAATAAACAATTACATATTAAACAAAACAAAAATGTGCAAATAAACCTACAAATTACAATACTTATAAAACACACATCAATGTGAACGAAGCTAATAAATGTATCTATTCCATTTTCAACTGGCCTATCACATGCAGCGGACACAAGATAGGTTTCAAACTATAATACCATCTCCTCATGGACACAGATGCTTCAAAGCAAAATGTCACAAGATCAGTCGACAGGTCTCCAATCACAGACTAAACCCCTGCAGATAGCCTCGGTCAGAATAAAACATTACAATCGTAGAAAACAAGCCGACCACTGGTTTGCATTGTTGATGAAGGGATGCAACTTGTGGACAAAAACATGTATTATTTTTTTAATATTTTATTAAACCAAGACCAGAGTATGGAAAGAGTTTGTTAAGAGGTCAGAATAAAACATAACAATTGTAGAATACAAGAGAACCTGCACTAGTTTGCATTGTTGACAAGGGGTATGAGGTGCAAGTTGCGAACGAAAACATAGTTGCATTATTTTTCATACGCCAAGACCAGAGACTGGCAGAGAGTGGCTCAAATGGTTAGAATAAACATTACAAACGTAGAAAACAAGACAAACCATGGACGAACACTGACTCTCATTAGGCCTGTTTTCATCAGCTCGAGATTGCCAAATATCCTGCTATTTGAACTATCTCGATCGCAAATTATCCAGTTAATTTGCGTCTTCATCAGCCCGAAGTTGCAATTAGCGAGATATTTGGTAGTGATAACCATCCCAAGATATCTTGGGCTAGTTTGCAAAATATCCCGCTATTTGGCAAAATATCCAGCTAATTGTCCGGTACGTCTTCAACAGCCTCAAGACTCGCACTTTGCGCCAACGCTGAGCAAAATATCTTGAGCTAATTTCTCGAGCTCGAAGTTTCAAGTTTTTAGGGTCAAGTCTCGAGCTGATGAGGACGGGATTTGTAACTTCAGGATTATTTCCCAAATCAGAAATAGTGGGCTATTTGGCAATCTCGAGCTGATGAAGCCAGGCCTATTGTTGACAAGGTGTATGCGGTAGGAATATGTGCAACTTGCAGACAGAAACAAAGTTGTGTTATTTTAACGCGCCAAAGTCAGAGTGTGTCTCATATGGTCAGAATAAACATTACAACTGTAGAAAACAACACAAACACCAAATCCCATTGTCGATGAGAAGCAGCTTGTGGACAAAAACAAGATTGTATTATTCCAATGAGTCAAGGCCAGACTATGGATAGAGTTGCACAAGATGATTCCTAAAGCATAGGGTGCATGCCTAAAGTAAAGAAATCTGAATAAAGGAATGACACTCAAAACAAACAACTAACAACTTTCTCTCTTTCTGTTTTTCTTTCAGATTTGACAATGAGCAGACATACATGTAGGTGTTTTGGCCTAGAGTTTAAGTCACTCAACTGCAGATCACAAGGTACTGGGTTCAAATCCCAGTCAAGCACTAACATCGTTTGGCAAGACATTAATCTCCATTTGCCAATCTCCACCCAGGCGTTATTAAATGGGTACCCGGTAGGATGCAAAAGTTTACGTAGTTTACTCAGGATTGTGAGCGTCTGTAAAATGACGACTGGCTGGAATGCTTCCCAGGGAGTGGAGAATGCGGCATACATTGTGTGTGGGCAAGCTTGAATCCAAAGACCAGGGTATATCTGTAAAGCGCTAGAGACTTTACATATTAAGCCCTATAGAAAAGCGGAATATTATCATTATTATATATATTTCATTATATAATGGGAAAGACTGGCTAGGGCTTGTACCTCATGCAAACAATACTTGCGGAGCCTTATTTGAAGAGATTGAAGTATCTCCATGTGCATGAGGCCTACGAGTACTACATGTACGAGTGGTGCAGTCCGATGATGCAGTACGATGATGCAGGAAAGCTTGCCCGATACCTCTCAGTGGTGGTAAGCTCAAGAAGCATGGGGCAGTTGTTTTGAAAGTCAGATCGAGGTCATGCGAGGTCAGCAGAAAGCCATTCTGGAAACAGGAGCTGTCTGTGTACTTGTCAATCAACAACTTACGAGTAGCCTAGTCTCTAAACACAGACACGTTCAAACAATAATGATGTTTACAAATCATAACTATGGTATAGGCCTATAGTATTATCATGGGGTAATAGGTCCATGTTATTATTCGCTGCAATCAAGAATGAAATGTTCCATCTCTAAAACATTTCAATCTGGAGAATGTGGAATAACTGCGAAATACCCCATCACACAAGTGACCCTAACCCTGACCTGAACACTGACCTTAGGCTTAAACCTACCTAAACCTAACCCTAAACCTAACCCTAAACCTAACCCTAAACCTAACCCTATTAAACCCTAACCCTAAACCTAACCCTAAATACACTTAATAAACACATAGTACTAACAAATGTTGGGGTATTTTTCACTTAATCCAAAAAAGTTGGACAATCAGATGGATCACCGACCATAAGAACATAATGCCCCTGGCCCCACAGTGGCGGACGCATACAAATTCCATTTCAGTTTCATATTTTATATTTTGAGCCTGTGCATACATATGAAATTCATATTCTTTGGAGGAGCAAAGCGGGCATAGCATGAACTGTTATTTTTGTTGTTTGAGTGAGCTTGGTATAGTTCATACTCCATGGAAATTTGGAAATTTAAAATGAGAGTGCAAGAAATGGTCTACCACAACAAATTCCGACCCTATACTAGCTGGCATGGGCATGCACTGTGATATTTTCAGACATTTTCTGACATTTGCTCCAGGTTAAATTTCTTTGGGTTTTGGTTTGCGATGCAATTGGGGTTTTGGTGAGGGGGGGTTAGAATTGGGGTTAGGGTTAGGTTTTGTGTTTGGTTCAGGCCCTCGAAATTGAAATTAAGATTTTGGTTAGTGTTTGAACATTGACCGGTAGAGCATGTATCGCACAACCAGGCTTGCACAGGTCTCCAAGTCGCAAATCACAAAATAAGTGAGATTTTTTTTTTAACCAGTTGATTCCCCGTTCACCCATGGAAAATCACATCCCTGAGTTCATACAACGTTGAAGGGGAATGATTTTTTTTTTTTTTTTGGTTAACAAAGAGAAAAAATATATAAGCCACTGCCTCTCTCGCTCTCTCCCTTCCTTTCTCTCTGCCTCTCTGAGGCTCTCTCTCTCCCTCTCTCTCTTTCCCCTTCTCTCTCACACCTACACATACCCTCACTCCCCCTCTCTCTCTTCCACTGGCAACAATGATTTATCAAAATGGCCCGACAGAGAATTACAGAGTTCAATAACAAGTCAATGAGCCACGATGCCACCTTTTACATTGTTATTTTGCTGCTAAGCTACCTGCTGTAATGGGGTTACCTTCGGTCATTATCCTTTTCTTCCTTTTTGTTTTCTTTAACATTAAAGGCAAAGTCAGCCCTAATAATAAGTTTATCGAAAGGGAGGAAATAAGGGGAAGAGATCAGTGCGAAGTTGAGGGAAATGGAATATTCTTGGTTGTTGATGAAGAAGTGGAAATTGTACGCAGGTGTGATTGAAATATTTTCGTTCCCAAAATTAGAGATTCATGATTTTTTTTTAACGGAATGAGATGGTCGAAAGGTACATTGTAGTCACCTTCGATCCAATGCAACTTCTTAAAAAAAATAAAACCTTTTAAAAATTCATACTTATGTTTTCCTCAAGATTTCACTTATCTGCTTCTCTCATTTGTTATGCTATACTAAGCCAACTTGGTGCCAAAGTGGACTTAACCCTTTAAGGGTACTCTAGTCTCTGAATTCTTTTTGATAAGAATTTGAAATATAGTTAGTGTACAGTTATAAAAAAGCATCCCTGCTTGTTCTCATAAAAATCATCAAGTTCAGTCCTAGAAAGAGGGTAATAAATAGATCCCTCTTGTTTTACCTTCCTCTTACACTTACAAAGATAAAATGCCATGATAAACTAATTATCATTATGGAGAGGAGTGACTAGGGACCATTTATGTATTTCAATCGAAGTAGATCCTTGTCATTTAATTGGAGGATTGTTGGTCAAATGATATTCAATAAATAATCTATTGTACAACTACGCTATCAAGCAAGCATTTTTTGTTATATTGGTCGTGCACTTCTGTTTTATTCAGCATGCAATTTTGGTTATATGTGACCTTTATTTGTGGTAATATATTTTTTAGAAATATATTTTTTTTAATAATTTAAAAAAAAAAAAAAAATCCATATTTATTTTTATAAATACATGTATTTGTTGATGTTATATAAACAAATAATGATTTTTTTTTTTCATTCGTTCAATAGTGCGAATATTTTCATTCGTTGAAAGATTAACTTTCTATTCATGAAAATATTTGCACTATGACAAGTTTTGGATACATTTCAACCTTCAGTCTGTGATGTCATAATCCATGCCTTCACGAATCAATTACATGACAGACCACAAAACCCAAACGGTGCAACATCTACACTCCCTGGTGCCAAGTGACGTCTTGAGTCATTTACAACCGATCTGCTGGCAATTTTTTTTTAAACACAGCTTGCATACTTTCATGTACAGGTTACAGGTTACAGGTTACCTGTACTGTATTCCCTGTCTTTGTTTCTCAAGTCCTCTACCCCCTACACTCCTTGAAATACTGAAAGCATGTACCGACTTCTTCTTTTTGTGCAACTGGATAGCCCGAGATTCATTTTAACAAAAACAATTTTTTTTTTTTACAGTAATTTTGTTTTAAAAGTGAAGCTCTTGCTGGATATATTATAATAAAAATTGAGTTATCCTTAAGCAATGCCAGAGTCAGGGAAACAAAATACACGGGGGCACAGGGCGAATTAGCCCCCGAAATGCCAAAAGGGACCCCGAAAGTCATAAAAGAGCCCCAAAAATTTGCATAGAGTTCAATGCAATACAATTTAAAGGGTGTTAATTTCATGCAGCAAGCTTGAAAAGTAGCCCCCCAAATTTTGTTAATATTTTTTCCCTGGCCAGTATTTTCTCTTCTTTATTTTTTTCCCTTTCTTATATTTTTTTCCACGGCTCTTTTTCATACAAAACTGAACCATATCAAATGCTACATGTAGCTATTAGTGCCTTTACAAACAATTTCAAGTACAAGCCTTTCTGGGGAAAAACAACTAGATTAATTAATAAAACGTTCATGTATGGTTATTTTAACATTTCCTAATGGTTTACACCACAAAAAAAAATGGAATTGGGAGAAAAACAGGAAGAATACCTTGAATGGCCTGAATGCAAGGCCAGACAATATCCTGTAAAAGGAAACCATGTACATTAGACACATGCATTGTTTAACAATGTTTCCAGGTTTACAAATCTGAGATGCATGGCCCTACGTGTTATCAGTGTCTTGATATGGTGTATTATTTGAAGCCTTAAAAAAAATTATCATGAAGTGCTTCAAAAAAGTAACATCTTTATAATTGTAAGATATAAATATCTTGATAATGGAACATGCGATTGGCTTCTATAAGTCAAGGGCTTCATTTTTTTTACCTAAAGGTGAGCTAATCCAGGATTTTGTTTAGAATCAGAGGCAAAGTTACCTAATACCTTTAAATGTATGTAATGTACATACCGTAAATCTCCGTGTATAAGGCGCACCTGTGTATAAGGCGCACCCCTATTTTGGGGGCAAAAAAAAAAAAAAAAAATTGTTTTTTGTTGTTTTGTTGTTGTTATTGTTTTGTTGCCGAAAACCCACCAAATAATAGTAACAATGTCGTTGTAGAAGAATGTGTGTAAGATCATTAATGTAAATTAAAAACAGGTCCAGACTCTTAAGGCTTCATGATACCAAGTGTCCCACACCAGCCTCATCACATCAGCTAGCAGAAGCACTGTGTTCTATGCCAAACATCAATAGTCATGCATGATATGAATAGAATCCTCTAAATTTCTGACGATAGAGTACCTAGGATAGAACCTTGTGGTACACCATTTGTTATAGAAAAAAAAATTGAGGAATTATTAAAAACTACATTTTGAGATCTATTAGAAAGATTACTTTCAAACCAAGATGACAGACAAGTTTGAGTGTTGTTGTAGTTTCCGAGTGGTGAGTCAACACACTGATTACTGAGTTGGGAGACATTGCCAGGCATAGCGCCATAAATCGAAATCGGGAAGGGAAAAAAAAAAAAAAAAAAAAAAAAAAAATCTTTTTTTTCTGTATCTGTGTATAAGACGCACCCCCGATTTTCAAATTTTTTCGGCGCCAAAAAAGTGCGCCTTATACACGGAGATTTACGGTACTGTAAGACTAGTCATAAGGGTATTGTATTACAAATGCAAAGAAGTTGTGTGTGTCGGGGAGTGGTGTAGAGGGGCATAAACCATACCTGGAGAACTTGGGCATTGCCCGCCACCCTGTAGCGCCCCCCCCCCTTCCCTGCCCCTACATTACACAATAACATTCAACAAGCAAACACCTGAAAAAAATTACCTTATTTCACGCCTCCAACCTATGCGACGATCAATGTCCAAACTGTTGATAGAAGACTTGATGAAGATATAATTCCAATAAATATTCCTGGAGAACCACCACTGGACACAGCAGTGGAGGTGACAGATCGACCTGAAACCTTAGGTCACCCAAGTTACAAACTACCCCTGAGAGGTTATATGCAGAGCAACAGCAGCATACGAGTCACAATGTACAATGAATATGAGGTAGCAGTCAGTGTTACAGTACAAATCACAAGCAATGCAGCTCAAATTAGCAGCTGCCTGCCGGGGAAGTCACTTGCAGCGAAAGTCAGTATTCCAAAATAGCACAGACTAGTAGCATGTGCCCATGAGTCTTGTAATCTGTTGAGCAGCACAGAGTTCCTGAGTAAAAAAAGCGATACTAAATGTATCAGACAAGAGTTGGTACATTCACATCATCACACAGTATAATATGCTGCTACATATCCCACCGCTGACATCCAAAATAAACATTGTTCATAATGGTTTTTTGTCATTCCTTTTCATTTAAAAATAAACCTCTTCCTTTCAAGTAACTGATATGTTCTTGCCTTACTTGGTTCGGATCGACATTGCATCGAAATTCAAAATTCACAGGCGTATTCTTTTTCCTATACATGTATATGTAGGATATCACCAAAACCATCCAGATTTCATGTCTTATTGGTGTGGGTTAGATGTCGTGAAAATTTATCTTCAAATACATGTATGTGGGCTTTTTCCTGCAATAATTCAAAATATCACTGAAACCATCCACATAGGCATCAAAGGAAGTCATTCACGATATTCCATGTGTGTTCTCAATTTTCCGAGAATATGATCATGAATATCACTTTCCACCAATCAGAGAGGCGTCTTAAGGGAGAGCAAGGGAGAGCAAGGGAGAGCGAGTGAGAGCGAGACACGGAGACACTGACTGAACTCCCACGTACCGGCTAACACTCCCACCATTTAAATCCCAGATAATGACACCAGTAGTCGTAGACAGCGGTGATCGGATCAAAACAAAGACCTGTCAGAGAAGTCAAAGAGTGTCAGACGCTGCTGTTCAAAGTGCACTCAATATCAACTTCCTCCAGACTTCTTCCAAGACCTTGTACCCGAGGTCCGCTTCAGAGATAGGAAGGAACTCCAACGTCCAGTCCAGACTTGCCCTCCTGCCCGACTGGTGAGACATCGCAGCCAGCCTGGCTGATGTTATGAAACGTTGAGCGTTGCAGCACCAACAAAAAAACTTGCCCCTGAGAAAAATGCCGCAGGAAGAATGTAATATCCCGAGCTATATTATATTCATCCACCATACACTACCAAAGAATTTATACCCCCATGGAGCTAGCTCCAAAACGTCATTTCTGAGCTAGCAGGGGTTGATTTCGGCTTGGATGTGATGAGTGTGTGGGTGCATGAGAGTGTGTGTGTGTGTGTTTGTGTATATGTGCCTTGGTATTTTGTTTGTGTTTGTGTGTGAGTGTGTGTTGTAGTGTGGTTTATGCGTATATATGTAGAGCAAGGCAGCATCTGTCCTTTAGCTCTATCATTACAGAGTCGCTAGACAGGACAGAAAGGTTACGCTGGAGCCTCACCGGTGTTGACGTGAACTGCAGATGAACCCCTGTTCTGTTTCCCCTCCAAACCAGAGCCATTCTCGATGCCTCACTCAGCACGCTCTCTTCCCCCCCCCCCCTCCCTCTCTCTCTCTCTCTCTCTCTCTCTCTCTTTCATCTCTCTCATCTTATCTCTCTCTCTCTCTCTTCTTTGCTGTAAGCACAGGCCACTGTCATATCAGTAGTATTCTTGTATTGTTTTCCTTAATCTATCTCTATCTCTATCTCTCTCTTGCCAATAGAATGTGGGGCCAGTTTTCCATCCAATGCAACCCTTACTTCCTAGTTGAAAAGGATCGACCCTTTGCACCAAATTATTAATTATCACATTTGCATGTTAGTTTACTTGAACAGGGCTGTCGTTTAAAGCCGGTAACCGGTAAAACTTGCCGCCTATTCACTCGTTTCTTACCGGCTATAATTCCTATAATAAACCTTGCAAAAATCACAGAAAGTAGATCTAAATCAATGCTAATCCAAAATTTCGTCCAAGATGTAATTAGTGCCCGCACATACACGGCCGCAGTCGACGAAATCCCTTACGATCACGAACGCGACGTCGTCGTACTTACCTAGACCTATCTATCTAACGTTACATCGCAGTTCTCCCCCCAGGCCCACAGCGCGGCGGCCAAGCCCGCCCGTCCCTACCCCATTGCGATCCCGATGTGCACGCGAGAAGACGATGCACTGCACAAAATATATACACACTGATCATAACAAAACTGAAGCTAGCTCGCTGTAACCAAACTATCCGTTGCCGATTTGATATTTGAAGATCACGGAAACCGGGGCCTATACACGTGCGTGCAATGTCTAGAGACAACGTACTTTAGATTTTGAGATGCGCAAATCGGCAACAGAGTTTTGAACTCGGCTGAGTTTAGGCCGGCCACGGCCGTCCCCGGCGGCGCATATTTTTTTTACACAACTGTTTAGCCATTTTCGCGAAAAAATTCCAAGAAGTGCTCTGGTGAAAGAGTCTAAGTCGTCAGCGCAATATGTGCAAGCACGTACACCCAGGGAAGGGAAGATGACAGAAAGGGGAAAACAAGGATATTGGAGAGGATATGGAGAAGGAAAAACTAGGAAATACATAAGGAAAGAGAAGAGGATAAGTCAAAGGATGAACATAGAAATACATAATTGAAGAGCTAAGAGGATCATAGATCTAGACTAAGGAAAAACAGGGAAATACATTGAAAGAAGGAGAAAGGGAATCTATCAGATTAAAAGTAATACAAACAAAGAAATAGATGACGAAGGAGATTGAAGGAGAAACAAAGAAATACATAAAACAAAAGAGAAGAGGTTAGAATAAAGGAGAACAAAAGAAATACATATTGAAAGAGAAGAGATGATAGATTTAACCCGAAACAAATATTACGAGTATATATATATAGTATATTATGTACACAAGTCATGTACAGCTCCAGCAATCCAACAAAACTGCTTAGGGTAATGCTTGACTCTGTCTCTAGTCGTTTGCACAGTATATTTGACTGAAGTGGCTAAACAGTTGTGTAAAAAAAATATGCGCTCCCCGGCGGACCCCTCGCAGCTAGCTCGCATGATATATGCAGGCTCGCGCTCCGCGAATATTCAAAACTAACTTCCGATCGCAATCGATTCATTTATTTTATTTTCATTTATTTCCTTAAAAAAAATTGAATAAACAAATATACAGTGTCTTCACTTTGTCAGGAAAAACAGTGATATAACATTATAAAATGAACAGGAACTGAAGTAAATTCTTAAATGTATTCAATAATTTCATGTCAAAAAAAAATAATTAAATGAGAATTCATATGGGGAGCCAAATAAAAGTCACAAGTAAAAAAAAAATCAAAATCTAGCCTATGCCGCCCATTATTTAAATACTGTACATGTATTCAACAAATCATGATGTAGAAAGATTGAGTATGGTGCATCATCTCAGTTTAATTAAAAATTACAAAGTAATGGTACAAAGTGATAAATAATTATCAACTTAATAACTTTTCTTATGAGTTATGATTGTTCATGTAATATTAAACATGAACAATATGTGTGTTTATTACAATATATGTGTAATACAAGGTAGGAAAGATAACTACAAATTTTCTTCTTAGGTATGCACCAGATTGCACGATTTCAAGTGGAAAATCCCAAAAGGTCCCTACAGTGGGAGGGGGGACACCCCCCTCCCACACCCTCCCCCCCTCGGTCGCTTCGCTCCCTCGCAGTGATGGTACCTCCTATAAAATTCAAATTACCTCCTTCAAAAATAATTAACAAGACCCCTGCTTGAATGTAGCACATGGTTAAGAAATCAGCTTGCACAAAAGTTAGACAATTCTGAACTGAAAAAAAAACACATTAAAAGCACTAGAGTAGAGAGGTGCATGGGGGATAGGCTTCATATACACATTCATGTATACTCATTTTTTATCTCGATCAGATACTTTTTAGTTTTAATTTTTTCAAAATCTTACATGTATACCAGGCCAAATTTAAAAAAAAACATGTTTAGCGTCCTGCTTTTTTGAAAAATAGGAAGGAGGTGGTCCTTTTTTCTTCTTTTTTTTCTTCTTCAAAACAGCCGCTCGGTACATTTTCCCTGACAGTCAGGCTATTTTTCAAGATGGCCACCGACATTTTTTTTTTTTCCTTAAATCAGAAATAGATCCATATTAGCAGTGTTTTTCATGTGTTTTTTTCTTCTTTTTTTTTAAATTCTTTTTTTTTTTTTTTAATTAAAAAAAAATAAAAATAGGAGGCGTCCCCCGAAAAAGGAAGCGGGCGGGAACGCTAAACATGTATATTTTTTTTAATGGCCTTAGACCTAGCCTAGCTATGCAAGCCTACATTGTAAATGTATTTATGCCTCTCTCTCTCTCTCTCTCTCTATTTCTTCTCCTTCCCCTTCTCCTTCTCCTTCCCTTTTTTTCTTTCTTCCTTTCTTTCTTTTTTCCATCCTCCCTTTTCTCTCGCTATACCTATATATCTCTATGTTCCTTGTTCCTCTCTCTTTGACATGTACCTCCCTCTCTCTCTCTCTATCTCCCTCTCTCTCCCTTTGCCATCTCAAGTGATATAAATTTGAAATGATACCCCTTGCTGGCATCTGTCTCGTCCCATGGGTAATAATGCGGTCATGTTGTGGTTCAGCCAGAAGATAAAACCATGATGTCCATGTATCAATGCATCAAGCTGTCACCAAGATTGCTCTTCATCAACAGTACACGATGGAGCTCTCTCTCTCTCTCTCTCTCCCTCTCTTCCTCTTTATCAAGAGTAGGCTTAATCAATATGTGAAATGAATATGGGGCCTACATGTATGTTTGCATTCTTAGACAGATATGTACGTTGTATACCATTAATCATGGCTATAATTCAAACAAAAGCCTGGTTAAAATGTAAATTTACTTTTGTTTCTCACAGAATAGAAGCAAATCAACAATATAGTATTTCAGAAAGGGCAAACTTTCAATTTGAAACATACAGGTATGATAACAGTTATCAATTTGCTTGACATGTAGGCTACATATTAGTTAATCTTTTATTTTCTGGTTAAATGGAACAAGAGAAACAAGAGAAAGTAACATGGGTTTTAGTTAACACCTTCCGGCTCTGAACAGACATTAAATATCAGGCTTCAAAACCCCATCTCCTATCCTGTGCATGGTTTTCTTTTCTCTTCCTCCCCCCCCCCCCCCCCTCTCTCTCTACCTCTCTTCTCTTCTCTTCTCTTCTCTTTCTCTTCTCTCTCTTCTCTTCTCTTCTCTTCTCTTCTCTTCTCTTCTCTTCTCTTCTCTTCTCTTCTCTTCTCATCTCATCTCATCTCTTCTCTTCTCTTCTCTTCTCTTCTCTTCTCTTCTCTTCTCTTCTCTTCTCTTCTCTCTCTCTCTTCTCTCTCTCTCTCTCTTCTCTCTCTCTCTCTCTCTCTCTCTGTATGACATTAGTGGCTGCTTGAATCTCAATTTTACAGTCATAAAAATTAGGTGGACTTATAAAATGTACATGTATGAAAGCATCATAAAAACAAGGTATACAAGAGCAGGCCTTAAATTTCAACATTTTTAGGGCAAGGCCACTTTTCTGTAGGGCACATTCCTATATTACAGCACCAATGGGAAGAATTGGAAAGGGCACAAAAAATCTCCAAGGCCAATGAGAGGGGCATTGAGGCCAATCAAAGGGGCATCCAAGGCCTGGCCTTGGATGGCCTTGGATTAATTTAAGCCCTGCAAGAGATAGTTAATCGAGGATGATAGCACTGACATTATACACAGAGAACAAAGAACTAGCAGCATCTAGTTAAAAAGGAATACCATCATATTTTATAAAAAAATCATTTGCATGAAAGGAGCTAATAAGAAGATGTATTTACAAGAATCAAAATCTAGCAATTACATATTTTCTAAAGATCCAGAATTGCATTGTATCACGCAAGATTGATGAGCTGGCACCCTTCTAAAACAACAATTTTGCTCAGAATCTCTTTTTCAAGAGATGCCCTTGCGCTAGTGACCTACATGTAGCCTTGCAATATTGACCTACATGGTTGCATATCTACTAGTATAAACCTGCGTCCCTGCTGACCAATCAAACTACCAAGTCTTGACCCTTTCAACTGAAGACCCAGTGATCTCTAATTAAGCGATTCCCCAGCAAAATCACCATCTGACCTCAATTTGAGAGTTGCCAACTCCACCCTTTCTGTAAACCATTTTCCTTCACAGCAGTTATAAAATGAAATACTTTTCGCGGAAAATCATCAGTTATGGCAGTACATGAGGTATTTTGTCCCTTTATTATGCACAAGTTTGAATGGTACAGTATTTAATCTTCGACCTCTTCATCTCCATTATTGCAAGGGCAATGAGAGAAATCAGTTCACAGTGCATCAGGCATTGTCACCAAAAGCAAAATGAACCAGAACGAGACAAGACCCACTTTAGACTGGATGTGATGCATACAAGAATGGTTTATTGTTATGATTTTTTGTTAAACATCTCTAGACAATCCTTCTCTAATGAGCTGCTGGAAGGGCCCAACCCTTTAAAGGTACTATGTCCCTTTTGCAGCCAACATCAAATTCTGTAGAATTTTGCAGGAATTATGAATATGTCATGTATGTCCTATCTGTGAAATTTAAACGTTAGCAGTGTCCAAATATTCAAATTATGCAAGGAAACCCGTTTACTTGCTAGGCTTCACTGTCAGACACTTTGAGTGACTGACCGGCCTTTTTCTTCTTTGGTAATAACATACATAAAATGAGCTGTAAAGAGTACATGAGCATTTGTCTACATCAATAACCCACTTCTTGTGATGGCCAAAATTAAACTGATTGAATCTTTGCGCAGCATAAAACGTATGACCATTCGGTACAATACATGTAGTCTGAAAATCAAGACTATTACTTATTGGCTCTATAGCTCCTAAGTCGATTTGACAACTAATAGTCATTATTTTCCCACTTGAAGACATTTTCAAGCCTAAACTTTTATAGGGAAGTTCTAAATTCGTATTATCTTTCAAATGCCGTTGAAATTTAACCTTTTCATTTTTTGGGCCCGCAAATGAGACATACATGTTACCTTTAAAGGGATTGGGTATCTTTTTCTCAGATTCTGGATTTAGCTCCTACTGCAATGACACTTATAAACCTTTAGGTCAGTTAGGAATCCCTTGACTTTTACAAGCCAATCGCCTGTCTGATTATCAAAATATTTATGATTGGAAATCAAAATCAACTTTTTTTGTTTTCCAAACAATTTTTATAACACTACAGTCTATTGGAGAAAATGAGTATGGTAAAACTGGTCACTTGGTCTTGTTTCCAAAATATCCTGCTATTTGGAAATAGCAGGCTAATTTGTGCCCGTCCTAGCTAGTTTGTGATGAGCATATTGGTCTGGTGAGGACGCAATTTCAAGCGAGTCTGAAAATAGTGGGTTATTTGGCAAATTCGAGCTGATGAAAACAGGCCTTTTGTGACCCGGCCTACAACTCATTCTACCTTGCCTTTAACTGCAGGCAAAAAAACAATATAATCAAGCCTACACTCATCTCACTCAATTATCTGAATCTAGGTCACAAGATATGCAGATAAATGCACATGTAGGTCAATATTTAATAAGGTAAAGTGCAGGCATACAATTTGTAAAATGTGTGTGTTTGGAGCCAGAAGGGCTTTAAATCATATATTTTAACAGAGTTAACACCCTTCTGGCACTGAACAGACAATGTTATATACATTCATAAAGGGAGAGGGTAGTCAGTGTGCAGATGCAAACACGTCAATATGTTAAAAGATTATTATCATTATACATGTACATGTACATGTATGTGCATATCTGCACACAAATGTTCATATTTAAAAAATACTCAATATAATGAAGGATAGATTCAATTATTTCCCTATTATTCTTAACTTTTTTAAACACTGTCAAGATCACATGCAAGCATTCATTTCAAGAATGTTTCATTTTAGAAATGTTCCAGAGAGCAAAGGTTTGAATCTGAATGTGTTTTCATATCATTAAACATTTATAAACATTGCGCACTTCAATGCTGTATGTCTTTTTTTTTCTTTGTGTATTCTTTCTTAATCGGTTGGGCTTCACTACACCTCATCAATACATTTCCCGGCTGTCCCCACCCACCTAAAATATTATTTTCTTTTGTTGTTTGTTTTTTCGTTTCATTGTTTATTTTTCTCATTTTGAGGTCTCTATGCCTTTTTCTTTGAAAATTAACGCAAGGGTGAATAAATGCCAGATTTCATTAGGTTTTAACTAAAAATACTGTCCTTGGAGATTTTTTTCAGAAAGATGTACACCCATAATCTATAAAAAAAAAAATCAGATTTTAGTGTTCCAGCGGATATTCAACATACATGTTCACTATTCATGTAGGAAAGCATGTACACAAGGATTGAAGGAAAACAAAATACATGATAATAATAACAATATTTATAAAGCGCAACATATCCATCTCTAGAGATGCTCAAGGCGCATACAAATAATTCAAATTAATATTCAACATACTTAAGATTAAAGAAATATTAAATGTTAACTTGCACTAGATAACACAACTTCATGGTGCAAAGGTATATATACAATGTGGCACAGTGTGAATGTTTGTTTGATGCGAACTATCTAACTGAGATTAATTCAGTAAGAAGAAAAAAACAGAAAATTTTGAGAGGAACTGCTCTCCGACTGATACACTTTCCTTTCTAGGGCACGAGGCTGACCTTGTAGTAACCTAGGTTTCAGACACAGCATTTTATTATCAGGGACACCAGTGGGTTTCACCCAAGAAGTCTTACAAGAGACACTAAGCTCTTACATGTTGGAGTTTGCTCCACATGTGCTGTATAATAAATATAAAGCCTGAAAGAGCCTGAAATGGTGAGGTTTCAAGGCTGGAAATCAGGCTATGGCCTACAAAATGGCACCTCATGATGATATATTGATCAAGTACAACACTGAACAGACAATACAAACTTTGAATGATTTCTTCTATAAAAGTTAATCAAAATGGATTTTCGCATGGTAGACGAATCATGAAATAGTTTGAATCCTACATAGGAATCATGCCCTTAAAACAAAGTGATTTCTCCTTTTCTCTTTAAAAAAAAAAAGCGCAGTATAGTTTCAGAATGTTGGATTTGAAGCTCCTAACCTATTTTTTCAAAGAAAATCGTTTTTTGACAGTGCATAGCCTTTCCTGTTAAGGCAGGAGGATAGAATAATAGGCAAAGTGGGATTTAGAAAATAAATGTACACAGTAGCTAAACTGACACATTTCCCTTTATGCAAGACTACTTTGCGTGAGTCTGGTGCTCGTGCATATAGTCAGAACTAAACAAAGAGATTTCAGATTCTCAGCTCGAATTACATAAAAGGGGGATTGGCCTGCAAATCTCTAGAGAGGGCTCACTTCAGGAAAGTAATCATTCACAATGAAGTACCGCCGGGCACAATAGCTTTGGCTTTCCATACCCTACACCATGGTAAAACATAAATAACAATACTGTACAAAATACATATATTATAAGGTGTTGGAATTAAAGAAGGAAGCTTTGATGGTAATACTTGTTGACTTGATTACCATGGCATTGTAGAGAATATTCTCTTTCCATTGTCTTTATTAAATGATAATAAGGCACATATAAAATGCTTCATACAAGTATCCTCCGTCATCCTCATCAACTGTTCAATGAATATAGGCGCAACAGTTAAACACCATGAAACTTATTGAGTCTTTTTAATGACAATCCCATTCAACCTTAATCTAAAAAGCTGAAGAGCTTACAATCACTGCCGCTGCTATTTCTGGTCAGATGCTTAGGGAAAATCCAGTTTTACGATTATAACTTTCCTTGCAGCAGATACATGCAGCTATATTCTGATCTGTGTGACAAAGATCAAGATCTTTTCAATCCAGTGAAATTAGCCTGATCTCAACTTGCTCAAGCTTATTCACAATTAAGACACAAACTGCGGAACCTTTTGTGTTTAGTTCAACATAAACTTAAATCTCCCCTATATATCTTAATTCCAATCAAACTCGGGTTTGTCCTTCTTGAAATAGCCCACTATTGGACCAATCAGCAAGCTAATTCAGTCACAAAGACACACTCGTACTACATGATCTGCATCGAGAGCTGATTTCTCTAGCTAGTGAGGATTGCTCCACACCAGTTGAAAAGTAGACAGGGACCTTGATACTCTTGACGTTACTTCTTGGCGATGCATCCTGGCTTATTTCATTAGTAACCAAAGTAACTGGCAAAGCACTGAAAGCAGTTGGTATTTCCACAATACGCAAAACACACACACACAATATATAACAGTTCGTAAAAGTAAATACCGTATATAACGGTGTATAAACCACACTTTTTTGCCGCCGAAAAAATTTCAAAGTCGGGGGTGCGGTTTATACACGGTACACCAAAGTTTTTTTAAGTTTCAATTTATGCCCCTCCACCTGGCGCTATGCCTGGCAATGTCTCCCAGCTCGGTAATCGGTGTGTTGACTCACCACTCGGAAACTAGAACAACACTCAAATTTGTCTGTCATCTTGGTTTGAAAGTAATCTTTCTGATAGATCTCAATATGTAGACTAGTTTATAATAATAATTCCTCCAATTTTTCTTCTATTACATGGTGTACCACAAGGTTCTATCCTAGGTCCCTACTGTTTTTTAATTTACAGTACCGTAATGATCTTACACACACACAAAAAAAAATCTTGGCAAAAAAAAAAAAAAAAAAAAATTTTTTTTTTTTTTTTTTTTTTTTTTTTTTTAAGGGCGAAAAAGAGGGGTGCGGTTAATACACAAGGGGCGGTTTATACAACGTTATTTACGGTAATGACTTGTGATATTGAGCATCTTTGCATCAATATCATAGTGATCAGCAGCATTGATTCTCCCTAAAACTGACACTTTTATTTTAAAGGGAGTGGGTAGTCAGTTTCCATGTGCAGAAGGCCATAATTCGCTGACACCAGACTTGGTGGAAATACCATTAATGGGAGTACAAATCTGCACACAGCAAACCCGTTGGCCCGTCAAGAATTACCCCCTAGTCTCTCGGAGCATGCTTGAAGATTCTTCGGGCGAAGGAAAAGCAAAGCATTACATAAGGTCTAATGGTCATAAAACTCAAGGCTAACCCTGGTGATTGACAACACCTGTTATTGGGTAAACACCCGAACGGTGTCGAATTCCCCATGAGAGCTGACTACTCTGTGACTTTAAAGGGAGTGGATCGCCAGTTTCCATGTGCAGAAGGCCATAATTCGCTGACACCAGACTTGGTGGAAATACCATTAATGGGGGTACAAATTTGCACACAGCAAACCCATAGTCCAGTCAAGAATTACCCCCTAATCTCTCGGAGAGCTCCAGAGTCTTCGGCAAATCAAAGCATTACATAAGGTCCAATGGTCATAAAACTCAAGGCTAACCCTGGTGATTGACAACACCTGTTATTGGGTAAACACCCGAACGGTGTCGAATTCCCCATGAGAGCCGACTACTCAGTGACTTTAAGGTATGGCAGACATATTGAAATCCTCTACATCAACAGGTGAAAGAGCAAAGGAATATATTCACAGAAGTATGAGCAAACTGTTGAGCACTCTTTCATCCATCAATGCACTAACGCACACACACAATAAAGTAGCCTAAAGCATATAGCTACACGCCTTATAATGAGATTGAATATGTATAAAACATCTCAATAATCAAAAACTTCATAATCAGCAGGGAATTTTCTTCAAAGATGTCCACAAAAAGGAATTCAACTCTTCCCCAGCAAAGGTTTGCACACTCACATAAAAGAAATACATAGAACTTTATAGTACAGGTCCCTAAATGTTCACAAATAGAGTACACAGAGATCACAAAAATACACACAAACAAATGTACATGTAGTAGGACACTTCACTAACGACAAACCAACACAAAAAGAAACATATGGGACTTACCACTGGTAGGCGCTAAAATGGAAGTAGACCATACCCAGTCCATAGAGAAAGGTTGCATCCTAAGAAGAAAGCAGAACAAAAATCATCAAAAATCCACTAGAAAAAGGGAATAGAAAAGGGGATGTACGCATCCCTTGAATGCTAAAATTCAGTGTCCAGCATGCATAAGTTTCTGTTTTTTACAGTTTAATGTGTAGGTCGATATCTACAGAAATGGGTGCATACACATGTATGCACAGAGCAGTGTAAAAGTGAGGATAGACCAACGATGCACCCAAACCCGGCACTCCAGACAACGGTGCCTTTGCTATATGGTGTTATGCTTGTAAATGTGAGTTCGATTTTGGGCCAATTTGGTGCAATGTTTCCCTGAGAACATATTGCAATCCAAAGATTTCATCCACATATTTGAGAAAATTTCTTTATTTGACTACCCTGTATATGACGATATGGTAGTGATACGAAAAAGCTCTATTATTCAATGGTCATACCCAAGAGATTCTTCACAAGTGGATGAAATATGTGGGACAAAGACAAATATAATGAATCACCCTTTTTATAAAAACAACTTGATAGAAAGTAAGTCCTTTTATTCCACATTTAAAGAATGATTTTGATTTTTTTTTTTTATCTCAAAGCCTGTATGCACTAGTTTGGCCAGGAGGGATTAGACTTCCCTGCCTGGTCACTGACAGGTGGTTATCTCAACAAATCAGCTCTCAATTAACATAAGAAAAAGGGGATCATGGGGGACCAACGGGTGCCACTTAGGCATTGTTTACTATATAGAGGGCGCAAGTAGCTACAAATAGTGCAGTCCCCCTTTAAAGTGAATCCAGGGGACCATCTTATAAACAGTTGTGACTGATCCATATCAATTGCAAGTTTGCAGTCCCCTATCTCTTATGTGCATTGTTGCAATCAATGCGATCAATATCAACAACACTGGTCATTTGACAGTGTTTTACAGACAATTTTGTTAAAAATGGCAGTTAAAAACTTCCATAGGTGGACATCTCAAACGAAGAATTCCCCTTTATCAGAAGGTTATTCCTGTCTAGGAAAGGTTCATGATGCAGAACTCAGCCTCCTATTGGGGTGATTAGTGATTTGAAAAACATTTTAACCTTGACGAAAGTTCTCAACAAGTTTCTTTTTCCTTACCTTCCAGTATTCGCTATCCAACGTGAAGAACTTCTGGTAAGCTGATAGCGCTGTGAATAACAAGGAAAAAAGATGGCAAAGAAGGTCATTCAGTAGCTCCAACATTTTACAAAATCAACTTAAGCTTGAACATATCTTTTCACAAAGTGGAAAAATCATTTTTTTTTTTTTAAGTGAAATTGTTTCTATCTGTGGAGTCTAAAAAGAAAATAGAAATTGACAGCTTGATTCTTGCCAACATTTTATCTTTTAAGAGGTACATGTATATTTCTTCATGATTCTCTTGTTGCCAATTATGAAATCTTATCTTTTATCCAAAAATTTGGTACTATAGTAGTGATATACATGTATATACCATTTTAATCAAGGATGGAAAACTAGTTACACAGAAGCAGAGAGTAATTTAGTCCTCAAAAGTTCTAAAATTGCTCCTGTAAGTTGAAAAAGAGCTCTGGTATAAATCAATAAAATACTTAATATCACTGTGAGAAAATCGCACTTATAATCAACACAAAAGTGTTAAAACGCCCAGGTGAACAGGAAAATCTTTTTAACGCCAAGCTAATCAACTAGCATTTACTGAAAAATGATGAGGGAGAAATTTTAATAGGAATATGCTCCTTTCATATTAAGGGATGAAGTGGATCGAGCATGGAATCATAAGCTAATACATGACTTTGATCTACACGCAGTGTGGACTTCTCGATCCCCTTCGATCAGCAGTGAAAAAAAGACACGGGGGATTCGGGGCGAAATAGCCCCCGAAATGCCAAAAAGAGCCCCCGGAAATCAGAGGACAGCCCCTGTAAATTTGCATAGAGTTCAATGCAAAACAAATTTTAAGTGTTAATTTCATGCAGGCAAGCTTGAAAAGTAGCCCTGAAAAATAAGTATTAATTTTTTCCCTGTCGATCAGGAGGATTGAGTCTAGCCCTAGTCTGAAATGAAAATAGATTCTCCTCAATTTTAGATGCAGATCAGGCAGGTACAATGCAACTACTGCCCCAGACTAAGAATGACTCAACCCTCTTCTCGGGGGCGGTGAAAATGAAAACGTTAACAGAAGATGGGTCACTTCCGAGAAGTGCTCTAGAAAGTTCACTGACCTTTGCTGTATTCTCCCAGCAGTAAATGGTAGTGTCCCAGCTTGCAGTAGATCTTAGGGTCACTGACCTCCTTCTTTTTGATCTCCTGCTCAAGCTGGGCAATGGCCTGGAGAGAGAGAGAGAGAAAGAGAGAGAGAGAGAGAGGGGGGAAGAAAGAGAGAGATAGAGAGAGAGAGAGGGGGAAGAAAGAGAGAGAGAGAGAGAGAGAGAGGGAGAGAGAGAGGGAGAGAGAGAGGGAGAGAGAGAGGGAGTGGGGATTAATATTTATTATTGATCAATTTCAGCGATAAAAGCAAACATCATTAAGAGAGAGAGAGAGAGAGAGAAAGATACAAAAAGAGAGAGAAAGGGAACGAGAACCATGGCAGGAGAGAGTGGGTGAGAGTGAGAAAGACAGAGGTATAGAGACAGACAGTGATTCATATTTATTGATCGACATCAGGTTAAAGCACACATAAATCATTACATTGTGGACTGATTTTGGATAAACACGTACAGTATGCTACACAAGTAGTCTACAAGTATAATAGAACATGTTGCATTCTAACTTTCACCAATTCTGTTTCTCTGAATTATCTGCTTTCCTTCAAAACAACTTGCTAAGATCAAGGTTGGATAGCTAATGCATGGACAAACATGGACCATTTACATCTCAACCAATTTTACAAGACTCCTTTAAAAAAGCATCATACAAACACAGACAAGAACATAAATAGTTGCAGATTCATTTCTACATAAATAGTCACACTGCAAGACGACTCCTGATTCTTGTTCCTTCGGGATAATGTATTAAACTGTACTTCTTAACTGATAAGTCACATGTACTCTTTGAAATTAATATGTAGTCCTGTAGTTTCAAGTTTCAATTGTTGGCTCTTTCACTGCCAAGTATGTACATGTACAATGTACTAATTTTGTCTGACTAATATACCAGCGACAAATACATGTACTTGCACAAATTTCCCAATCTAGTTCATCATGACAACTTTGCATCAGCTTTAATACAGTGAAACCTGCATATAAAGACCGCCAAGGGAAACATGAAAAGTGGTGTTTATAGGCAGGTGATCTTCATGTACAGGTTCCTCAAGCACAGATTTCAATGAGGAAATCATATCAAAGGGAAACAAAAAATGTGGTCTTTATAGACAGGTGGTCGCTAAAGCAAGTATAGACAGGTGGTGCTAAAGCAGGTATAGACATTCATAATCAATCACAACTCCCAAATAACATTCTCTTTATAAATATTCATTAATTATATTTGCATGTTCTTGTTACAAACTCTCATGAAAAGCATGTCCCATGCCATGAAACCTTCAGCCATGTGAACAAGAGCTACTCAATCACATGCCATCCAAGCGATGCGACCTGACCTAGATACGTCCTATTCACGCCAGCGTAAACAAGTCCAAATTTTCAAAAAAACACAAACAGGGGTTCGCCCTGGGCCCTGGGAAAACTTAACGACAATGTAGTCTCTGAACCATAACTGGATAATGTGAGTAATCATCAAGTTACCTTTCATAATGTGGCTTAAAGGCATCGTTTAACAATGTTAAATTTGAGATGCACGGCCCTACGTGTTATCAGTGTCTGTGATATGGTGTAATATTGAAGCCCTTAAAAAATTGCGCTTCAAAATGATCAAGAAGTGCCTCAAAAAAGTAAAAATCTTTGAGTGACCGGTTTTACCATAATCGTTTTCCCCAATAGACCGTTGTGTTATGAAAACCGTTTGGCAAACGCAAAACTTAGTCTTGATTTCCAATCATAAATATCTTGATAATCAGACAGGCTTCTACAGCGCCCCCACTTGGACTAAAATATGGTGTTAAAGAGAGAGGAACTTGAGTTCATTCAATACAAATTTCTCCCTCAATGAAATCAGACTATAACCTCTAAAAAGTAATTTTAATCTTTCTCACAAGTTGATTTGAGTGAAAGCATACATAGAGAAGCAGATTTGTAGAATATTTGAAGATTTTTGAGCCTTCAGACACTATGTCAAAGTATTATCACTGATTTGCCAATTTGGAAATCCTTTGTATAGTGATTACATCTTTATTTCTAATTCATAACTTTCTTATTCTTTGTCTGATTTTGGTCAAACTTTCACCGATCAGCTTCTCTGATTTTGCTACTTTTCCTCAGAGCAAATCGGACTCGAATTGCATTTTTCTATTTTAATTCATGTCTGGCCAAACTGGGTTTAACTGGACATGTGAAATGAATGCTTTCCTAGGTCAAATGACTCAGGTCAAACTCTTGACCGATGTGATAAATAAAAGTAAAACAAACATGTAAAGTAAAAAGAAAAGACTCAAGTAGGAGCGCCAATATCAAAATGGTCAGTAAATAGCAATTTTAAATTGCCCAATATTGGTACAGGATGCACACCACCGATGGAAACCGGGGCCAGATGAATGAGAGCTTGCACCAAGGATGAAAATATATTGTGCTTCATTATACGTACCCCTAGACAGTGATCACCCCCTTCAAACCCCCCCCCCCCTCCTGTATACTCTTCTTCTATCCCCACCCCCTCTTGCAACCCCGACCCCCATGGTACATGTATGCAATGTGCACACCTTCAAAGGAAAATATAAATGTGTAGCTGATATTTAATAGAATTGTACCTGAAATGAAAGATCTGCATAGCAGGACAAATCTCTTGCTCTCCCCCCCCCCCCCCCCCCACCCCCCCCCCCCCTCGACAATTACCTCCCTCCGGCACCCCTTCCCCCTTCTTGGAAGAAGACTTCATTCTGAGGAAATAGTTGTCCGTGGGGGAGGGGTAACATGGGTTCCTAGGAGTGTGTTCCATAGCATATTTTGAATTGAATCAATTTTAAAGACACAGGTAAGTTTCACTAGCTTTTGTACAGCTTCAACGTGATCAATCTACTCAAATAGAACTCTCTGAAATGCTTAAAAGCAAGTAAAATACAGGTTGTCACTTGTTCTGTCTGCTTTAAAAAGAATAAAGTTTACAACACAAATAAGCTACTACTCTGGCTTTGCACAAGAGGGCAGCAGATCAACTTTTTATTTGGTAGAATTGAAATATCTGAACATGGTACAGCTGTACATGTAGTATCGAAAATTGCAAACATGTATTTAAAAAATACAGTATACATTGTAATTGTATAAACAAAGTGCCTTATAAGAGATCAAAGAGTTGCCAATTTCTGTAAGGATCATTGATTTTAAAGTTTGAGAAATCTCCCAATTGTTATCACATGTTCTCACTTTCAGTGACCTGTTTCTATCCATTTATTTAAAGTAAGTCGGGGTAGACTAACAGACTTACTCTGTACACATACATGTACATGTTTCAAGCCAGTACAATGCAATACGTTGTCTGTCAACAATAATTAAAATTAGTTAGCTTTCATGTGTAAAGCGGTCTTTATGTACAGGTTTATTTAATACATATTTTAATATTCAAGGGAAACAGAAAATGTGGTCCTTATATACAGGTGGTCTTTCTATACAGGTGGTTTGCTGAAACAGGTTTGACTGAAGTATGTACAGTATAATGATGTAGGCCTACATGTGTTCTGTACTTTTTACTCAAGTCAAGGCAAGTGGAATCCTGTGGACTTTTTGGTAAGTAGCAAGCCTGCAAGTCTTTTCATTTTCTAGAACCAACATAGCTCTAGGTGTAACTCTCGTAGACTCTAACGTTAGATCTAGACTTTTGTTTGTTTTGAATTTCATGTGTCACTCTTTTATAAAACAAATAATGCACTTGACTCTGTTGTGCATAATGTAAATGTAGTGTACGCTCGGTTTCTTTAGATGGTGCGCACTGTGAACTCGCCGCAAGCGGCTCATGCACGGAGGCGGCCCCAATCTAAAGAAACCTCGCGTGCACTGCATTTACCACTAATGCACGCTGGGCCGCGCGTTATTTGTATAATAATAAATTAAATTTCCTCAAAAACTTTCTGTTCCATTTTTCTTATTTTATGCTTGTATTTAAAAGTGACCTATTTCCGGACTGGTCTACTTCTTTAAAATCATAAATTTATGTAAACTCATTAGGTCAATATTAACATTTCCATTGTTTTGGGATTATCTTTTGATAATCAGTCAATTTCATATTTTGAGACTGCACTTGTTTTCAAAACCATTTAGGTACTATCTTCTACCATTTGCGTTTGTTTTTTAGTCTACAAATTTACTCTCATTCTTTGATAAGTGTTTTGCCAAACATGACTCATAGTGAACAAAATAAAATATTCTTAAACACTCAAAAATGTCTGCAATGTTTAGACAACCATCCAGTGTTCCCCAGTATACTTAAAAGTGATTTACATTGTGCTCCATGTCATTAAAAGGGAAGAAAGAAAGAAAGAAAGAAAGAAATCCTCAAACCCTTTTTATTGGATTCACAGATTTGTAATGGTTTTATTATGACTTTAACAATGGGTATAGTGCATATCACATTATGAGTCCCTATGCACTTTGAAAGAGCTAAATTATTTGCCTGGCTTTGGCTCTGGCAGCCATTATTGGCGCACAGTGCATTTCAAGGTACATGTACAGTCGTACAAGGTACCCATTTATCTCACCTGGGTGGAGTGTGGCAATTGCAGATTAGAGGGAGTGTAGTTTGACAAATGAATGATCTCAAAAATATATCCAATTTAAAAAATATAAAAAAGTCTGATATCATTTAGGCCAACTATTCTATTTGCAATGGTGATAACCTATTTGATGTGATTATCAAAAGAAAACTATGTTTTCAACACAAAAGTCCAAATCCTGTAAATGGTGGAGGTTTTCATGGCAGGAGTGTGATGAGCATCACCCTGACCTAATAATACTCTTGATTAGCATCTTTCTGTCTACTAAAGTACATGTATTAGATTTAAATTGAATCAAAACCCAGCGAAAGAAAATAATTTAGCAGGAACTCCAATGTCATTGGCAACAGTAACAATCCGACACTCAACGTTAAATGTTTGTTCTATATGATGTGGCAAAACAACAGGCACAGCTTTTCTTAATGATAACGTAAATTGTAAAACACTCAACACTGTTTCTTAATTCTTAATGTAACACAGAGCTCTGTCGATACCTGCAGGTACGTTGTTGCTTGCAGTTGCAATTCATTTCCACATTTTGGGGGCGGTTAACCCTTCACCATTCCTTCTCTGAACAAGCTAGTTTAACTCTTCTTACGCTCTCTCTGTGAAACTGAAAGTCATTGATCATTCATTTTAATTTTCAATCTCCATCAGATTCAGAATCTATTTTACTTTTTAGTTTTAGGCCAACTTTTTTTTGTTGAATCATCCTAAATTTCTAATATTCAAAAAACGTGTCACATGACATGCACCTATTATTGGTGCATGCACGACTGTGCCAAAACAGCGCTGGCAAAAGTGATATTGCACGCAGCTAAAAGATCTATATCCAGCGCAGCGTACGCGTAGGTAGAGCAAGTAGCAAGGTCTTATCTTTTCATTTTCTAGAACCAACATAACTCCTAGATCTAGACTCTAACGTTAGATTTAGACTTTTGTTTGTTTTGATTTTCATGTGTTGCTATTTTATAAAACAAATAACGCACTTGGCCCTGTTGTGTGTAATTCAAATGCAGTGTACGCTCGGTTTCTTCAGATGGTGCACACTGTGAACTCGCCATGGTGCACAGAGGCGGCACCAATGACCAAGTAAAGAAACCTCGCGTGCACTGCATTCCCCACCAACGAACGCTGGGCTGTGCATTATTTGTATTTGCACCAGGCATAAGAATTTTATATTCTTGGGTTTTAATAGTGAGATGATATTTATTCAATATTCAGCCTTCCTTTTTGACTTAACAGATAAACATTGGTCATTGCGACGTTGACTTTCTACACCCAGGACTAAGCGAATCTAACACACACATATCCATGCAACACAGTGCAAGGGCGTTATAACTGTGGTACTGGCGTATATTCGCGCCGGTTATGTACGTCCCCATTCATACATTTATTTTTATCAACATACCTTATTTAGCATGGCCTTTTTCTGGGCTCCCTCTTCCCCTTCCGTCGTCATGAATCCAAAAAGTCGGCTGAAATAAAAGATAAAAACAAATAATGAACGAAAAATTAAATTTCAAAGTAGATTTTAGAATCGAAAAAACAAAATATTTTCAATGTCATAAAATGGTCCGCTTGGCTCACCTATCGTAGGCAGTCGACAAACCTACTTCAGCGGGAATGGGAGCGTTCGAAGTCATGACTTCTCCCACTTGTTCGGACGTCATTTTCCAACATTCTAGCTCAAAATATTAAACATCTACATTTCCAGAATCACCAAAGGAGCTGGAACATGCTGAAAATGGAGCGTCTAGCTAATCAGGAGCAGTTGATTTAGGTTGAAGTTGGAAAGCTTCGTACGGGATACTTGTACACACAACTCCACAACTCCCCTACCATTTACAATATCCACGCTCGTATGAGACTTGCTCAAACACTTTTGTAACGCCGATGTACATTGGCTAGACGTTAGTCACATGACCGGCTTTTTCAGAGAGGGGATTTTGTTTATCAGAGCGATATCTTTTTTTTCTCTCTCTCATTTGGTGAACCACAGGGTCTAATATATTTTCAGAAAAGAAGATAAAACTAGCCATTCAGCCTTATAACTTGTCTTTTTCCCCCAGATAATTTCATCTCCTTTTCTTACATACAGTGGCAAAAACGCCTTTTTGAAACACGTGGAAACCTTTCCAGATCAAACTCGAATTGGCTGAAAGTAACTGTACACGGTTACGTAATTAGCATGTGGCATATCTATATCCGCTCGCACAAGGTTCCCTTTGTTTGTAAACAAAAGGTGTGACGGGCTGATAGTGGATATATCCGCCCCACTCCCGGAACCTTGTCGCCGCCATGTCCCTTATGGTACAGACTTATACCAGGTAGTTGGAATGATGAATCCTACAATTCTTATGGATGTATCGGATGACAACATTTCATCTATTAGTATATAGCTAGTTTTCTTTAGTAATACGGGGTGTCTAAAAAATTGCATTTATTCTCAATAAAAACTTCCTAGATAATCTCATAGTAATATTTCCTAACATTCGCGCGAATTTCTCGAGGATCTATAATCACCAAAATAATAAAGTTATGAACATTTTTTGTCACAAACGTAACAGTTGTTACGAGGATAGCGCGTTGAATGGCACCAATGAACAATACAAGTCGGGATGACCCTAAAGGGCATGTTAAGTAATGTATTATAGATCTATCTGTGAATGCATAACCCAATTCCAAAAACCAATGTTTGGTGTTTTTGTAATTGCTTATTAACTTAAACTAGATATTTGACTAGCCGAATAAGAAGTATAGTCGTTCTTTTCTTTAAAAATGATAGTAGATTGTTTCCTACAATAAATTGTTCGCGTCATTAAGATCAAAATAACGGAATAGGTTGAAGATCGTAAGCTAATTATTTGCATTAAAAAATATGTCTTTTTGGAATATGTCCATCTACATTTTATCACAATTGGATATTCACGACATTTTACGAATGCAGTATAAATCTAAAATGTTCAGTGGTGATTTTAAAAAGAAATTATGGGTTAGTATGACTTCAAAGTCAGGGTTATTGCTCCTATTCTTATTTATGACATTTCTGAGTGCCCTTTGGGAACCTAAAATTGCTATGAAGGTAACTTTAAACCCCAAAATGTTGAAATTTAGATTAAATCCGATCATACTAATTCAGCTCCACATGAAAAAAATGCGGTGACCGTTAAATAAGTAATTAATTAATAAATAATAGCAATACATGGGCGGGCTGGTTGTGCGCATTATAACCTACACGAAAAATCCAACTTTGGCATTGACTGGAATAAAACATATAAGGCGCTTTCTAGTTTTTTCAATAGCTGGTTCAAAATTTTCGAATATCAATTTTGTTGGGCCCCATAAATATCATAAATGCTTAAATTTATGGATATTTCAGCTGGCTCTTAACCCTAATAAGGCCGGGGGGCCATTATGCCCCCCCCCCCCCCTCCACGATTTTTTCAATTGCTCGGGAACGCATATGGATGGCGCCCCGCCGCTCGCTGACTTTTTTCTTTCGAGTCTTGCGCAACTTTTAAAATAATTTTTTTTGAAAATCGGACCTACGGTTACAAGGTCACGTGAACTTTTGTCTTTGCATGTCAGCCCGAAAATCGCTAATTTTCGTGATTTGTGTACAAAACATATGGAAAAGTAATTTTTCCTAAAAGCAGATCAAACATAGGTTATTGGGTCTTGTTTAAAGTTTAGGTGGTTTTTTGGGGAGTCAAAATAGTTGAATTGTAGTAAGAAATTAAATAAAACAACCAAAACAAAGAAATACATAAGTTAAAAAACAATGAAATACATAATAAACTATCAAAACAAGGGATAACATAAGGAATAAGCTGGCTCTTCCAATTTTTGTTGTCGTATTATTATTCAGAATGGTCTAATGAATAATATATGTAGTGAAAAAGAATGCTTAAATATGAATAAGTTATGATTTATGGGTAAAAATGTGATTTGTATCACTTTATTTGCATAAATTATCATAAATATGCAAATGAGTGAATTTTTCAAAAAATTGAAATTATCATTTTATTCTATACACTTCACATGACATGCGTGCACATTTTCGCGGCTATCGGCCGCTTTGCAGCCGAGATCTTGAGGGGGGCCATAATGCCCCCCCCCCCCCCCCCCCCCCGGCCGTACTAAGACCTCAAATAGCCCGGCCTTATTAGGGTTAACCGAAATGGATCAAACAAAGATGATTTTTTTTTTTCATTTATTGTATGCCTTCTTTCAAATTTGACACTCAGTTTTTCATTATCTCACAAACAATAATTTGTGTAGCGCCCTCTGCAACAACGAGGACAAACAAAATGTCTAAATGATTCATAATGGCCGGCATAATGGTAAAACTTTTATTTCGTCCTCGTCTCCTCGAAATCCTCTGGAAGGGTCTATAGCCCGATGACAATAAACACACTAAACGCAATGGAAGCCAAATACAAAATTGTACTAATAGAACGAACATCATTTCAAGGCCATTCGCTATAGAACACTTTTTTTGTTAATGGATCTTTTATGTTTTCATCTAGATGTGGATGGACGCATTATTACCACCCATGCCTGCATTATGTATACCGATCTAATATATAATCTGCCTTGATCGGTGGGGGGGGGGGGGGGGGGGGGAGAGAGAAAAGAAAAATGAAGAAAACTTGTCATAGTTGTATATAAATAATATCCCACAAGATGGCGCACTGCATGAGATAGACAGCATTGGAATTCTCGGGCATGTACCTCAGGGCCATTCACAGCGCCATAGTGGGGGCTTATGGTATTAAGGGGGCACTGGCATAATGTTGGGCACCGATCATAGCAGGTGAATGAAACGTGAATCATCAAGACAACTAAAAAATAGGGGATGGCGCATGAGGAGGGGGGACTCTTGAAGGCTACTGTACTGTATTCTTTTCGTGGTCCTTATTAATTACCCCTCTCTTGCTGTCTGTCCATCTCTCTCTCTCTCTCTCTCTCTCTCTCTCTCTCTCTCTCTCCATCCCTCCCTCTCTCCCTCCCTCCCTCTCTCTCTTTTCGCTTTCTTTTGTTTCCGTCATGCGATAGGGAGGGGGGAGGGGCTTGCGCCATTTTCTTTAACCTGCACCAATATCCTTTGGCGGAGAAAAACAAAAATCATTTTCTGAACTGTGGCGACCCAACCCTTGTAATTTGAATGAAAGCAGAAAATTAGCGTTGAAACAAAGGGAAAGTTGTCCGCCTCTAGATACATCACAGAGACATTACAGATTCATACAATTTGAAGAGCCCATACTAACGGTGATTGCAACTGTTGACATTCATTACTGTTAGGCCTATACATTTTTTGTCCGATTTCATTCAAATGATACCCGAATTTAGATTGTGTCTTCCATTGATTGCTAATAATCAGTTCAGCTCTTGTATAGCGCATAATACGTCATGAAACAACATCTCTATGCAGCCGTTATTAGAGCACAGTGCATTTCAAGGAATAATCCTACTAGATACCCATTTACCTCACCTGGGTTGGGTGTAGCAAATGTAGATCAATGTCTTGCCAAAGGACATTAGTGCCGCGGAGGGACTCGAACCGCGGACCTTGTGATCGACAGTCCGGTGACGTATCCACTCGACGACAACACCTCTATTAAAACTGGGCACACATACAATTCTGATTCTGTTTTCTTTTCCATATACCCTAAATATTATGAATTTGATGCATTCCATGAAAGAGGGAGCTTTAGATGCCTATTTGTTTTCTTGTTGACACATAACAAAAAAATCTATACAACTTATACGCCACATCAAATTCAATTCACATCTTAACGCGCGCAAATTGGCAACAATTCCTTTTCTTCTTTTTTTACACTAGTCATTCTATTTACCCCCAAAACAGTCATTAAAGTAATCGTGAATATTAGTTTCGTCAACAAAAGACTCTTCATACGAAGTAACCGGTAATAATATTATCCTCTTCTTTCTTACGAGTAAAATTGATTGTTGATTATAAACAATGGGTGACACTCGGAGACTTGTACTCTTCTGAAGTACACGGTGTTTCAAAACATCGTGTAATTTTCACACCAGTGTTTGACGTATATAGCTTTGATTATTTGATGCCTTTCTTTTTGTAGTGAAATTTGTCATCAAAATATATAAACAAATATATAAAAAGCCTATACATATTCTTTCTTCTTCTTCTTCTTCTTCATTTTCTTCTTCTTCTTCTTCTTCTTCTTCTTCTTTTTCTTTTCTTCTTCTTCTTCTTCTTCTTGTTCTTCTTCTTGTTCTTCTTCTTCTTCTTCTTCTTCCCCTTCTTCTATACTCCTTCCCCCTTTTTGATAACCCTGTAGACATCCAAATCACTGGCAATCGTTGCAGCGTTAATTAGAAAGTAATGAGAGTGTCATTTGAGCTATCGAGGACTCGGCACAAAAGAAGTTTACTCTTCTTGTTGCTTAGCTATTATATAATGATGGTGCAATATTGATTCTATTAATATAGAAAGTCCGGTTAAAAACCTGGACATGGTGGTGGGAGTTGGGGGGATATTTCAACAGATAAAAAAAGGAAAATTCTATTAATGTCTTTAGATTGTCACTTGCTTCTGTGATAACGATGATCATAATATTCTCATTTTAACTCTTTTCGGAATCGTGAATACGTGTCAAAGTTCTTTTATTATGTTTTCCCCAAAAAAATACTTCTACAAAAATTAAAAGATAAATTTGAAACTGTGATTACCGCAGCATAATTTTGATAAAAGGCACAATATTGATATCTTGATATTCTAATTGATTGTATGGTGTTTTGGGTTAAGGGTTTTTTGCGGGGGATATTGATGTTGCTGTTTTTGTTTTTTGTTTGTTTTCATAAATCTTAATATGATGCGCAATGCAGCATTTGGCTGCAAAGCAATTTCAAAATTAAAGCATTATTGAATTGAACTTTATCACATCTACACAATAGCACTTTAAAAGTGGTCTATCAGCGCATGATGCATTACTGTCAATGCATTTTAAAAGTAAAGCCATTATTGAATTGAAATGAATAATTAGCCCATCTACACAATAACACTTCAAAAGTGCTCTATCAGCGCATAGTGCATTTATTGTCAAAGGATTTTCAAAATAAAACCATTCTTAAATTGAAATGAATAATTAGCACATCTACATAATATCACTTCAAAAGTGCTCTATCAGCGCATAGTACATCACTGTCACAGAACAGAACCATCTTTACCTAATTTCGAGAGACACAATATAACGACTTACGCATTGTGTAAGGATTTGAACCCCCCTCCCCCGGTTAAGATTCAAGTGAATGGACGCCTATACTTTGGTGATCTATATACCAGTTTAAGTTGCTCGGGAGAAGGTGATTTAATAACGTAAGTAAATAACATGCATTGTTATATAACTCTTCAAACAATAACTGTGACGGAGCGAAGACCATCGTAATGAGGCAATTAAATACCAGACGACACTTCATCGGAAGCTATCCTGATGACCGCGAGTCGATCGGTAAGCTTCTGTCGTCTGCCAGCGTTGATGGGGAAGCGGTTGCAAAGTTTGATTCCGGGATCTTTTAATCCAATTTTTGATCGAGAAATGCTTTCCATTTCTCTTTATGCATTTTGCTGTATTTTGTATCACTATCTGCAGCGTGAGGGGGCCACCTGTCTGACGTGGCTTTTCATTTAACCATAGCAGCAAGAGTGAGCGGATGATAAAACAATAGGAGCCATTTGGCGCCGTCTGTCTAAAGCTTCGAAGGCGCACAAGGAAAAAATCGGAGGCACACTAGGAAAAATAGAGGTCAAACAAGATTCCGAAAGGTGCCATATCCTCGACTTTAGCATTACTAGTAAAGTAAAAGTATTCAACTTGTATTTGAAACGGATACATCAGACGTATACACCCTACCAATAACAGAAATACATTTTTTTTTTTGCCAAGGAGAGTTACCTGTGACAGTTTTATGTTTAACGAAAATCATTTGCAGATTGGAAATAGATCATAGTTGTAAAATTATGATTGCAACGACTGTTCAACACAAATCCGTCGCTTCGCAATCGGAAAAGAAGAACGTACTGTGATCGCTTGGATAAACTATTTATGACGCCTCAGTGAGAGATAATTATTCAATCGTCTCTGGAGAGAGTGTTTTATCGACACATTTTGATTGTGTTCAAATAACCCATCGACTTTTCATTTGATACGGTAAACTCGGAGGTACATGATATACATTCTATTTTTACCTCCTGAATCTTTGAAAAATCTGTCTATATCGAACTGAGCAATGTCTATTTTCATGGAAGTTATCTTGATGGAGATTTCAAACTACATCAATCTCCATTTTGAGAGTAGCTGGCTGCTGGTTTGAAGATTAACAAACACAATTGCACATAAATTATATAACTGCACAGAGCTTTCTTCATAAAAATCAAGGAGTCTCGGGATATAATACACGTCCCGTTCATAAAATCAGAGGGACTTGGGAGATGGTGCAATTTCATCACAAGAACAAATATGGAGCCGCTTCCTAACCCGACCTATCTGTCAGGCAAGCAGATATCATGTTTCTTCATTCTCCAAATCTGAAGCAGATTGTTGTCACAGTTTCGTGAAAGAGCAAATCAACGATCTTCTTAGTACTGCTCTACAGGGCGAACAAAATCTACCTTACGAAGAAAGATTTCCGATTTATGTAACTGCAATCAAATTTATTATTTAGACGATTACAAGGATCTAATTGACAATCAACTGTGAAAGAAAATTTTAAAAGCAATCAGTGAGGTTTGCTGATAATAAAATGGAAGACGGTTTGAAACATCATGGGGTCAGCGGGAAATGGCGCTGGTTTCTATTGGGTTTTCTTTTGGTAAGAGATGACTTTGATGTTTTGTTTCAAATGATTGTGTTTTTTTAATACCTGGATTTTTTGGGAGGAGATTGTTTTTTGGCAAAATTTTGAATTTCATATTAATTATTGTTGCGAAAGGTAGGAACCTTCAGCTTAAAAAAATGGTTTAATATTGTGTTCGTTTTTTTTCTTCTTCTAGACTTTTAAGAGAGTATAGTATAGTATAGTATTTATTTTCCGTTTAAAAAACAACAACATATAATACAAGTATATACATAGCGTTAATAAAACGGCTGGATAGCCTATATTCAGCTGTGCCAGGCACGACACTGCTGGTCTTCCATGGGGTCCAGAAAACATATACATAAAATTAATATAGAACATGACGTATAATTATTTACTAAATTAAAGGATATAAAGAAGGTACAATACACAGTTATAAATGCTTAAACTCTACAAAATGGTAGTTGTGTAAAAGGACTGCGAAAGTCCCCCACCCCCCCCCCCCCCCCCACCCCTGCCCCTCCCAAAACAGATCATACAATATCCCGCGTCTGGAATAGGTCAATTTATTTTCAAGGTCTGGATGATTGAGCATGTGAGTGGAACAACGTTAATTCGCGCTTAAAACTATTCCGAGTTAAGGCAGTTTTACAATAACCTAGGAGATTATTATAAGCCATAGCTCCTCTATAACTTAAAAGTTCTTTTCAAAAATCCAGTATTAGGCTTAGGCGTATAAAGTCTTCCGCCAAAGCGTAAGTGGTATTCGTGTACAGAGATACTAAAGAGGTCTGAAATGTAAACAGTGGTCATCTCATTAAGTGATTTAAACATATAAGTTAGCAAATGCTGATTTCTCCTGTCGTGTAACGATTCCCAGTTAAGGGCATTGTGAATTTCTGCATTGGGTATATGAGAGTCACGATTGATATGTAAAATCAAACGCCCTGCACGATTTTGGAGCTTTTGTAATCTTTCAGTTAAATATTTACAGGCTAAACCATATACATCTCCGTAGTCGAAGTGGGAAGAACAACTGCATTATATAGTAGTTGTAATATAGATTCATTCAAGGTGCTTCTTTATCTACCAAGAAAGCTTATAGATCTCCAGGACCGTAATATTAATTTCAATCCTGTGGGGGGGGGGGGGGGGTGTTCCTGGAGATGTTTGTATACAACCGAATGCTGTAGAAAAAAGACCATTTGAGTGTAATTCCATCATAAGCCACATTCGGTTGGTTGTTATTGTTGTTTTTGTCGTTGTGGGGTGTGTTTTTTTTTGGGGGGGGGGGGGGCGGGACAAAACATTTCCGAAGATATTGAATCGGGTCATTGGGGATGCATTCGTTATTTCTTCCATAAACGCCAATGGCAAAATCTGGGGCATAAATTCCAATGATGAAATATTTCTTTAAAAAATAAATTATTGCTTTCAAGTTTGTGTCAGATCAAATTTGTCAACAATATTGACCAACAAGCAGAAAAATAACAACACCTTAAATCTGCCAATTTTTAACAAAATTGCTTGAAAACAATTATACCTGAATGGAAAAGGGATGCGGAAATGTCGTATCATCCATTGTCATCCCTCCATCTCTTAAATAGCAACCGATTCGTTTACAGAGAGTATCGGAAACACTGCCAAGAAACCAGACAGATTTCTAATTAGGTACTAATTATCACTCACCTTGGTGTTTATTCTCTCATAAAGCATCCAAGTAAAAAAAAAAATCAATAATCATAATGAAATATTGATTTTCGCTCGAAATTGGAGCATTGAAAATCCACGCTCCTCTCTTAAAGAGACCACTGCACTTGTTTGTAATAGTAATTAGTATGTGTAATTAAAGCGAAGGTTGAATTCTACCGTAAAGGTGAAGACATTACTTGTGAGCTTTCTCATCCACATCATTCTTAAATGGAAGAATATGCTAGTGCACCGCAGTGGCTGCCTTGCTAAAGCCAGGGTAATAATCGGGGCAGCGCCAGGAGCGTCACAACGTGACGGACATGTGCGCTATATAAGAAGCCACCATTATTATTATTATTATTATTATATCAAAATATAATTAACAGTGAATAGTTTAAGATTTAGGTTACAGCCAGATTGAATAAATTTAATACAATATTGGTGATTCAAAACAGTTTGATAAACAATGCAAACGCATGGCCCCTAGTCGAATATTTGTCTTACAGATGACTGCGTCATTTGACATGCATGCAGAGTCTATACAGTGGCGTATAGTAGGGAGGTTTAGGGCAAGTCCCCTCTCCCCCCCCCCCCCCCCAAAAAAAAAAAAAAAAAAAAAATGAAAAAAATGAAAAGAATGAACAAATGAAAAAAGAAAGTAAAATTTGAAAACGAGAGAGAAAAGGAAAATCGAGGGAGGGCAGACATGTTTACGAAACGGAACGTAATATAAGATGGTTATGACACCCTCAAACGCCCTCCTCTCACTCTATGGTCACCGTAGTTATAAGCGATGTATACGTTATTATGGCATCGCTCCCTTGCATTTTATTTACCGTGTATGACCGGTGCCCGCAACCCCTAGGTGGCTTCATGTACGGTACGCCATTGTCTGAATTATCAATATAACCAAGAGTGAAGTATAATGTACACTATATGCCGCCGGCAATTTTAAGAGAAATTTGAATTCTCCGTAAGGGTGAAAAAACTAAATAAGTCGTGAGTTTCTCATTCTTTTAATCGCTATATGAAAGATATCACAGTAAATAAGTCACATGGAACGAAATATACCCAGACGTTGTGTTTCTGGACAGTTCATTTAAAACAGCAATTTAAAGGAGCTTATATACAAACAATTGATAAATCCTAAAAGACTTACGTTGGACTATATTGTGACCATTCATCATGATGTTTAGTGCTATTTCATGAATATTTTCCGTTTAATTTGAAGACAAAGTAGCAGTCTTTATGTTTGTTAAAGCCCCTCTAAAGTGTTGGAAGCCCCAACAAATTTGATGGCAAAATTTCACTTAAATATTGTATCATAATGTGAAAGAGGTTTTTTTTTATGCGTTTGAAGTCGAATATTGATGAAAGAATTCAAAATTTAGGTTTTCTGCGTAGAACTATTCTTTTATCAATATTTGTCTTCAAACATATTTTTGGGGGAAATCTTTGCAGAAGTGTGTCATAACTGACATCCTCTTTCACGTTATGATACAATTTAAGTGAAATTTTGCCATCAAAATTTGGCGAATTTGGGGCTCCCAACATTTTAGAGGGGCTTAAAATGTCCGGACACCCAACCCCCTATCATACTATTGAAACAAACCTATGTTATACATAGTGTATTATATTCAATTAATTTCAACCCCCATTCTTTTCTGTTGTGTAGCTCGCTTGCTCCGACCTGCTGACGGCCCAAGAGAGTGACTCTTCAAGCTCAGATTCAAGTCCGTCGGCCTCGGATCGGAACACGGAAAGTCCTTCAATAATATCACCATCGTGTCCATCGTGTTCATCATCCTCTTCGTCTTCGCGTTCGTCTGAGTCGTCTTTTCCATCTGAATCGGATTCGTCTCCATCCGAGTCGGATTCGTCTCCATCCGAGTCGAATTCGTCTCCATCCGAGTCGAATTCGTCTCCATCCGGGTCGGATTCGTCTCCATTCGAGTCGCAATCGTTTCCATCTGAGTTGGATTCGTCACCATCGTCTCATTCGGATTCGTCACCATCGATCAATTCGGATTCTTCCCCATCGTCTAATTCGGATTCTTCACCATCGATCAATTCGGATTCTTCACCATCGTTAACTTTGGATTCGTCATCATCGTCTATTTCTGATTCGTCACCATCGTTAACTTTGGATTCATCATCATCACCTACCTCCAATTCATCTTCATCGTCTTCTTCGGATTCATCTTGGTCTTCAGACTCGGACTTCCAAAGTAATCTTTTTGACTGTAAGTATCATAACAGCATATTCCTTAATTTACCAATGGTAGCCTCATCAGTATCAATATGATCTTCTTGCACCCCGGGCAATTATTATTACCCCCATCATCGCTAGGTACACATTTGATTTTTGAGTAAAACACCTTGTCCAATGACCTACTAAGCACGTAGCAAGGATCCGACCCAGGACCTCTTGATGAGAGCCAATTAAGAGCCAATTAAAAGCCTTCATATACATACAAAAGCGCTCCCTTCCAGTTGAAGCCACGCCCCAATTTCCAAGTCACACCTGTATATAGCATTCTTTGAAACCAGAGGTCGACTAATGCAAATTGAACTATGCAAAGATTTGTGAACACATTTGGCGATTGGGAGGGGGAGGGAGGGGGCTGAGAAGTCTGCCATGACGGAAGGGTCGGGGGCATGCTTATGAAAAAGTAGGTCTGAGAGGGCGAGACGGGCATCTGGAACGAAACGATGTCTTTTGTTACCCAATCAAGATGATCTTACCCCCTTTCACACCCCTCACTCGATGACATTGTTTTTATTTTCCCATTTCATTGATCTAATAAGACCCTACCCACGCCCTTAGTGACTGAACCCCTCTCATTATACAAGTTTTGTTTCTGTTATTTAAACATTAGTACATTAATATCTGTATTTTGTGTTCTGTACACAGATGCATGCTCGTGGGCGTCTTACATTGTAGCCGTAGAACCCGAAGCTATGTAAGTGTCATTTAGATTTCATAATTGATTTTTTAAAATAAATTTTAATCTCTCTTGTTTATTTGTAAATCCCTGTTTTTTTTTGCTAGTGAGGGCGCGGGACCTCACAACGCCCCTTTTTGGTCAGTTAATCGAGAGTTGTTGACCGTTTTCCATTCTTTTAACCTATGTCGATAGATTAATGAACTACTTCATCAGGCTACCGTACTTTAAAAAAATATCCATGACACTCACGACATATTATAATTGAATACTTTGTAGAGAAGTAAATAACTGGCTTGAAATAGTTATTACCTAAATTGAAATTCATCCAAATATCATAGGTCCATTAGTATTTCAATTCATCAGGTTTATTGGTAATCCCACAGTTGCTTCGGCAACATTTTACTCCGAGTTTTGTTTCGAATGTAGGGTTAGGGCTAGGCTTGCAATTGAGTTTATGTTTGTAAGAGTTAGGGTTAGGTATACTGTTTGGTCCAGTTGGTTGGCGACGTGCAATCGTCGCAATAGCAAGGTTCGTACAACCGATTTATTTTTCTCTCCCTCCCCCCTCTCTCCCCCCCCCTCTCTCTCTCTCTCTCTCTCTCTCTCTCACAGTGCCGGAGCAGGAGGAAAAAACAGTCTGATTGGGCCGCCTGATGCGTATCCCTGTTACACCGCCGCCCCTACCACAATGCCCTCATTCTCATACATCATCGTAAGTATTTACCCCCCCCCCCCCCAGCGCTTCGTCCAGACCAACACTTTCTGAAAAGCACATTTTCACTGCTGCGATCAGATCCAAATATCCTAATTTGTCTTACATAATCAGAAATAGGCCTATCCCCCCCAACAAGGCTGTCGAAATTGCCTTACTAGGATGATTTCTCGAAAGTCTTTGCGATCGTGTTGATGATATCAGAAGGGCTAATCTGGGTCCCCCCCCCCCTATAAACATTTGTAATTAATCGCAACTATGTATATAAGAGATAGGGGACTGCAAGCTTGCGATTGATTCAGCTTAATCGCAACTCTTTATGAAAAGGGGCCCTTGGTAATCAAACCATTATCTCTCCCCCCCCCCTCTCTCTCTCTTTCTCTCTCTCTCTTTCTCTCTTTTTCTCCTTCTCTCTTTTTCTCCTTCTCTCTCTCTCTCTCTCTCTCTATCTCTCTCTTCGATGATACAGTTTGACATTCCGGAGCCTCTGTTCATACGACGCATTGTGATCTATATGTCACGAGGTATTGGGGCCTTAGAGTATATCATGGTATTCGACCACGACGAAGATGAGTTCGTGATCATGTGGGAGGTCGATGACCTACTCGTCACCGGATGTAGTGCCGGTATCTTCTCCGCAGAGATGGATGTAAGTAGAATATTATCCAGAGATACGCATTTTCCTTTGTTTTGACTTTTTTTTTCTCTTCGTCGTCACCGTCTCCTCCTTCTTATTCTTCCTCTTCGTCGTATTCTTCTTCGTCGTCGTCTTCTCGTTTTAGTCTTCTTCTTCGTCGTATTTCTCTTTTGTATCGTCTTCTTTTTTGTCGTAACATCTTTTCCTTCTTTTTTTCTTAAAAAAACAAACATTGTTGTTAGTCTCCTCCTCGTTCTCATCTTTCCTCTTTAATAGATTTTGTTTTCTTTTACTTGTTATCCTTTGTCCCGTTGATTTTCTTACACCCCACTGAGTATGTTTGATTCTTGTCTGCAAAATGTAGTCCTATGTGTGAATTTTATATTGAGCTAAAAGCAATGCAATGGAATCGTAATGCATTGGACCATGATTATTTATATCATATCATATCGTGTAAATCAACCTTTATAATACTAGGACATTAACACAATTGTTCATCTTACTGTATTTTTTCTTGATTAATAAATTGTACTCTTGGCTAATGTACAACATACAAAAATGTAACTATCATAATTATTCAACATGGATGGAAGCACTGTGGTATAGTGGTACAGGCTCTTGACTCTCGTACGGGAGGTCACAGGTTCCATCCTTGCTAATGTGCTTACATCCTTGAATAGGATATTCTGTCCCCTGGATGCAGGTGTCTAAAATGGATTCTTGGCAACGTTGTGATAATAATAAGTACAGGGCCCGTAGGAAGAGCATTTTGCATCTGCGGTTGCCATGGGTAACTATCATTTATCTATTGTTATTATTTATTTCTTCTTAGTTCCACGAATTCCCGACGGATTCGATAGCCCTCACATTCGACGGAGATTGGAGCGATGAGGGAATAGAGGTGGACGCGATACAGGTGTATGGAACACGATGTAAGCTCCAGACTAAGATGTGTGCGTGTGTGTTTGTGTGTGTGTGTGCGTGTGCGTGTGTGTGTGTGTGTGAGAGAGAGAGAGAGAGAGAGAGAGTGAGAGAGGGTGGGCTGCGTCGTGTGGATATATTTGTGGGTTGCATGTGGTGGTGTGTTTGTGTGTGTAATTGGGCTTTTACAGACGGATACCATTTAAATCTGATATATTTACGTCTGGGACTTACTTTAACGTCACCTTCCGAAAGACGTGTCTCGGTTTCAAAGTGATGTCAATCAGAGTCTTTTTTTTCTTTTAAGGAGAGGAGAGAGAGAGAGAGAGAGAGAGTAGAGAGAGAGCTGAGCTAACCACTGGCGGTACCGCCAGACCAACTCAAATCTTCAAATCTAGAGGACATCAACTCCCTAAGTTCATATCTACTAACGATAGCCATATCCACTAACAATTCTCTCAATTTTATGATGCTATAAAATCATTCATTAATTTGTTTAAACTGATATATTGCAGATCTAAATCTAGTATGTAACTAGGCCTTTAATCTTGAAATAATGTCATACACTTTGAAACTCAATTGTGCCATTTTATTCTTTGTTATTCTGCAGCAATGCCCTCCAACGTCCGCATCGTAGAGGGCGCTTCACTGACCGAGGGGCGAATCGAGGTCTTTGACCCTGTTGATACACGGGTGTGGGGCACCGTCTGCAGAAGCAGCGAATTGAACACCAGGACGGGCGAGTTACTTGCGGATCAACTCGGCCAGTATGGCTTTGATCGGTTCGGTAGCGACGGGGAGTTTCCAGAGAGCTTGTATGTGGCGACAGTGAAGAATCCGCATTGTACCTCCAATAATCTCAATATCCTAAAGTGCTTCGAGCAAGGAGGAAGCTGTGACGTAACACATGTTGGTATCAAATTCACAGAGAGTAAGGCTTCCCCAAAACAGTCTTTCTTTTTCATTAGTCTTGTGATTCGACATTTGCTCCGGTGATGTTTGCTCCGGATCTTATTTAGTTCTTAAAATACAAGGTAATGGATTGGGTGGCAATTGGGGTTTTAGGTTAGGTTTAGGATAATTGTTAGCTAGAGAGTATCAAAGCTGTGACATCATTACAATCTATTTTTAGAATTTCGCAATTTGAACTTCATTTTCTGAAAGAGCATCGAAAATAATGTCTGTCGAGAACCAATTGAACATGTTAAGTATTGGCTGAGATATGACCATCTGATAAATAAATAGATTTCCTATAGGAAATCAGTGTTATTTTGATTCGTTATGGTATGTCATGTGTTTGGTTTAGGTTGTAGACTAGTTAGGAATTCGATTATTGCAGAAAATTGATTGATTGCAGAAAATGTCGAAGGAGCATGTATCATAAAACCGCTTTTATGAATCATGACTGCACTATGGTTGATGCTGGCTTTCTTCACTACAAGTTTTCTCTTTCAAATCTTTAAGTATACCTGCTGTACAATTATTCCTTTTGACGTCTGAGATAATTTGGCAAAGAAACAATCAGTGCACATTGCCTAGTCCTTCGTACATGACTTTAAATAATGAGTCTCTTGTAATGATCGTTCTTGTAAAATGAGCAATTGATCAATCAATGTATGTTGAGAATTGTTCCTTCCCTGATCCTACATATGGAAACGTTTGCTTCGATTTGTCTCATAAAAGAAGTTGACACAAACTGACTCCCACCTAGCCTATAATCTAAGTTCCATTATGTGAATGGGTAAATTAACTATTACAAAATGAGGGGACACATTATATTGTGAAATAGGGACACACATTGTTTTTATTGTGCAGAACATACTCTTTTTTGACTTACTTATTGACTGAAACTATAAAACCAAAATGAAATTTGCGTTCTGGCAATTGGAGTACAAAGAATGATAGCTTGTGAATGAAATGCTTCAACAACTCAAACACCTGGGAAGGAAGCATCCCTAAATTTGAATAATTTATTTGATAAACGAATCCGCATGTTGACGTTTGGTGGAGCAGAAAGCAGTGGATTCTCAACAACACGAACCCATTTATCAGAATGTTGGAACGTCGGAAAATGCATCTTTCTACCGTGCGACTTTAATGGTACGATCCAGTAAATTAAAACAGTAAAATGGCTCTTATTTTAAATTTTCTCATTAAATACAACCCAAAACTTCAGTGATATCAGACAAAATATGTTATAGCTTACTAATAATTAAAAAAATATGTATAAACATTGTGAAAGTGTAGCATTTTACGATAAAAGACACCGATTTAGCGAAGATGACGTCATAAGAACCTGTTTATGTGCGCTTGCATCAGGGAATCAAAGGTCAAAAGGTCAATTCAGACGCTGATAATTTATTGGTCAAGCCATTTTGTTTCCATTATTCCGATAAAATTAAACAATCAATCAAAACAAGTTTAATACCAAAAGAAAGCTAACGATTAGTATTTTCATTAACCGCTTGCCCCAAAGTCGCTTGACCACGGTGAAACGAGTGAGAGCTTGCGAGAGCGGCCAAAGTGTGATTGAAACTCGCTATGTGCTCTTCTCCAACGCAAAGAAAGACGACATTGTGCTGGATAAATATAATTTTTCCGACAAAAGCACAGACATTTTTCAAATGGTCTTTTTATATTATACTTTGTGGAATGTTACCCGAGTGACTCCTGGGCGCCCCAATGCTGGAAAGAAACGCACATTTTAGAAAACTTCACTTTTTCATGGAAAAATGCTTATTTGTTCTATGCACGCAAGTCATATTGAGCGTATGATACAACGTTTCCATATGGCTAAATCTATAATTTCATCAGTTGTTCTTTCTTTCTAACAATTTTTTTTTTTTTGCGTTTCAGGTTCTTTGGGCCTTTGCGAAGGGACAGTTCTAGAAGACAGTGAGAGCCAATGTTCCTGTCACAAGACAATATCCAAAGCAAACAGCAACAGCTGTATCGGATACGGAAGAGTTTGTTCACCGTCCATCATTTCGCACACCGGGGATATTGATGTATATCTGTATACACCTCCGAATGATGACCCCGTCGGGACCAATGGAGAAACGACAACAGGAGATATCTCGTCCCCTGCGTCTCCTACATCTCAAGGAGAAACAACAGCTGAAGAAACAACGTTTGCGGAAAGCACTGTCGAAGAAACTACTATAGAGGAGGTAACCACTGAAGCAACTACTTCACCTGAGACCATGCTTGGAGAAACGACGTTGGCTAAAGTTACTGTCAGAGAAACAACGGTTGGTGAAGCTACCGCTGCAGAAACTACGACAGGGGAAGTTGTAGCTGCAGAAACGATGTTAGGGGAAGCTACCGCTACAGAACCGACGTCTGTCAACACCGTCACGGCTTGGAACACAGACACCGCTCCCTTCACTGAGGGAACAGTTCTGCCAGGAACGGATGTCACCGTGTTATTTAGTGAAGCACAGACACCTGAATTTCCAAGTGTCGGGTATGGATCGTCGGTCACATTGTTGTCGCTCGACACTGACTACGGATTCGATGGGGACCTGCAGTTGGCGACTACAAAGCACTGTGGTAGTTTGGCTTGTCCAGAGAACCTTCAGTACAGTGGTGGGTCGGCTATGTTTTCCTTTATGTTACTGTTGTTATTGAGAACATCATTATGAAAAAAAATATTTGGTTGATGCTGTTTTTCCGATCTGACGGTAGGTAGAGATATGGTGAACATGAAGACCCCAAGCACCCCCAAAACCCCATTCCCTCCACAATATAGTCGCAAGAACTGCTCTTGACCTATTTTTGTAATGATTCATAAAATTATAGCATTTCCTACTAATGAACACTACAAATGTTCGTCATATAGTAGCGAGTGCCGTTAATATTTCAAGAATAGATTATCGTGATCCAATCAAAATAATATCACGTTGTTGCTCTCTTTATTTCAATATTGTAGACCGTGCCGAACCTGTGGATCTCAGGGGTGCGTCCATATCGGCTTCCACTTCGAAAGCGAATTACAACCCCGAAAAGGCCTTCTTACAACAGCTCATCGCTGATCCTCTGGACCTCGACTACCTGCTCGACAACATCTTGCTCGACTACGAAGACTTTAACGGATGGCGTGCGAAAGATGACGACGTCGACCAGCCTTACATCCGTGTGGACTTCGACAGGACCGTGACCGTCCAGGGCGTGATCATTCTAGGAGGGCAGGACTCTTCAACGCGTGTGACGTCTTTGAAGGTCGCGTATACCGACACGCGGGAAACGGCATGGAAGTACTACCACGAGGACACCTCTACCGAGTCTGTGGTACGTCTAGACCTAGGTATCCTGATGAAGGCTTTTTTTTTTTAAATCGTGACCCACATCGGCACAATTCGTCTAATAAACCGCTGATTATTTGGATAATTAGAAAACCGTCTCTAGATTTAGTACCTTCCAATTACACTGACAGCGATTCGGAAACTACCAATAGACTGCAATGTTATAAAAACCGTTAGGAAAACGAAAAGTGAAATTTCGATGTTTAATCATAAATATCTTGATACTCAGACAGGCGATCGGCTTGTAAAAGCCATAGGATTCCTGACTGACCTAAATGTTTATAATTATGATTGCAGCATGAGCTAAATCTAGGATTTTGTTTCAGAATCTGAGGCAATGTTACCGAGTCACTTTAATAATGATAATAATAAATTAATAATGATATTAGTAGTGTTAGAAGTAATATGTTCTTATATAGCGCTCAAGTAGCCAAATTTGACACTGCTCCACATAGTAAATAGTGTCGTATATTAGGTAATGCGCTTCAATAAAATATTAGCCCTGAAATCCAGATGTCCAATTTCAAAAACACTCTTTTGTTTTCACTTTTTATTTTTTCCTCAGGTTTTTGGACTGGACTATACGCCCGGTTATGCTATGCTAATGTTTAATCAATGGCATGAAGCAAAAGGCCTAATACTTCTGCCACAGACATGGAAGGGAGAAATATGGATGCGAATTTTCGTTCTGGGGGCAACTTACGAAGGTACTTTTTTTTTCATTTTCTAATCTTGTTTTCTATTAGTGGCATATATCCATGAAATTATGGATGACTGAAATAACCTATTTTTGTAAAATATATATCAGAAACGTTATCACTCTATGTAAAGTAATTATGGATCTTACTTTTGTCGCTATGACATTCATGCAATATTTGTCCGCTCGGCACAATATTTGTCTGCTAATTTGTTGTGCTATATGCTACATCACTCCCCTAGGCTACTATTCTCCTCTCTTGTGTATCTGTCCATAGACATTAAGGCATATTTTGCAAGAGGGTTAATGCCACTTGCGTGAATCTGAACTTTCCAATTCGTATCTAATTTTGTGAGTGAGCATAAAAACTGACACTTTGTTGCAGTAAAAACGTTATTCCATCACCTAAATAAACACTCTATTCTATCACTTCGCTGTCTGAATTTAAGGATATCCCTCTCAGGCGCGGATCCAGGGTTTCTTAGGGGGGGAGGCCCAAATTTAAAATCAATTTGAAATTTAGTGTGCTGAAAGTTGAAAATCGTGCCGGCCGCTATTTCGCTCAACACCCCTCCCCCCCCCCCCCCCTTGAGCAAAACAAGAGGAAAATTTCTAGTCACAATTATTTTGTTCCCCTTTTTTTGGCGGGGGGGGGGGCAGGGCCCGCTGCCCCCGCCCCCCTGTTTCCACGCCTGATCCCTATATCACGCTGGCCGAATTCGAAGGACTTGAGGATCTTCAAGCACCTCACTGCCTGAACATTGATTTCGATTTTGTTTTACACTAATGAGGGGGCTACGTCCCCAACGCATCGTATATATAATATAAATACACACACACAAGCATATAAATCATTTCGCACGTTCTCTTCCACTCCCATTTTCAATTACCAATGCCATATTTTTATATTTAACTCTCTCTCTCTCTCTCTCTCAGGTGGTACAGTACCGTTGGGCATGCAGAGCGGAGAAATCGCGAGCGCCCAAATTACGGCTAGCTCTTACCTCGACGAGGCCCATGCTCCTTGGGAGGGGCGTTTTAACGGTCCCTCTGCTTGGTGTGCCGCCCCCGCTGAAAGCAAACCCTGGATAAAAATTGACCTTTTGACCCATGCTCACATCAACAAGTTCGTCGTCCATGGGCTCGTCAACGCGTCCGTTGATTACCCGGCGGCGTCGGGCTCGTACCCGATGGAATTAAAGTTTAAAGCGAGCGTGGTGGATGACTTCTATTCTTACGTGGACGTAGAGGTGAGCGATGAGAAAGAGCATAAGCTGGTCTAGAGGTGTGGAGGCTTACTTTTTTCTTCTTCATGTCAGTTATTTTTCGGTTGGTATCATCGCAATATTACAATTACAATTGGCACTCCTCATGTTAACTTTACTGCAGGAGTTATGTTAGAGATTACCTTCGTTTTCGAGTAAAAAAATATACATTCCAAATGTGAGGAATCCACTATCAAGGAGTGATTCGAAACACTTCTTTGGAGAGGATTCAACCCTAAAACGATTAAAACACTAACGGTGATGAGGTATGTCAGAACAGTCAGATAATAAGTCCACATGTTTGCAAATAATAATAACATGGCGAAAAAATGAAGAAGAGAATTTTCATGCTTAAATCATTAAGTCACAAATTAATGTCTTAAATATCAAGTATCAAGTGATTATGATAAAGATTACGAAAGTAATAATCTATTTGATTATTATTTCTGTTCATATTTCAGCTACAAGGAAACAGTGCAAATAGTGCAGAAGAAGTACAAGAATATATAACAACTTGGGATCCTGTCGCCCGGTATATCCGGATCAAGATATTATCCTCAAATACCGCTTTCAGTTGCCTCCGAGTAGAGATCTACGGCTACATGAACTTCGGTAAGTTGAACACTAAACATGGTATTATCCACCAATTTGTTACTGTTTTGAAAAGATTATGATAATTATAGGCCTATTCCATTAATATATGATAATATTGGATATTTACATAGCGCACATCATCCACGCAAGGTGCTCCATACAGGCGCCCCAATATTAAGCCTGCTCTGTTAGATTACCGTTTTCGATGCTCACAGCATTCAAGGAATTCCTTCCTATACTGATACCCATTTGACACCTAGTGACAAATGTAAAGAAATGTCTTGCCGAAGGATGCGGAAGAAGAAGAAGAGGAACAACAACAACGACAACAACAACAATGAGCAAATTATCGGCGGGATTTTTCGCCGCTAAATATTTTCTCACGAATTGGGCCTCCTCCCTTGCCGCCGGCTGGATCCGCCCCTGAAGGCAATTACTAACACAAAACCAAAACTCTATGGCCCCTGATCTACCATGTCTACTAAAGTTTGGACTCTACTCTAGGTTTAGACTTTTGTCCGAAATCGGGTTTAACTAAGAAGTTAGTTTAATTAGGTCGAAGTTTTCCTTATTTTTAAACGTGATCTTAGACGGAAGGATTGTCAGACCACCCGCCCTAAAACATTTTGAACTATTTAAAAAATCTGTGTTCGTATCCTTGAATTACTTATAATTTCAGACCAGTTTCTATCTCTCTTGATAGCTGAATGGCACCGCACACACACACTACTTATCTTTACTATTATTTTGTTTGTTTTTAACAGAGAAATGGCCAGATTTTAACAGTACCCATTTAGACGATCATATTGAATATGCGACCGATGAAGATATTCACCTTGAATGCAGCTGTTTTACGAACCCTCCAATAGAGACCTATAAAGAAGGTGAGAAAATTGGATGAAAATAACCTCCTCCTCTCCTTTTTTTTCCTCCTCCTTTTTTCCTCCTTTTTTTCTCCTTCTTCCCTTCTCCTTTTTCTCCTCCTCCTCCTCCTTCTTCTTCTTTTTCTTTTTGGGTTCATATATAAAATGCGAATGAAAATGAGAGAATAGTGGTTGCGTAGCTTAAAGCAATGTTCGTTATTGCTTTTCTCCCTTTTTGAATTTTTTGGCAAATGTTGTAATGTTTTCAGTGGCTTAGGCGACAACACATTAGTTTGACCGACAGATTATAAATCTTAAACCTTCATTAATTATTTCTGTAATTGGGGGCAGCTGAGTTTTGAACACAATGACAAGCTGCATGCCTCAGCTGGATCCAGGCAAATAATTTGATATTTTTGTATATGTTAAAATAATTATTTCTATATAATCTATATTTATATATCTTACTCTGTACAATTTTCTCCTAATTTCCATGTATCTTAGTATTTCTTCTTTCTTTTTGTTTCTTTCAAATTATCGTATAATGTCCGTTTTACAGACTACTACTTCTTTCTAAGCGGGACTGAAATCTCTAACACGTTCTGTCCGGGACATACCAAGCAGTGGAGCACTTCCGCCGTGACACCTTCATCAGCTTGGCCTGAAACAGGCAGTGGACTCTCCCCCGTCATCGAGAGCGCAACGACCGGGTTTATCTTCACGGACATTTTCAGCGTAGATATGACGTCGCCGGCTGCCCATGGTTTGACGTCATCGTCTACGTCAACATGGCTGTGTCCTGATGTACCCCCAGATATGGTGTTCACATCCACCGTCATCTATCGTGAAGCCTTGACCATACGTGGAGGTATTATATTGACCTGGGGGGGGGGGGTGTTTCACAAAGATCCTAAGTTGAACTTAACACTAAGTTGGACTTAACAATTATGGACAACCATTGGAGCCTTAAAATAAAATATTTTCAAAAGCAGAAATTCAAGTATTTTACACTTTTTATAAATTCTACATCCAGAACATGAAATCTCCTTGATCTTAGAAAATATGAATGATTTGAATCAACGTTTTATGCCTCTCAAAATAACTTTAACAAAATATTTTCAGAGATGCTAACGGCTTTCCATAATTTTTAAGTCCAACTTAGAGAAAAGGTTCAACTTAGGATATTTGTGAAACTGCCCGCTGTTCTGGTAGCGGGGGTGGAGTAGCCGGGGAAGGGGAAGCCCCTGCAAATATGATAAAAGGAATCATCACCTGGTAATCTTGGGTCACATCATTTTGCTGGAAAAAAATAATGTTGGTGTGAAAACAGTATGTTAAAGGCGGCTATTAGTTCTCGAAGGGTGGGAGAATTATTGTTAAGCATTTCAATATAATATTTCTTGGAGCCAGAAAGTTTATCATTATTAGTATTATTATTATTATTACTATTATTATTATTAGTAGTAGTAGTATCATTATTATTATCACAATTATTCTTACTATTATCATTATAATAATAATAATGATTATCATCGTAACCTTAATTTCAACATTATCATTAAAACTTTAATGTTGTAATCCTAATCATTAGGCCTATTATTTTCTTTATCAATTCATGATCATCATTATCACTGACGTTGAACGATCACATCTGAACACAAATCACTATACGTTTCATTATTTAAGGTCATGTGAAGTTGAACTACTTTCTTCGTGGTGATGACCGGACGAGTTGGACGCTTTACATGAGGGTCTGGACGGAGTTCACATCCGGTTCATGGAGCCACGAAGACGAGGTCATAGCCGAGGTTCATGGCTCGCCTGAGGGCGATGGTTCGCCAGGGAAGTGGAGAGAGTTCCACCATGAACGTCAATTTAGCGAGAAATATCAGGTTTGTCCAATTTTGTTCTTTCTTTTGAAATTAGTAACTTTGATCAGAATATTTTTGGAAGAAATAAATTTTGACTTCCTAATTTTCGGAACAAAATGAAAGTCAACATAAATACATGTATTGTTCAATATTCTCTTCAAACTTTTGATTAACATATTCCATTATCTATTCTAATCTACGTTTGTTTCATCATAATTACTTTTATTATACTTATCATTACTTTTGTAACTTTCGCATTGATTTGTGCATATTTAAGTGTTATTGTCAGCATATGTCATTATTAAGGTAATTTCTGGCATTACTACCATAACCGTTCACAATGGTCATGTATATCATTGTGATGCTATAATAATGACACAATGTTTATTGCAACTCGTAATAACAAAGGGAATATATAATTATTATATCAAAAGTCACATTTCTCAACGCGGAAGTGGAATGATCACTATCGATCGTTATATCCATGATCATTATTATACAAATACCATTTGTATTAGTTGGAACATTGTTATTCTTATATTTGAATGTTATTATTATTATTTAATCCTAACAGCTGATTGCAGTGTTCACAATCGTCGCTGACGGTTACTCCATGGTGGCCTTTGAGGCAGATAGTTTCCACTTGGTCTCAGGTATATACCTCCTTCCATGTATGTACCTCCATTACAAGTTATGAGCAGGGGGCTTATGACAGAATCATTCCCAGGCAAGCAAGGGAGGTAAACAGGGTCCACCCTTGAAGGGAGTATTGGGGGTGTACCCCTACACAACCCAGCCCGCGGTAGAGACAGTCAAACCTGTCTATAGCGACCGCCCAAGGAAAACACAAAAAGTGCTCTTTGTAGACAGGTGGTCTTTGTGTAGACAGGTTCCTTTAGTACATGTTTCAATGAGAAACCTTTGTCAAGGGAAACAAAAATGTAGTCTTTGTAGAAAAGTGGTCGTTGGAAACAGGTGGGTGGTCACTAAAGCAGGTTTGACTGTACTTTAATTTGTATTGCGTTGTTCGTACCTGTCCAAAGAGGACAACGGTCCGGGTATAGCTGTTTCCGGTGGGTAGACTATGGAGTCGTTTACCTATACACACTGAACTTCTTTCTTACTATTTTCTTTTTTCAAGTAATGCATTTTTTAAAGAAAGACTCAGTGGTTTTAACTTCTTGTGTATCTATCTACCACAACAATATTTTTTTTTTTATAATGGCACGACTTTTATCTTCATTAAAATCATACGAAATGTTCCTGTATGTTCAACATCCTTGCAGATAGTTTTATAGGTGCGAAAGAAACCTATTTGGGGATGCAGAACTTGAACATCTTAGACCGTCAGATTTCATCATCCAGCGAACGCGATCCTAACACCCCGGCCATATCTGCCCGCCTGTTCGACGGTACCGGCTGGTGCCCCGGCGGAAATGGCATGGACCCTTGGATCCAGGTATTCAAATTTGTAGATGATTTAATTCGTACTTCTTGGTGGTGATGGTGGTGATAATGGCTATAATGGTAATGATGATGATGATGATGGAGGTAGTGGTGGTGGTGCATGGTAATGATCATAATGATGAAAATGGTAACGATGATGATGATGGTATGGGTGATGATGATGAAGATGATGATGATTAATATAATGGTGATGATGATGATGATTTTGATTATGATAATGGTAATGATGTTGATGATTGTGATGATGATGCTGACATTTTTGTTTCATATGATTCGTTTTTTTAATGATGGTGATGATGATGAGAATGATGATTATGATGAGGATGCTGAGGATTTTTGTTTTCATATGATTTGTTTTTTAATGATGATATGTAGACATTCCGACAGTAAAAATGTTTGAATTCACATTTAAATTCAAAGGTGGAGTCAGCTTAAGGAGGAAATCTAGACCATTCCTCTCTATAAATTCAGTTACAAAGTGAATCATACATATATGTGTTTACCTTCAATTGCAAATTTATACTGAATCCAGGTTGATATGGAAAGGGAGGTGGTCTTGAATGGTATCATGATCCAGGGCAAGAAATACACTGAATGGGTCACCAGATATTACATCCGGGTCAGCAACGATGGAGATACCTGGCTTAACTACGACAACTTGGATTACCCAACTGTAAGTAAAAGGGAATTAAATACAAAATGTATTCATTGAGTATAAATTGTATATTTTAGGAGTGCAACGTTTCACCTAGGTATAAGGGTGCAGCTTTGAACCCTTCAACAAAAGTGCAAAATTGCACAGGTGCAGCGTTTTACCTCTAAGCAAGAGTGCAGTTAATACTCTTAATCAAGGGGTTCATTATTCTAAGCAAGTTAAACAAGGCAGCAATGTCTACAATAAGGGTTGCAAAGTTACAAACGCACGACTTAAGGTGTAACTTAACTTCCGGTGAGTTGCTATATAGTATTGTAAGGTATATTTTAATGACTCTATCGTCGCATGGTCGCAAATATATTTTGTTCTCCCTCCGATAGCTCACAGTCAAATGATTCACTTACATGTCTTTCCCTTTCACCGCCCTTTTCCTAACAAAATCAGCAACCGTAAATTTGTATCATTATCATCATGATAATTGGTATTATTTGAAGTTGGGAAATTCCTCATTTTTTTCTTTTTTGTTGTTGTTGTTCTTATTTGTATTTAATCACAGATCTTTGAGGGGTCCTGGAGTTCCAACATTGTCGTTATGCAGACGTTACCCAATCCGATGTACTGTCAGCTTATTCGTATTTATCCGGTCGCGAATAACACCTCACCGTGTTTGCGATTCGAGTTGACGTCATTCATAAGCGGAAGTGGTAAAAAATTAAAAACAAATTCTTGATGTGAAATTTCTAAATTCAGGATTGAGACTCTGATGGATTTAGGGGGCACAAGCGGTCCGTGTCCTCTCTTAAATTCTTGGAGGAATACCTTAAAGACACTCAGTAGTTAGCTTTCATGGGGAATTCAACACCGTTCGTATGTTTACCCAATAAGAGGTGCTGTCAATCACCAGATTTAGCATTCAGTTTTATGACCATCAGGCCTTATGTAACGTACTGCGTTTTCCTCCCATTCCCCCACATGGTAAAGTCATTATCTCACTTTTCCCTCACCCGGAGATCTCCGAGAGACGAGGGGGTATTTCTCGATTGGCCTACGGGTTCGCTGTGTGCAGACCTAATACCTGTACACACGTTAATGATTTGTATCCACCAAGTCTGGTGTCAGCGAATTATGGCCCTCTGCACATGGAAACTGACGAGTGAATCTAATCCCTTTAAACATGGGATTCGAAGAAGGAAGGGGTGAAAATAATTTTTCCATTTTACCATGAAATCTAGATTTCCCGATCAAATGAAGAGCTGTTGGAATTAGGGGGCGCAACATGCCTGTATCCTCTTGCAAACGGACATACACACGCACATAAAATAAGCCGACCCTAATTTTTTGTTCGTAACCCGGTCTATCAGCATTAGATATGAAAACATTTCCAAACAGGCTACAGCCATTATGAGACCGACAGACACAACACAAGATCGACAGACTGCCATTTAGGTCTCGTGGACCATCTGAAGATCATCTGAGGGTTCACGAGACCAACGGCCTTGAAGACCGAGAGCCCGTAAGACCGACAGTGTCCATTTTGCGGGTCTTCTGACAACTTCTCTAATGGTTCACGAGACCAACATAATCGTTCTTGCAAGGCTGTCAGTCTCGTAGGCTGCCGGTCTTGTGGGCCGTCAGACTCGTGGCCTGTTGTTTTCATAAATTGTCGGTCTCCTGGACCGTCTGTTTATTGGGCGTTGGTCTTCTGGGCTGTCCGTTGCCGAAAATAATCTAGAGCGGGCATTTTCTTAATGGGTAACATTCGCCTTTTTTGTTGTTGACATTCTTGCTGTCCGATTGATATTGAAGTTCCGACTCTCTTTCTCTAGGGGGGTCTACAGCGTCTCCATCGCCGCAAGGGACCCCTACCACTCCCGCAGCTGTGACAACGCCCAACTCTATAACCAAAGCAACGAGTAGTAACACCGAAGCAACCACAGCGTTGGTTATCGCAAAACTAACACCCCCTGGACAGGTTCAGAACTCGACAACAGCTCACAGTACAAGTACTACAGGTCCGATTGTGCCAACGGATAGGCCAAAGAAAAAGACGGATCCGACGCTCGCTCCATCATCAACGGTTCTTCCCAGTGGGACGGATGGTAACCCAAGTGGTAGCCCGTCACTCGCTACGACTACGGGCTCCGAGAAAAAAGTACCAAGTCAAATTGTTAAAGCTAAGGGGGTGAGTATTACATGTCGGGCGGTGAAGGAGATTCACTGTGCCAATAATACTTGTTTGAAAATCGTGCCACTGTTTCCTCATGCATTAGCCACAGTTACATTGCAAACATGATCATGTTATTCGGGCCAACATTCTCTTTAAAAATCGACACATTGGCATTTGGACAACATGCAATGACTTACTGACATATACATGTATTTGGGACACTAGCCAATTAATTTGTTTTCTTTTTTAAATTGGGCAAGTGAGATCAACTTGGTTGCCTGCGGAATATTTTGATTTTCTCGGGTAAGCGGGGAACTCCTTGCATAAATTATGCTGCAATTATTGTAGTGAGTTATGCCTGTGGCATAATTATTACAAGGCGTCAATACGTTGGCAAATTAATTGCCAGAAATTGGCTCGGTCTTTGACTCAGCATGTCAGAGAGACAGCGTTCAAACAAGATTAAATGCAAAATAAACAGTACTAACAAACTGACACATCCCTTCAAATACTTGATTCGTGCAAGTAATAACGCAAATCGAAATGACGCTCCGTGTGCAACGGGCATTATAAAATGGCCATAGAAACCTAGTTTTTTTAGATGTCACAAAGATTATCCACGTTATATCTCATGAAACAGGTTGAAGAAGTCTTCAAAGCTGTCACCGACCCCAACATCACTGTAACCTTTGAGACAGCGTCCACAGCGCTCAATGTCGTTGACAACCTGACACATCATTCATCAGGGTGGTTGAACAAAGAGGATATCGACAACATTAAGGGCACCTTGTCTGCCGTTTCGTCCCAAGCAGCCTCAACGAAAGAAACGGCTCAGGTCTGTTCTGTCCATATTTACAAGTCATCCTCGATTTGACTCATAAATGCAACAGATATGAATTTTAGAAAGAAATTAAGGTGTATTGATGAAGTTTATCTGGTTACAAAACGGTGAAGAGACTTTCATTTTTTTAGCGTAATATCCCAAACGTGATATATATCTTTATAACACTGATGCGGAGGAGAATGGGAACTTAGATTTGGATGGAATTTATAATTCTGTTCCAAAAACATAATTATACTGGAATCAAACATTTAAAAAAAATGCATAAATCACCTGCTTCTTCTGACATTCGGAGGGCATTACACGTTTTGTACTCATCTTTTTTTTTAATACATCAACAGAAGACAACATTCCATTACAAATGAATGACATATGAATCAAATTCAATCTTATTAAATTCATATAAAATTTACAATAACAAGAGCTGATGAATTTTATTGTAGATCATTGCCAGTATAAACTTTATACAGATACTTTAAATAAATCGGCATTGGGGTTTAAATCTGGATTTCCTCTTGGCATCAGCAAGTCAGTACTCAAAACCTGACAGCACGGCAACGAAATTAAAATGCTTACATTTTTTAAAGGAATCGGCTGAGATGAATTTTCATAAACTTGTTGCACAGTTGCGTCAAGAACTTACCAATTCGTTTCTCGACATGTGTTTTCTTATAGTTGCGCCAATCACTGTTGGTCTAATCATCAAAAATATTTGTTTTCTCTTGTTGTTTACAGACGTTCTTGGACATTGTCAAAATCATTATTGTGCGGAACGAAACTTTGGAAGATCCTGAAACGGTATCTTCAGAGGTACATTTGCTTTTACCTATAATTGTTTTCTTAAATCTTTTTCTTCCAATAAAAGATAAAATTAAACATTTGGCTCGAGATCGATAAAATTTGAAGAGACAGTAATAAGGCAGTATTATAAGGCCAATGAACCTTTCTTGGACAGGGTACTGTTAATGATGATGAAAGATTTATCGAATAATTCTTGAAAACAAATCAAACAATAATTGGTTCAAACAAATCCATGTTGTAACATATGGGTAATCCGTCGGTTGTCCATTCTTGAAGTAAATCAACAAATTTGGTGCTCCACTACCAGAAAACGTCTAGGCATGTTGTCTGACGAATGGGAAGTGTTTGACATATAAAATGACAAAACAGAATACACTAATTCACCACCTGGAAAGCTTAAATAGAAATAGAATTTTTATTCAAATGCACTTGAGTATTTCAAATAGAAGTCAGATTCCTACCCCAAAATGCGGCTTTTCATAATTATTTCACTTCACATCAGATGAAAAAAAAATCGTAACCATGCAATAGTATCCCTTGTCTGGTCATTGATGAAACATATCAAAGGGTCAGTGACATAAAGACGTAACTCCAATTTGGCCATTTCGAGAAAAAGTGGTTCATGTGTCACTTAGCACTTGGGCCTTAAGGAGTTAAGTCTATGTTTCACTAGCCATCGACTTCAATGGGGTGTTGGGTGGAGTTAAGTATTTGTGTTTCTTGGAAAGTCCACATTTTTCCGAACATTTTGATATCAAATAGTCATCATGGCAAAATATGGAGTTACGTCTTTGTGTCACTGAGCCCTCAATATTATAATTACCGGTATGCATTCAATATCAATTCATAAAAGCAATAATACCAATAAGCAGAATAACATACAGATTACAGAGACACAAATCAAGATATGAAACATTTAGTCGATATAAGGACAAACAAATTTAAGATGAAATATATACGAGGGAATCCAGCAAGAATCTCGGCGTGAAGTACCTCGGCGTTTTGAATAAAAATACATGTTTTTTTTAATTCCCTATAGAATTCGACATCCGTAGAGAAGCATGCTAGTAGCATCATGGAACTTCTTGAATCATTCGCTTCGGATGCGGCTAAAAACCTCTTGTCACCAGCCACGAAGAAGGTCGTCATACAGAACGATGAATTAGGTAAGAGAGAAGGGCTTCAGTGGCTCCCCACAGAGTGAGGTTTATCATTTTCATAACGGGACACCCCAGTAAACCGAAAATGTTGGTCTTTTGAACCCTCGGTAAAATGGTCAGAAGATCCTAGATCTGCCTTCTGTCTCGGAGGCCAGTAGAATCGGGAACCCTCGGGTAATTTTTCCAGGAGTCCTGCCAGACCGAAATTGTCGATCTGTTGCGCTGCCGACCTCGTTGAGTGTTGGTCACGTGAGCTGAGAAGTAACATGAACAGAGAAATAGCTTTGGTATCGGGTTCAAATGCGATGGCAAACTAATGTGTGGAAATCGAATTTAAATCGTCATCCTAATATCCTAATATTATTTCTCTTTCCCTATGTTCTTCTCTGCTTCCCTCAACCCCTCTCTCTCTCTCTCTCTCATACACACCCACGCGCACAAAAAATACCCACGCACAAACACACCCACTCACTCACAATCTCTCTCTTACACAGTTTGCTTTATTTTCTCTCCGACAGGTTATGTTAAAACTTAATTCCCATCATCATGATTTGAATCAATTTTTTGAATATGTTGACAATGCTTAAAGGTACTATGTCCCATTTGCAAGCCAAAAAAATGAAAAGTTTAAATTCCAACGGCATTTGAAAGATAATACTAATTTAGAACTTCCCTAAAAAAGTGGGGCTTGAAAATGTCTTCAAGTGGAAAAATAACGACTATTAGTTGTCAAATCGACTTAGAAGCTATAGAGCCAATAAGTAATAGTCTTGATTTTCAGACCATTGCACCGAATGGTCATACGTTTTATGCTGCGCAAAGATTCAATCAGTTTAATTTTGGCCATCACAAGAAGTGGTTTATTGATGTAGACAAATGCTCATGTACCCTTTACAGCTCATTTTATGTATGTTATTACCAAAGAAGAAAAAAGCCAGTCAGTCACCCAATAGTGTCTGACAGTGAAGTATAGGAAGTAAACGGGTTTCCTTGCATAATTTGAATATTAGGACACTGCTAACGTTTAAATTTCACAGATAGGACATATTCATAATTCCTGCAAAGTTCTACAGAATTTGAGGTTGGCTGCAAAAGGGACATAGTACCTTTAAGCCATCGTGCAAGTTTGTGTGTGTGCGTGTGTGGATGTGTGTGCGTGTGTGGGGGAGTTGGGGAGTAGATGAAACACCATGAGGTGTGCGGTGTGTATTTTCGAAAAATTATATTCAAATTGTGTTCCCTTAATAATGATTGATTTTCTTTATCCTGATTTCATTAATTTTTTGTAACAGTTCTACAATTGACAAAGATCTCACCAGAAGACACCGCAAACATCACAGAGCCAGTGATAGTGAGTGTGAACTCCAGCATGAACGAACTTCACTTTCCACCGTCCGTCTTCAGAGGGAGAAATGGTGAGATTTATCATTAAAACCTTTGTGTTGTAACAACTCTAAAGCGTATAGATACAGCGATGGGAGCACTTCCAATTAGATGGAAAACAGTCAGAAGGAAATGAGAGAACGAATAAAGGAAAGGAAGAGAGTGTGGGGGCAAGGAGGTAGTTGTAATAATTGAGAGCCTTTTTTATTCATTAAATTCACCTCAATAAGGGAGTTTACAGATACAATCTGCGCATGGGCAGATAAAGGTCATTTGTACCAAAATGGTAAAACCCACAGAGATGAATACTGAATATGCGCTCATGAAAGTTATGTAACATTATTCATTTATGCATCAACGGTACATTCTAAAATACGCAGGTGGAAGAATTCTTTTCAAGAGGTCAAACAAAAGGTATTCATGAAGCCCATCTAGGACTTTGGCAGTTATTATTCTAAGATGCTCAAAGTGGAACTTCTCCATGTGTAAACGATCTGTTGATATTTGGGGTCATTATTTTGTACCATGTGCTATCTGTAAACTCCCTTATAGGGAATTTTGTTATCCGCTAAGCCAGTCACGAATTTATTAACACATTTTTGCTAGAAAGGGCTTTTACATGATCGTAAAGACTTGTTCAAATATCAAGTTAAGGTCATTTGCAATACCCTATTGTATATTAATAGAAATCATATTTAGATTAGGCAAAATTTCATGGTGATGTTCACACACTCCAAACGATGTTGAACGAGGTAATTGGAAATATCTTAGATTGATTTTCAAAGTCTTCTCTCTTTTAACTATATATCCTGTAGTATAATCATTTTTGGTACGATAATCTACATCTAAATGTGTTACAATCACATATTGACGAGACTTCTTCCATGTATTTAGTCACCATCAGCGCAGTGGTGTTCAACAATCTTCATCTGACATCATCGTCCCAGCTTGGCGGACTCCATGGCAACGGCACGCCCACCAGCGTGGGGTCAAAGATCATGTCAATCCAAGTCGAGGCGACTGACGGGTCAACGATCACGTTCAGTGCCGATGATCCGATTGAACTGGTCTTAGAACTTAACGAGGTGAGGATAGATGGGCTAAGGGGAAGGGGGGAATTAGGGGGGGGGGGGGGGTGTTAGTACACACTCTCGGCAGTTTTTATGAGTATTGTGTCATGCAAACACTGGACATTGTGGAATTACCGGCCGTTTATTTACAAATCTTGCACGCAGCAAACCTCGTGACCCACCCAGAACCTTTTCAAACCTAATATTTCTAAGGCTGCGTTCATGCTTAAATTTTGAAGGCAGAATGAGCGATCTGAAACGCTCATCGTAAACGCTCATCGTGATCGCAGTTTCACGATGTAGTGTTCATGCTTACTTCTCTGGCTCCCCCAGGCAATTCTCAGTGTGTGGCCTTAATTGGTCTTCCAGCTGGATTCGCAAACCTTCACTGTGCATGCTACGTAGACCCACTAGAGGTCAGTGCGTTGACCCCATTTAAACGCGTTTACAAATTGTAAACGCATCTTTTTGTGAGTTTACGATCGGCGATCGTGATCGCCGTTTTTCGGTGATTCTACAAAAGTGAGCTAAGACGCAACCGTGTTTTAAACTAAACGCGTAACAGATGCCTGATTCTGGCCGTCAAAATCAAGCATGAACGCGCCCTATGTCACTACGTTTGTAGCTAGTCCCAAAGTTTGCTAGTTCTGAACACTATAAGTCCGAAAGAAGGTCAATCTTAATGTTTGTTTGTTCTTTAAACAGCACCAACAACAAAAAGGCAACTTCTTTGATTCTTGGGATGCTGATTTTCAAGCTCTTAATTTTCATTATAAACTGTTGAACAATTTTACTATCTGAGGAGTAAAGTCCAGATTCGGAATGCGAAAAGTGAACTGTGTTCGTTGTGTCATTAATCTTCTTCAAAATCTCTTTTTAATTCTTCTAGGATGCAAATACAACAAACACTCAATCTTTGTGTGTCTTCTGGGAGTTTCTAGAAGAGTAAGATATACATTCATAATCCTTGGGGTGTTTCACAAAGACTAAGATCAACGTTAAGATGGGTTTAACTATGGCAGACCCTTCATGCCACTAGTTCATCTAACCATTCCTCGCATTGGTTTCTCAAGGGACGTATAAATCGTGGTCACAAATCTACAGAATTTACATTTTTTGATGGTTCATTATTGAAACAAAAAAAAATCATCTAAGGATCATAAATGAGAGACCAATTAAAGCGAGAGCAACCAGTGGCATGAATGGCCTGCCATAATTAATTCCAACTTAAAGTCGATCTTAGTCTTTGTGAAACACCCCCTGATGGTCGCAGTAGTTTTATACCGTATTTTTAATCGAAACGCCGAGGTACTTCACGCCGAGATTCTTGCTGGATTCCCTCGTATATTTCATCCTAAATTTATGCAAAAATAGATTTGTCATTAAACTCTGTATTTGACTGATATCATAGATGTTAGTGTCTTCGTTTTCTATTAATTAGCCGATTGTGTATCCACATTCCCAAGTTCAGTTTTTAGATAACGATCTTATAAACATACAAGCCTTTTATATATTTTAAATACTTATCTGATGAATAGTTCTTAGTGACAAGCAATGCCAAGAAACCAAAATCAAAGCAAACAAACAGTGCCCTGTTTCATAAAACTTGTTATCAATAACAGATGCCTACAACCGATCAAATGCAATGATTTCATTAGCTTATAACAAATATTGTAATTTGTTATTGATAACAAGTTTTATTGTAAAGTTTTTAAATACGCGGATGATTATACTGCCATCAGTATTGAAACACGTTCAATTTATGTGAAATATTAATCATTTTGCTTTGCTTTGATTTCATATGTTTATAATCATAATGTATTGATGTTTTTGTAGTGAAGAATCAGGAGGGGTGTGGTCAACAGTCGGTTGTCATAGGAACCAAACCAATGGCTCGCAGATCACGTGTCGTTGCGATCACCTGACTAATTTTGCTATTCTCCTGCAAGTTAACCCAAATCCGGTGGTAGGTATTACAAACCTAATTGTTAACATAGTCCTGTTTACATATTTAGGCATGTGCTTCTGTTTTGCATAAATTACAATATACATGTAATCCAGTCAGAGGGGGGGGGGGGGGGGGGGGGGGGCTTTATCCAGTACGCAATTTTTCACCCTTAAAGCTTCTTTGCGATGCTATACAATCCTTTTCATGGATATTTTATCTTTAGATTTTTATACCACGGTAGTATGTTCATATCTTCATTTGATAGCAAATACCGTTTGTGTTTCGTTTGTCTTTCTTTCCCTATACCCCACCCTTATTTTTTTTTTTTGATATACTGTTTTCATTCTCTCTCTCCCTCTCTCTCTCCTCTCTCTCTCCTCTCCCTCTCTCTCACTCTCCCCCTCTCTCCTCTCTCCCTCTCTCTCTGCTCTCCCTCTCTCTCTCCTCTCCCTCTCTCTCACTCTCCCCTCTCTCTCTCTCTCTCTCTCTCCCCCTCTCTCTCTCTCTCCTCTCTCCCTATCTCTCTGCTCTCCCTCTCTCTCTCCTCTCCCTCTCTCTCACTCTCCCCTCTCTCTCTCTCTCTCTCTCCCCCTCTCTCTCTCTCTCCTCTCTCCCTCTCTCTCTCCTCTCCCTCTCTCTATCCTCTCCCTCTCTCTAACTCTCTCTCTCTCTCTCTCTCCTCTCCTTTCCTTAGTTATAATTTAGTGTAACTATAATTAGTGTAATTTAGTGTAAAAATGATAATTATAATAATAATAATAACAGTTCATTATTATCATTATCATTATTATTGTTATCGTTATTATTATCATTATTATTATTATCATTACTACTACCACTACTACTACTACTACTAATACTCCTACTACTACTACTACGCCTACTACTACTACCACTTCTACTACTACTACTATTTCTACTATTCAATGTTATTTTCATTTTCATTAATAATATAAATGTCATTAAAAAGTTAACATGCATCTTAAACCTGTAATTCATCAAATACTTATAAAAAGATATTTTTCAAATCATTAATCCAGGTATTATCCCTTGCACACCGAGTAACATTGGATATGTTAACCTACATTGGTTTGGCACTATCCATAGCAGCTCTAGTATGTTCACTCACTACGTTCGTTTTACTCAAGTAAGTTCTGTCAAATTTCCTGTTCTTTTCTTCTCTTTCTGTTTTTTTTTTAGAGTCATTATTTCCCCATTCCTTTATGGTTGTACAAATGTACAATACAGGCTCCGGTAAAAGTTGATCCATGGTCAATTACTTACACTAAAACTAGGCGAGTTCCCCTACTTCAACCTAGGAACAAACTCTATACCGATCCCTAACCCTAAACCCAACCTAGAACCTACTTGAAACCCCAACCCAAACTCTAAATCGTTGACAAAATGAAGCTCAAAATGATTTATTGCAGGAGAAAATACTGGATCACCTTTGGTTCTTTTTCTGAGTGAGTGGTGTCGTCTTCTTTATTCTGTTGCCTTCCAATCTCCTTTTCTTTCTCCCACTTTTTCTCTTTCGGCATTATTTGATGGGGGCACATGCTCCTCTCACACTAAGACGATAAACTACAGCTAACAACTAAATTATTCATACCCCTTGTAAAGTTGATGTTTTTCGTGTTTTCGTAGCTCAAGGATGAAAGGCTGACTGGTTGAATTAGGGCCTCTGTTGAATATTGTTAGATGTAAACTTTGATATGTCACGTTCTCAAGAAACATCAATCAGGACAAATCAATATTTCACATACTTACAAATTTACAAAGCTTTGCGTAAGGGTATGAATAATTTCTTTGTTAAATCTATATCTCGAATCACTATACCCTCTGTACAGGTTGATGAAATCTCAACGCACGATCATCCACACAAACTTGTGTATAGCATTACTATCGGCTCAGCTCCTATACCTGATCGGGATAGAAAGAACAGCTTCATCGGTAAGAGGATTTATTTCTCCGTTTTTTACCCTTTTTTTAATTATCTAATGATTTTTATTTAAATGCACTTCTTTAATTCAGGAGTGAACTTTGTTGTGGGGAGGGAGGCATATATATATTTAAAAATCCCATCAGAGATGAAACAAGCAAAAACAAAATGTTATATTTTAAACTGTCATTTTTATTTTTTGTTTTTAGTTCTTGAACAAGTAAAACACATGTGCCCACCCCCTCCCCTTTTTTTTTGTTACTTCCCCCGGTCATAATACCACTTCTTTAACTGGTCAAAAATGGTTTCAATAGGGAGAAACGATGGTCCAATCCACTCACGTACCCCTCTTTTGTCTAACGATGCCCCCGAGTTCCTTCCCCTTAATCTTCCCAATTTTTCTTTTAACTGACAGGAGCTGTGTACTACCATAGCGGTGCTGCTACACTACCTCTTCACATCAACATTCTCCTGGATGCTGATGGAGGGCATCTACATACTGATGCAGGCCCGCGCGGCCTACGGGAAGGGAGGCAAGACATGGATGTATATGGCAGCTGGATGGGGTAAGAAATAAAGGGGGAAAGGGAGAGGGGGAAAGGGGGAGGAGAGGTAGATTAGAGAACGAAGAGGGAGGTGGGAATGGAAGGAATGATGAAACTGATGCAGGCCCGCTCGGCTTACGGGAAGGGAGGCAAGACATGGATGTATATGGTAGCTGGATGGGGTAAGAAATAAAGGGGGAAAAGGAAAGGTGGAGGGGAGAAGATAAGGGAAGAGGGGACAGGGAAAGGGGAGGAGAGGAAGAAAGGGAACGGAGAGGGAATGATGGAAGGAATTATGAAACTGATGCAGTCCTGTTCAGCCTACAGAAAGGGAGGAAAGACATGGTAGTATATGGTAGCCAAAGGAAGAAGGGGAAAGTTGGATAAGGGGGAAACAGGGGAAATGCGATCCAAGGAAAGATGATAGAAGGGAGAGCGAGATGGTCATGAAAGGCAAATACTGATGCATTCATGCTCGGCTATGTCAAGGGAGGCAACACGGATGTACACATTTACTATTTTTTCAAATTATCATTCAACCACAAACGGGCAAATAAATCATGTCTTCATAACATTAAATTACATATTATTTTCCCTCTTTTTTTCTCTTTAGGTTCACCTCTTGTAATTATTGCAGTGTCTCTTGGGCTGCGCCTAGATGGTTATGGAACAGATGATTAGTAAGTTTAAATACTGCACTCTTTGTATTTTTCTTAATTGTTTTTTAATGCAAACTGTGCTGGGTTATACACAAGGAGTGGATGAATTAAAATGATAATTTGTCCGTTTTATAATACGATTGGTTGAAACAGGTGATTAGAGTTGGCATCCTTCACTTTCTGCATTTTTGCTAAACTCGATATGTTTCAGCAAACTGTGTTGTAATTTAGTGTATTTATACATGGGGGTATAGATGAATCATAATAAATGAATGATTGTAATCCTGAGATACCATTTCATGAGATATACTATACTTGATTAAATGGAACATAAATTTGTCATAGTCTAATGCGTATTTATTTCCTGAAATGATTTTGACATTTACTGTATGAGAATGTGGAGATAAACAAATTCATGTGTCTGTGAGTAAACTGATTAAAATACAATGCAGAATTTGCCACATCCAATCATAGCAGCTTGAAACTCCTATGTGATAACACGTTCAATTTAGATGATTCAATCAATGTTTAATTTAGATGGAATAATTTAAATGTTTTTTATTTCAATTCTTAATCATTTCAGTTGTTGGCTATCTGTTGAGAACGGATTCATGTGGGCCTTCGCTAGCCCTGTACTGGCAGTGTTGGCTGTAAGTTCATGTTTATGTGTCTGTTTGTTTTCTTTGTGCATGTGTGCGTGTGCGTTCTTCATGTCATTATATGATTTCCATTCATATGTTTTATTTCATTCTTGATAATGAATTACAGTAGTGCTCATTTCTTAATAGAAATCAAAGGGGAATCTTGTTTTATTTTTCAAGATAAAAGTGGACACAAAAATGAGAATCAATACTTATGAAAATATGAATTAAATTAATTCAAAAATTATTTTGCTACGACAGTTTGACATAAAAAGTGTATTCTGTAATTCTTTTGGATCAGTAGACAATAGATTTCTTGAGGACTTCAAGGAAATTATTTCATACAGATTGTACGTTTCCTAAAGATGAGTAGGACTCCACTATTTTTTCTGATTCATTCTGACTTTACCAATGTACACTTTGACCTTTACATTCTGACATTCATAATTTTTTTGGATATTTTTTTAACAACATGAATATTTGTTTTGTTTGTAGCTCAACACTACAGTGCTCATTATGGTGATTCGTGTATTCATGGCGCTCAAGGCTAACCTAGACAAGACAGAGGCAGAAAGGTTGAGGTAGGTATCAAGTCTCATTTTTTTTCTTCTTTTTTTTTAATTAGAATTGTCATGCATAAAATATACTCAAGATTGCTTGAAACAAGCTCTTTCAGGCAAAATGATCATTTGGTAGTGTGTTAAAAAAAATATATATCATGTGGTTTAAAAAAAATATATATATGCCCGCATAAAACAAAAGAAAAATGAAATGGCTATAGATGTCCATTGGAATAAACTTTACCTTTACATGTCAAAAAACTGTCAGACTGTCAACCAATTCAAAACTTTTATTCAAAATTGCTTTTGATGATTAATTTACTCTGTTCACATTGATGTATATTTAATATGTATTGTAATTTGTAAGTTCATTTGTAAATTTTTGTTTATAGCGCTTACAGATTTCGAGTCGGTGGAAAGCGCTACAACCTACAAGCACCGTTGTATAATTATTATCATTGATCCTTTTTTAAGGGGTCGGGTCATTCAAAATACTTTGGGAAATATTTTTGCATCATGGCCCCAAAACAGTTTATCTGACACCTTGATAGAGCTCTTCCTGATATTTCTATCTCTGACACTTAAATCTGATGAAAAAAGAGAATCAGAATCAAATAATGTGGATTGATTTTCCATGTACAAATACATGTACATGAATTTTTAACATGGTCACATAAAATCATACATAAAAAAGGGGTCGTCATAAGCAAAGCTTGAACTGATGTCCTTGTTATAAGTATAACATGTTCATACAATATATATATAATATGTAACAGGTGCATACAATATGGCAATATGTCTAACTGCTTTTTTCAGTTTTTTGTTTTGTTTTTGTTTTGAGCATGGATGATGACTCTGCTTGCTACATGTTTACATGTCTTTTCATTATCTCAAATTTGTGTATTGCAATGTGACACAAAATCATATTACATCATATAATGTTACAATGTAGAACAGTACAAGTTGTGTTGTTGTTTAATTTAGGCAAGTCAGTCTGTTTATGGCCATTATTGCCATATACTATAACAAATTTGTTTTGAATTCAAATTTACGTATATACACTCACATACTATGGGTGCATATATTTATATGTATATTCTTCTTCTTCTTAAAAAATAAAAACAAAATTAACAAAATAAACAAAACAAAACAAAAACAAAATAAAACAAAACTATACAAAAACAAAATATATATATATATTTTTTCTTTAAATAGGGCTGGTGTACGAGCGGTTCTTCTGCTTCAACCATTGCTGGGTTTCACCTGGGTCTTTGGCCTCCTAGCTGCTTATGATAGCTCACTCTTCTTTGCCTACATGTTTGTTATATTCAACTCTCTACAGGTGAGCATGCATGGGGCCATGGTGGGGGCCATGGGAGGGGCCCTTTTTTAATGGTGAAAGGGCAGGGAAATGGGGACATGGGCATTTTTTAATGTGATTTTTTAACCATCTTTAAAAAAATCAAAAAAAATCTGTCCCATCCCACTGTATAGACTATATTATATATATTCTATTGATTTTATATATATTTCATCAGCTCCTGATGGGAATAACATTCAAATTACAATATTAGTCTTGTAATGTGATATGCTGACTACATTTATGTAAGTACAATGTCACAGAGTGTTTTTATATGATAGTACAGTAACCGATTTCACCCATTTCTCCAATACTATACCATTGAACCGGTTCCCATGCACTTTTTCAATATCATGATAGTTTAATCTAGGAATCTCCTTAAATGTTATTTGAAGTGGAATATTGACATCCTGTTATGTCATATGTTACAGAAACTAAGCATTCAAGTTTCTTTAATTATTTTCATTTTGCAGGGGGTCTTTATTTTTATCGTCAACTGTTTGATGAACGAAGAGGTGAGGACCTGCTAAGAACTTTTATCTCTAATTTTGTAACTTAAGCCTTTACCTTATACTTTTTTAACTCGAACCTTTTACTTAAACTTTTTTAACTTGAACCTTTAACTTAAACTTGTTTAACATAAACCTTTACTTAAACTTTTTTTTACTTGAAATAATTACTTAATTTTTTGTTTAACTTGAACCTTTTACTTAAACTTTTTTAACTTGGACCTTTTACTTAAATTTGTTTAACTTAAACCTTTTCCTTAAACTTTTTTAACTTGATCTTTTCAACATTATTATTATTCAACATTGGGATTTACAGATGGTGGCAGATCCAGGATTTTAAAGTGTGTATGTTATATGAAAAGGATTAAATATAACAGGGATGTGTGAAACCTCAACATGTAATTATGCAGTAGGAATTTACCCCCTGGTATCGCCCCCCCCCCCCCTCCCACCCGACATACCACTGTTTGTCTAGGTGAAAAAGGATCATAAAACTACTAAACACCTTTTAAAGCATTTTTACCATTATTTACAATTATGAGAAAAAATTTCAAAGAGGAAAAAAAAAAAAAAGTCAAAATACATAATAGCAATTAAGTACTAATGCTGAAGTGTCTTTTAAGGAATGTCCAATTTAATTTTTCTTGGAAAACAAAATTCCTGCTTGTTACACGAGTTGGCAAAAAAAAAGGGTCACCATCACCCCTACCTCTGCTACGATGAAAGCTTAAAATGTATTGTGTCTTTGATAACAGGTCAAGAAGGCTTTCAGGGCTAGATACCATCGATATGGCGGCCATGGCCGGCAACGGAGATCCACCCAAACTACTCAGATGTCGACCACCGAGACCTCTGTTGCCCTCAAGACTACGCGGGCCTTCATGGACAGGACCCAAGCTACAAGCAAGTCCAGTCAGAGATCCAGTGTTGTGGAAGGGGTAATGAATTTGTGAACTACTTTTTAAACTTAGTAATGATGATAATAATGTTCTACATTTACAGACTATTTTATACATCTACAATATCTCCAAGCACTTTATACCATATAAGCCCTATTATTACCCCAGTCATCAGATTTAGGCTTGCCCACACAATATATGCACATTCTCCACTCCATGGGGAGCATTCAAACCAGGCGTCATTTTAAAGATTTGCACATTGCTTGACAATTAAAGGACAATTAATTTTGCCTCCTACCAGGTACCCAATTCAACACCTGGGTGGAAAGAAACAGTGGAGATAAAATGCCTCACTTAAAGACATATATGTCAGGGATTGAACCCCCAACTTTAGTATCTCTGACCGTTTTTTTTTCACCTCTTCACTTCGCCTTTACTTATTATTTTTTTCAATTCAATTCAGAAGAATAGTCTTTTACTTAATGCATGTTTTTAAGCTATTATGGTAAATCATCAAATGGGCCTATTTAAACAAAATTCAAGTGTTAAGTTAAGAAGCTAACATGTGGAGGTGACCCTAAACTGCTTGTACAACCATGAGACAGTATTAGGCAAAGGAGGTTAATATTTAGTGCTTTTAAAGAGAAATTTGATGAAGTTGCTAGTTACTGTTGCTTCAATCAATACATTAATTTTCATCTTAAAATAAGAAATTATCAATTTTCCCAGATGAAATAGCATAATATTTTTGGATAATGCTGTATAGAATCTATATATATATATATACTTTATAGATTAGAGAAACAATATACCGGTATGTGCATTTTGTATATATATTATACGTCTATAATTTTTTTTTTTTTTTTTTTCATTGTCTCCCTTGTTTTCCACTCACAGCTGGCTATCAAAATGAGGAGTACTAAAGTGCAGCCTTTGTCAGGTTTGTTATAATATGAACTTTTAAATCTCTCTTCTCCATCTCTCACTCTCTCTCTCTCTCCCTCTCTGTCCCTCCCCCTCTCTTCCCCTCTCTCTCTCTCTGCATATATATATTTATACTTTCTTTCTTCTTTTGTTTCTCCCTATTTTATCATTTAATAAATGGTTGCTATCTCTGGAAGTCTTTACTCTTTTCCCTCTATCCATAATTTTTTTTCCACAAAATATTCATTTGATTTTATACAACAAATAAAACAAAGACTCATGTGAACAGGATATTTCACAAAGAGTTTAACATGCAAAATTCTTCAGAGACCTAATAAAGAACATTGTTTATGACCCTTGTTTATACAATGTATTTTAATGTAATTTCTACTTTCCTTTTCTCTTTATTACCCCTATTCAGATGACAAATCCTCAACAAAATTGTGAAGAATTTTCTGGCTTTGATGATCATGCAGGAGTTTAAAATGCATCAATGGGTCAAATAATGCTCAATCTTTTTAAGACTTCAAGTTTTCATCTGTGAATGGTAATTCTGTATCATATACCGCATAACAAGATTCTGGGACTCTGATTGGTCAATACTGCAGGCGTGGACGTCACTACTGACTGCTGGGTAATTTACCAAATAATATTGACCGGGCATATATTGTGCCTACAACACATTAACGCAATGATTGCTCAATGCTTTAGATTGGTGAATTTCCATTGACTCTACAAATAAAATACACTTCAAAAGACATATATCTGTTTTTGAAAATTGAAACTGGGGATGCGGTATATAAAACAAATATGGACTGGTTATTGCTTGGGTCACGATTAAAACTATTGCTCCTCTGTGACCTAGCTAGATACCGTACGATGCCCCTCAACTTTTGCTTGGGCATATGTTTCATAGAATATGATTATGAATTGTGTATTCTGTGATATAAGTCTTGGTAAACTGAAAATTTTACAATCTAGGAATACTCTTTTTGGTCAAATCAATATCACTGTTCAATTTGTTTTGGCGCACTATCTTAAAGAAAATATTGATGAATTATTAATATGAAGTGCATTTTCCATGATATACTGTATTTGTTATTAGGATGTAATAATCTTCTTATAATCAAGCAAAATTGTGTTTAATCAATAAAATGGTTTCATTGTTTTTGAGCTATATGTTAACGAAAATATGAATGAATTGTGAATATTAACTGTTTATTATGACTTTTTATTAGAATAAACTTTGTTTTATCTTGTGTGTATTAAGTCAATAAAATAAAAAGTTGTAAAGATTTCGACCTATATGCTTAAAAATGTATTGGTGAATTATGAAATTAAGTAAATACTGTGATTTGTTATTAGAATAATCATCTTATCTTATTATCAAGCAATTTCTTGTTCAAATTCTTTCATTTGCGGGAACTCTATGTTTGAGAAAATGTTGGCAGTCTGGTACTCCAAGCCGCATACCGGTATATATTTATATCTATTTATTGGTGAATATGGTGTTTAATATCTTAAAGGACTTTTATGTACCATTCTTTTTGGATTAAATGTTATTGGGTGACTTGGTAAGCATATTCACTAAGGAATCACTATATGCATTATAGAAATTGAAGTTTTTTTTTTTTAATTTCACACACTTTTTTAATGATATGTAAATTATCTATAGGTCTTATTGCATGGTAATGTTAAGTGGTATATTTCATTTACCAAAAAAAGTGATTAAAAAAAAGTATTATATTTATGTAAGAAACAACAAAATCCTATCACATGTTATTGTATTTAATAATAATATTCTGTGTTTATATAGCGCTCAATACATAGATCCAACGATGTGCCTAAGCGCTTTACAGACATATTATTTGTATTATTTATTGTACTCGATCTTTACATATTTGCAGTATGTGATAGTAAAAAGTCTCTATTTTTCTACTTTTGTAGATAATCTGGAAAGTATTTCAGAAACCTCTGCAATGAATGATAGTTTGTGCCATCGCCAGAGTTGTCAGTAATCATTTACTTTCTATAGTATCCTTGAATAAATATCAGATAAAGAGATGTATTTATAATGTGATCGTGGCATAGGAGTGTTGGCTCAGTCAGTAGAGCGTCCGCCTCACAACCGGGAGGTCGTGGGTTCGAACCCCGGCCGCGTCATACCAAAAGACGTTAAAAGATGGGAGTTGTTGCTACCTTGTTTGGCGTTTAACAATAAGGGATAGAGCAACGTCGATCTGGCGCTGCTCAGTGACTGCCGGGCTCACGATCAATTGGGCAAAAAGAATTTCTGTTTCAGTTTAATAAAATTTGGAGTGGACTTTAAGGATTGTTATTATTATTATATTATTTATAATGTGATAGTGGCATAGGTCTACTCTGCGAGTCAAATAATGTTTACCATGCTAAAATGGTCAAATTGTACTTTCTGGACAAAATGTATTCCTTTGTGATATTAAGCTTCAACTTCATGTTAATTAATAATAAGATAAGCCTGAATTAATTTATCTTACAATGATTTACTTATCTCTCTCTCTCTCTCTCACTCTCCCTCTCTCTTTCTACTTTCTTCCAATACTTGGCTATTCAATTTAAAACAAAGCACTCCTCCATTCAAATAAAAACAACTTTAACCAAAATCTCTGAATCTTTTATAATGTTAGAATTCATTTAATTCATATTTCACCTACGAATAACAAGTTGCATATCAATTATGCCCACACAATACCGTGTGCATTAAAAAAAAACTTGTACAACATATTACAACAATCCTCTCACCAATACGTACAGAACTATATAATTTTCCTGTCATTTGCACCATTGGTGTCGAAAAGAAACAGAAATTAAGTTAAATCTGTGAATGCTATCTCTCCTATGTATTTACAAGGCTCAGATGACGAGAAAATTGCAGACTTCTATTCGCATAAGAAGAGATGAGATGCATTCTTAAACCCAAAGTATAGTTTCTATCTCAATCAAAGCATCAATGCCTTTCTGTCTCTCGGCAGACAGTAGCGTAATATCATGTCTGGGTTTGTGATGGCGATGATGTTCAAAGAGAAATTCAATGGATAAAAGACACAGTATAAGTATTCGTAAGCCTTGTCACCTTGTTATTTTTACTGTGAAACTACCTTGTATTGTACCTTTTTGACATGGACTGCATTAAATTCTTATTTGTGCGCCAAAGTTTGTGTTTTTGTCTCCATCTTTCTCAAGGTCAAGGTTTCTTGGATCACTCTTTCATGAGGGCCGACCGGCAAAAAGACGTTACATCACATCATGAAAAGTCAAGCTCAAACCGTTGTATCGATCTATGGTCACTACATCTCATATACTATTATATAACTCTCATATATCTATGCAACCCTACCCTTACTGTTTACTTACAGCTAGGGAAATGTTACTTAATAACCCTGAAAAATGAACATCCTTTCTGCTCTGAACAGGCATTAACTAAGTTTGGACTTTGGTGTATGAAATGGCAAATGAGTGAATCGGGTACTGCCCACTGGAAACAAGAAGATTGTTATGCCGTATCCCTCAAAATGGAGTTTGTGTCCTTCTAGTTTTCAATGTGTGGTATCTAATTGTGGACATACGTCTGTATTCCACCAACCAATTAACTCATCCACCTATTTACACAGAGCAGAGAAATTTTCAGCAGTTTAACAGACATCCCACAGGAAATTATTTGAAATTAAGACACCCGTTACCACTTTTAGACAAGATAAAGTTAGCTGTTACCTTGTTTAAGTATCAATTACCTTGTATAATGTATGAATGTAATACATCATCTCTTAAAAGCGAGAAGGGTATTGTCTCTATGTCGGTATATGAGAAAACGTCCCTCTGGCTCTTAAAATGTTGAATATTTTAAATGATCATTCTTTTGTGGGAGGTGTAGGTTTATATCACAGCACTACAAAATTAGACTGCGTTACCCAAATAATATCAATAAATGAGGTAAGAGTATAGTCCATTTCAGTTAATTGTGACATTCTGAAAACAAATGCACAAGTGGGTTTTCTTAATTGGGAAATAAACACACACATACTAACTCACTTTACTAAATAAACTCAAGAATAACAATATAACAAGGATTTTTTTCTTTTTTATCTCTGAATAAAAGGCGGTTAGACCCTCTAAATTTGTGCATTCGACTTCCCACTCACAGCGGCAACTGGAAGTTGACATCTACATGAGCATCTTTTGCTAGTCCTACAATGGTAGATAGTCTAACGACCTGTTGGAGAATGAGAATGAGAAAGGAAAGAAAAGCAGAAAACTGTTGTAGTACAACGTGTTTCTAGTACAATAAATACCTGTTCAAATTCATATTCAAAGATTAAGTAGTCCTGAACATCATTCATTCATACTACATAATCGCACTGACTTGATATCAATTTGAAATCAAATGCTTAAAGATAAACTGGAGTTCTGGTAAATACAGAAAATAAATTCTCACAGAATCCAACAAAACTTACACTGAATGTTCAAGGTTGCAAATAAATGGCATGTGCCTACCAATTTTGGTAGAAAATGTATACTGACTGAGTAATGAGCATAGAAAGATAAGGACATCTGGGTCAGTAGCCCATCACCATGTGCTTAACACAAGTCACTATGTGCAGATGGGAGTTGTGGTTTTTATTGAAGTTTTTGTGTGTTTGTTTTATTTCACTGGTTCAAACAACCAATATACTGCAGGATAAACAACCCAGAATAAATCATAGCAATTTTCTTTAAACGTATGATTCCCATACCAGAGCCTATGCTTAGCTTTAAGTTAAAAAATGAAATCACATTACACTCGTTTTACAGTAAATATAGAAAACTACGTACCATCTTTGCTGCTTCATCTAAATCGTCACAGGCCAGTATCCTGAGATCACTATGGGCAATGATTGCTTTAGCTTCGTCAACCATGGTTCCTAGGGGACAGAATGACAGAGAGTAAGGGAGTGAGAGAGAGAGAGAGAGAGAGAGAGAGAGAGGGGGGGGGGGGAGGGAGAGGGATAGGAGGGGAGTAAACAGATGATAATACAAAGAGAGTATTAGAGGTGAAATGAGAGAGAGAGAGAGTGATAAAATGAAACAAACATATCAGACAGAGAGATATGGAAACGCAGAGAAAATTGAGAGAGAGAGATATCCAATTTATCTTTGTCATAATGAGAAATGTTGTAGCAATGGTCTTTGTAATGAGGTTCCACTGCATAAAGATTGATGATGCACGCTTTGCTTACATTTACGTTCATTTTGTCTTTTGGTTGGCATTGGTTATCTTTAAGCAGTTTACCCTGTGATGTCTGAAGAAGGTTTAAAAGAATGAGAATGATTCAATCCAGACTACCTTTATGAGGAGGCGAGTTGCCTCAGTCGGTAAAGAGTCCGTCTGTCTAACCAAAGATCATGTGTTCCAATTCAACCAAGGCGGATCACTGAAGCCTGTGTTGTGTGTTAATGTGCCCCTCCCGATACATAGATGCAAGCTATGTTACATTAAAAAACATTGTCCCTAAGACGTTAAATGGAGGTCCTGTGTAGAAGAGAGTCACCACCTTTACACATTAAGAACCCACTGCACTGCTCATATAAGAGTAGGGGGAAACCCTAATGTAGTGGTTCCCCAATTAGTTATATCAGGAGGAGAGACCCGAGGGTCACAGGGATTCGGTTCTCCCCCCCCCCCCTCAGGCAGAGGTAATGCCAAATACTTAATAATAATAATACTGCTACTTACCCTGTAACCTGACGACAACGGGTAGTTTGAGGTTGAGTTCATTGGCAGCGGCGATGATACCCTGAGCTATGATGTCACACTGCATGATACCTCCAAAGATATTCACCATGATTGCTTGAACCTAGGATATATAATGAAAAACATATCAAAGTCATTATATCTAACATAAAATGAAGCTTTTCCAACCTTTAAAGGCATCGTTTAACAATGTTAAATCTGAGATGTGTGGCCCTACGTGTTATCAGTGTCTGTGATATGGTGTAATATTGAAGCCCTAAAAAAATTAGGCTTCAAAATGATCATGATGTGCCTCAAAAAGTAGAAAATCTTTGAGTGGCCGGTTATACCACACTCATTTTCCCCAATTGGAAAACAAATTCTGAAATTCTAATTCCAATCATAGATATCTTGATAATCAGACAGACTATCGGCTTGTAAAAGTCATGGGGTTCCTGACTGACCTAAAGGTTTATAATTATGACTGCAGCATGAGCTAAAATCCAGGATTTTTTAAAGAATCTGAGGCAATGTTACCCATCCCTTTAAGCTACCTGAGGAAGATATAATCATTCCCGACATGTGAAGAACACAGTGCCGCCTCATTACCTTGCTATCCGAGGTGATGAGTTTGAAAGCCTGCTTGACCTGTTCAGCAGTTGCTCCGCCCCCGACATCAAGGAAGTTTGCCGGAGTCCCTCCATGAAGCTTAATGATATCCATGGTTGACATAGCTAATCCAGCTCCATTTACTGCAGGTGTTAAGATCAAGATTAAGGATTAGGATTAGGAGTTCAAGGGATAACTCTATTCAACCGCACATCAGAATATACCTTAACAACAGAGCTGCCAACCTTGTGCGACCAACAAAAAGAACCATGATGGCAAAAAAAAAGGAATTCATTAAATCGAAACTTACAACCACGCGCAACACATCTCCAATGCAGAAATGTCCATTCCTCATGCTGTTTTTTTCCATACAAGCAGATATTTTTTTCTTGTTATTCTGGTATTATCGGCATTTCATTGTTTTTGAGAATATTTTTCTATTTAAGTATATTTTAAACTTAGTTTTCTATTGAATTTGTGATCAAATCAACATTTAAGGGCAGTTGTTTGACGTGCGGTATGTAAAAAAAAAAAAAAGAAAAAAAAAAAAAAAAGTATTTTATGAAGAAAAAACGTTATACCGTAATTTGGAGTAAAAAACAGAGTAATTCCGGCAAAAACGGAATGGTTGGCAGCGCTGTAACAAGTATCATAAAAAGTGCCAAAATTGCATATTTGACTTCAAATACCCCCCTGATCCCTGATATTGGCAAAGACATTGATAATGACAAGTAGTATTTTTCAAATTACATGCAGGTATTTTGAAAAAGTTATGCTATGACTGGGTAACAAATTATTATCTATGATTAGATAAATACAAATTACCGAGCTTTTTATTCTGTGAACATATCTTCTAGGTATGTTAATTTGTCATAGCAAATATAAATTCTAACAAGTCATTGGTTATATCTGTGCATAGCTGGCTGCATGCATGTGTAGATAAGAGAGGCATCGGAGCTTCTGTGCGTTTATTACGCACAGTGTCAACTAGTCATGACAAGAAGCAGTACTTTGACTAACACAGTTTTCAGAAAATGGAGTATAATTGTCCGATATAGTAGCTTCAAACAGCTTTCTACCCAACATTGACGATAAATATGAAGTCTAAGAGGACATTTTTTAGCTTGTGTTCTAAGATTCACAAAATTGCAACGAATACATACCAACATTTGAAAATGACAATTAGGAATTTTTAGCATGGTATGCCTTCGAAAATAAGAAATCTGTACCCTAAACAGGTGTTCGCACATGCAGCGGCAGTGTAACTGGCAATACGCGGTAAATCTGTACAAAAAAGCGAATACAGATTCGCTGCTTAATCATGCAGCCCTTCAACGCACGCAATATGTGAACTCTCACATGGCGGCACATGATGATAAAACTAGCTTAATTTGGCTTAAGCTACAAACAAATAAAAAGGAATATTCTGGATTTTAGGGTCCTAAAAATCCAGAAAAACAGAATATTCCGGATTACTCATAAGGGTTGGCAGGTATGCGAATAGTTCTCACCTAAACATCCAATGTCTCCATCCAGACCTATGTAGTTGAGGTTGTGCTCTGCTGCCGACACCTCCCTCTCATCTTCTTGAGACCAGTCTCTCAAATCATGGATCTTCTTTTGTCTGAACAAAGCATTGTCATCAAAGTTGATCTTGGAATCCATACACAGTACTGTAGAAGAAAGGAAACGATTGATTCATGATATATATGACATTTGTTGGGGGATGGGGGGTGGGGGGGAGGGGGGGAGAAGGGAGGTGTTTCCTCTTTTTCAAAGTGATCTTTTTTTGTCTGAACGCAGCATTTTTACAAAAGGTGATCTAAGCCCATGTATACACCATACTGAATAAAAGGTAAGTACTGGGGGATACAACATATTTTCTGGTAACAGTAGATTTATGTATTTTTTCTTTCATGCCCCCTCATTTCTTCACCCATTCTCTCTCCCTCTCTCTCTCCCTCCCTCCTCCCTCCCTCCCTCCCTCCCTCCCTCCCTCCCTCCCTCCCTCCCTCCCTCCCTCCCTCCCTGTTTAAAACAAATGAATTGCTCCACATTCCACATACATAATATTTAAGAAGAAAACACATATAAAACAACGAAAGACATGTAACTTATTGCATCTCTCTCCCTCTCTCTCTCTTCATTGAGGTTCATTCCTGCACTAAGAAACATTGCAGTAAGCCCAGTATTACTTTATTATATTTGTTATTATGTAGTTTATTATTATTATGTATTTTGGCGTCACCTGAGCCTGGGAGGCAAAAAGCAAACTGAATCGCTGTAACCCTCGGGTCTCTCCTCCCAGTATAACTGATTGGGATTGTGCAGGTGGACCACTACACCAGGGTTTCCTCTACTCTTATACGAATAGTGCAGTGGGTTTTGAACGTGCAAAGGTGGTGACTCTCCTCTACACAGGGCCTCCATTTAACATCCTATACGAGGGACAAATGCATTCTCTTTCACCAGAACTCTTCATGTATCATCAAAGACCTTACCTTGTCCGTCGCTGTCTTCGACCAGGGGGTTGATCTCGAGCATAGTAGCATCATACTTTATGAAGATATTATTATACAGGTTCATAAATGTTTCTGCAGCCTGTAACATTAAACAAGAAATATATATATATAGAGTATTATGTATATTAAATTTCATTCCATGGTCTCTTACTTTATGAAGACGTTATTACATATGTCTATAAAATGTATTTGCCACTAATTACATTACATTACAAGTTATCTTGGTCTTTGTCGTCGTCGTCATCATCATCATCATCATAGTCATCATAATTATCATCATCATCATCATCATCATCATCATCAAAAGTTTCCTAAAAGTGCGGTGGCAAAATACCAATTATTAGCAAAATCAAAGTCATTTTTCTTTTCAAATTTGAATTTTACAACTGGCAGTGTTTCATTCTCACATAGAGAAAAACCACAGACTCTTCTGATATGAAATTTTGCACACTGACCTTGCTGCCACAGATAAATTTGTGATAAGTTTTTGAGAGCTTGCGAATCTCTGATAGGAAAACCAATATTTGTCAATCTAGGTTTGACCGTATTTCATATAAAACCATAAATACAGTGTTATCTGAAGATGATTGGTACCTGTTCCACAGCTCTGTCGGGGAAGCCCATGCTTTTGGCCATCTTTTCCGCCTGTGATCTCTGAATACCTGGAAATTGAAATTAAGTTGACATACAATAGTTACTCAATACAAAGATTTATTTAATCACTTGACTGGAAATGTGAAAGGTTGTGGAAGTCAATAATAATAATAATAATATTTAGCTTTTATATAGCGCTTAATACAAATGTCTCTAAGCGCTTTACAAATATACTATTACCCCGGTCATTGGATTCAGTGCATGCCCGCACACACTGTGTGCACAATCTCCACTCCCTGGGGAGCATTCCAGTCAGGCGTTACATGATGCTCAAAGACCTAGCACAGCACTTATGTCATTGAGCAAGGCACTTTATTTACAATGTTTCCTCTCCACCCACATGCTAAGTGAGTACCCAGTAGGTTGCAAAGGTCCATGTGAGTGGATTAGCATTGACAAGTCTGTAAAAAGGCAACTAGCTGGAATGCTCCCCAGGGAGTGGTAAATGTGATCCTTAATGTACAGAACAGGGATTGAATCCAGTGACCAGGGTCATAATAACACTTTAATCAAATTTGGTAAAGTGCTTTTTAAGATACAGGTATTAATACTATCAGTATTATTAATATTTGAAGTGATAAATTTCATAATTCTGAACCTTCATAATTCCGAAATAGGGTTCATCATTCTGAAACTGAAAATGGTTCAGAATTCTGTAAACAAAACAAAAAGGTTCATATTATGAAAATAAAATATAACCCTTCATCCTTTTCGGAATTACTAACCATCAGAATAATAAACCCTATTTTCCTTTTTAGGATTATGAACCCCCTGGTTGGAAAATTTGTGTTTCAGAATTATGATCCTTCAGAAAAACAAGAAACCCCCTTCAATCTTTTCTCCTACCTGCTGCAATATCGATGGGTTCTTTGATGATTGCTTCTGGACTCTCTGCTGCCACATCCTCTATGTTTACACCACCCTGTGAACTGCCTATCAATACTGGCCCCTGAAAACAAACAAAAAATTGACAATTTAAAAAATAAAAAAATAGACAAACAAACCGATCCTGGTTATAATAAACCACAAAGATCCTTAGTTGAACTCAGTTGATTTAACAAGGGAAACGCTCTCGGCGGTCTCGCCTGCATAACGCAATTCAATATGATAAACCAGAACGTCAATGACGTAGCGCTCATCCGCATCTCGCAACAACAAATATCGCAAATTTTATGTGGTACACTTTTGAACTGGTCAAAAAATAAAAATTTGATGCCCTGGAAGGGACATAATTTCATTTCATTTGCATGAAGTACCATAAATAATCAATGGAGCAAAATCTCACAATTCTGTGTAGAAGTTAAGTGTTCCAAATTTAGATCTACCAGATAAGGCAAACCAAATCAAAATCGGTCAAGAAATGAGGGAAAAAGAAGCAATTTTTGTTATTTTTGGAATAAATTTGCATAAATTACCATAATTAATTAATGGAGAACAATTTCAAAATTCTGTGTAGAAGTTTAGTGTACCAAAGTTAGCTCTACTATATAAAGCAAACCAAATCAAAATTGGTCGAGAAATGAAGGAGAAGAAGCCTGTTTTGTGATTTCGAATAAATTTGCATAAATTAGCATAGATAATGAATTTCACGATTCTGTGTAGAAATTTTAAATCCCCCTCCTAGCCCTATCATATGAAACAATCAGAATCAAAATCAGTTGAAAAATAACGAAGAAGAAGCATTTTGAAAATCTTGATGTTGATGCCACAAAAAGTCTAAGTTTGTTGACCTTAAATGACCTTTGACCTTAACTTAGTGACCTGAAATTCTACTCACATGATTGGGGAGACTTGATAACCCTATAGTCCAAGTTTCATTGACTAAGAACGTATACTTTCAAAATTATATCAAAAATTCAAAAACTTAACCTTAGGTTAAGTTTCGATGATGATGCTACAACATAGTCCAAGTCTGTTGACCTGAAATGACCTTTAACCTTGACTTTGTGATCTGAAAGTCTACTCACAAGTTTCGATGATGATGCTACAACATAGTCCAAGTCTGTTGACCTGAAATGACCTTTAACCTTGACTTTGTGATCTGAAAGTCTACTCACATGATTGGGGATACTTGATTACCCTATAGTCAAAGTTTCATTGACTAAGAACTTATACTTTAAAAATTATATCAAAAATTCAAAAACTTTTTGATGTTGACGCCGCCGCCGCCGTCGCCGTCGCCGTCGTCGTCGCCGTCGTCACCGGAAAAGCGGCGCCTATGTCTCGCTTTTTGCTACGCAGGCGAGACAAAAATTACTAAGAGCCATTTGTAGCCTTAATATAAAATATTAAAAAGTGAAAATTCAAGTATTTTAGACTTTTTATAAATTCCACTTGAAGAACATGAAATCTCCTTGATAATGGAAAATATGAATGAATTGAATCAACATTATATGCCTTTTAAAATAACTTCTACAAAATATTTTCAATGACGCCAACGGCTTTCCATAATTGTGAAGTCTAACTTAGAGATAAGTTCAAATTAGGATCTTTGTGAAACACCCCCCTGGGAAAAGAGCATGGGATCTGGACTAGTGCTGTAGTCAAACGTTTAACCGTCCGGTATCCGCCCGCCCATGGCGGATTCCGTTTACAATTGGACGGTTTCGTTTTCCCGTTTTTTTTTTTTTTTTTTTTTTTTTTTAATAATTTTTATTTTTTTATAATTTTTTTTTTTTTTTTTTTTTTTTTTTTTTTTTTTAAAGTTTCGATTTATGCCCCTCCACCTGGCACTACTCAGTAATCGGTGTGTTGACTCACCACTCTGGAACTAAAACGACACTTAAATTTGTCTGTCATCTTGGTTTGAAAGTAACATCTTTGTAATATATCTCATAGATCTATGTAGTTTATAATAATAATTCATCCAATTTTTCCACATGGTGTACCACCAGGTTCTATCCTAGGTCCTCTACTGTTTGTTTTTTACATTATTATGATCTTACACATTCTTCTAAAAACGACATTTGTACTATTATTTGTGACAAGTTTACAAGCACAAATCGGCGCCTATAACTGCACCTCGCAGTTAAATGAAAGTCCTTCCCGCTTTTTCACACGGACCTGGCTTGTCGGCCAAAAAAAAAAAAAAAAAAAAAAAAAAAAAAAAAAAAAAAAAAAAAAAAAAATCGTTTTTTTTTTTTTTTTTAAATCGTTTAACCGAAAACCGTCCGGTTTTGACTGGCGGTTAAACGGAATTGGAGATATCCGTGATGTTACAGCACTAATCTGGACGTGGATGGCATAGGAGGGAAAGGAAGAGGGAAGATTTCATGGAAAGAAAGCAGTAATGTTGGTCTAAATGAGGAGGAAGTGAGTGTTAACCCCTCATAAGAGGTGAAATACTGACTTTATTCTATAAAATTAATGATGATGAATAATCACTGAGCTATTCTAGAGTGAACTAAATAAAACATACATGGCCACGCATTGAATGAATATTGAATAATGATATAAATTTATCATCACTACTATATAAATGCTTTCTCACATAAGGCAGTTTCCTATTTCAAACAAATTGTCAATAATACCAATTCTTAACCACACAAAGAAATTGTTCCAAGCATTCTTGAATTCCTACCCTTTGGTACCATGAATGCTTAGATTTGCACAGTCAATAGAGTAATGCTACTTTGCATGATCAATCCTTCAATATCAAGGTAGAATTTCTGTTGTGCACAACAGATTTCTAGCCACTGCTAATCATAGTCAGAACAACGACCCATATATAAATAATAGATGTGTAACTTACATTAAATGCCCTTTCCATTGTGATAGCAAAGTAGTACTCTCTCCTGACATACATCCTTTCACAAACAAGAACCTGCAAATAAAAGAGAGAATGAAAAATAGTAAAAATATACATGATTTAATCACATCATTGTAATAATTTGATCCTAGTGGATGCTCAACGACTTGTCAATGTGTTTATGAAGTATTTCACAATAAACCTGGCTTGAGCCAAGATGCTGTGTGGCTTGGGGTGCGGTGTGGTGCGTTCAACGTGCCTTTCCGAGCAAAGCCTACCCCCCTCCGCTTGTTTCAAAAGGTTGTGTTGAGAACGGAGTACCGCCTTAATGCACCCCTTTCGGGATAAGCGGGGGGACCTTCCTCGAAAGGATGCTTTCACCTGTCTTCCACATCAGTTGTTGATAATGAAATTTAAGGAATAGAAATTTAAGTCGATTAAATTGAAATAATCAAAATTGAAACGATCAAAAATTAAATAAAACTAGTTTTTACGTAGTCTTGCAGATCAGGCGTTTATAGGAAACTAAATTGAATTTGTCATAGTATTTTGGCATTTGTTATTAAACCAGGTTTTATGAAACCGGGCTCTGAGGTAGCCCATGCAATCACTTACCGAGTTACAGATCCTGCCTCCCTCACCGGTCTGCTTTGTGACCAGCTTGTTCCCGATCATCTGGGAGGCCAGATCTTTGACCTCTTCTGGTGAGAAGGCCAGCTTGACCCCTCCCTTCAGACCACTGGTGAAGGCGCCCTTCCCCCTCCCGCCGGCCAACACCTGGGCCTTGACCACGACATCTCCTGACCCTGTAAGAGCAAGAGAATCACAAATATGTTACTTTTATACAAGTACTCACGGCTCTCTCACCTGCCTGTCACTGTAAGAAGAAGATTGTGAATTGTTTTCATTCAAGAATTAAATTATTGATGAAGTAAAATATATTATTGGTCTGACATTACGAACTGCCATATCAAGCAAAAATGGGCATGTTTCTATTGAAGACCCCCAGATTATTTTAAATAAGGGCTACTACGTTTAAAGCTGAATATTTTCATGGCAAAAGCTTTTACAAGTTGCAAAGATTGGTTGATAAGTATTTAAAATCATGATCCAATCATTTGCATGAAGCTTTCAAGAATCTGCAGCATCAATCAAGAAATGTTCTGATTTTACATGAATGCACTTTGCATTCTATGTACGTACCTAAGCTCTTGGCAATCTCATAAGCCCTCTGTGCAGTGGTAGCCACCTCGGCCCTAGGGATAGGGACGCCTGCTTCCTCTAGTAGATCATATCCCATGTACTCATGGATGGAGAGGTTCCTATGCTGGTCATGCTGAGGAAGGACGGAACTCGATTCCAATGACTAAAATATAAAGGAAAAAAAAGAATAGGAGTTATGGATGGGTACTCATAGGCTAACAGCTAAGCTATGTGGTGGATATGGAAAATACTCAATGATGAATTAGTGCAAGAAGCTGGGACATCCCCTTGAAGTTAGATCTGGAAGCTTGGCAGCTGGAGACAGCTTTCTTTCTTCCAGAAATGTTGGTATTCAAGGTATACGAAATAAGGATTAGACCTAGATCTATCTGCTTTTTCGCGGACATTTTTTTTTCCATCAGAGCTCTGCGAGTTTTGGGTTACTGAACTGCCCGCTGGCAATGCGAAAAATGAATTCCCCGTGAGAAAATAATCTAGATCTTGGATTATTTTCCTCCTAAATACTCTGAAGAAGATCACCTTTTTTTTTATGGGTTTGTCTGTCTTCCCGAGGATTTATCTCTCATAATGAGAAAGTCTCTGACTCTGTCCAAAGTCGGTGTAAAATGCATCAAGAAAATCATCGTCTTTTTGCACTTCTAGAGTAAAGGACCCAGTTTTCGGCCACTTAAGACAAAATCCTATTTTTTGGACTCTCTACTTCCTTTTATTATCATTTCTTGTTCAAATCATGAAGTAAATATTATTATTATTTAAACAAAAAAAGAATCCCAGAAAAAAATCACGAATTGCCATGACAATATTCATTTCAATTTTCACTGTTTTGGAGCGGGTTATCGGCATAGTGAACCAGTTTTCGGACGCATGTACAAAGTTAATAGGAAGCGCTCGCGCGCGCTGTGCGTTTCCGCGCTGATGTATAGCACAAGCGGGCGGAGCAGGTATCCCACGCCGGAGCTCCCGGGTGCTCGCCTGGCCGAAGACAGGCACAGCGGTGATCGGAAGTTGGAATCTGAATTAGACGGACATATCGTGTGTGCGTGGCGGGGTCCGGCTGCATTGATTTAATACATGCGATGAGATACTTTTGAGCTTGCGACCAACACAAAATCGGGCTCTAAATCTGAAAAATACTTGAAATAAAGCTCATTTTATGGTACCCATATTTCTTACATACACGCGTAAGAAACTCGATTTTTCAGATTTGGGTAGCGGGACCGCCGATTACATCGCTAAAATGTGATATTTTAGGATATATTTTCCATTGCAAATGTGGTTCTTCAGTGACTCTGGCATGGTATGGTATGTGTGGGATATGTGATATGCTATTATGCGATGTATTTTAAAGGGATTTTACCATGCATCCAATGGATCGGCCGAAAACTGGAGCTGTCCGATTACCGGCTCCTTTACTCTACGTCTAGTCTACGACGATGTAGTGCATCGCCAACACGCGATTTTGAAAATATGAAGCGTCTGCGAAATTGTGGACGATCCTTATTTTTGCGGACACGTCTGTCCGCATTTTTGAGGAGGATCCTCCAGTGTCAAATGACCCACCCGCAATTTCTTAATCTTAGACCTATTCTTAATCTTTTGAAAATGACATTGTTCTTCATCATTCAATTTCATGTTCTTCCTCGAATTTTGACAAAATTTTCGGCACTCTCTAATACTTTTTAATAGAATATTAAAAATATGATAAGATCAAGCATCAGGTGAATACAAAAGATTTGTTTAAAAAAAATTCAAGTGCAATGTTAGGTGCGCAGAGCTGCTCCCCTTCATTATGTTGCGCGTACGCCTATGTGATTGAGTTGGTACCCAGCGCAGCCTGCAGCCCAGCCCAGCCGTTCCCTAGACCTGCCCCTGCATGCTCCGTAGGCTGGCCTCGTAATAGGAATTGGGTGAACTATCATTGTGCAGAAATGGACTTTGAAAGAGTGTCAATTTCCTTATTTTATTTCAAATTCACAATTAAATAAATAAACATTCGTAAACTAGATAATGCAAAGATTCAACAGAAGATAATCTCACCTTGAAAAGACGAGGAGATCCTCTCGTTTTAGGCAAGACAAGTTTGCCGAATTTCCAAATGGAAGCTGCCATTTTGAGGCCTAAATGTTCTTCAAGAATTGCAGCGCCACCTTGTGTTGAAACTGAGCCACTCACTTCGGGGGGGGGGGGGGGGGGGGGGGGTTGGAGGGGGCATGAGAACATTTTGAATCGGTAAAGCGGGTCACGGGTGCAATTTATATTGCTCCATTTACTCATTTAGTATTTCATAGACCAGTAATTACCTTTTTTGTGAGGATTATTTTTTTTTTAATCCAGGATCTATACATTTGCAGTTTTAGCAACTCAGGAATAAGAACATTTCCCGGTGGCCGGTGTTAAAGGGATAGATTGATATCAGAAATGTTAGTCAGAGGAGAACAAATAAATTGTATAATGGTGCACTTTTAAGATTTATTTCTATTTCTACATTTGGATAAATACGGTTTCAGAAGAAGAAAAAATCAAAAGTAAATCAATAGTAAATCAATAGCAAATGATATGGCCAATAAAGAACATGTAATAGGAGTATTTATACTCTTTTTAAGTCCATGATATTGACTTTTTTTTTTTTTTTAAGGGAGACCCCCCCCCCCCTGAAAAAAAGAAAAAGGGTAATAATTCATTGTAAAAAATAAATCGCGATAAGAAGTTAAGCATGTTAGTCTTGTGTGTAGGGGATCATCTCAAAGGTATTATTTCAAAATCTTTATCCTATCCCTACTCCCCCACTTTCTCTCCCTGCCCCTCCCCCTTCTCTCTCTTTTCACTCAACACTTTTGAATATTCCCTCTCTTTCTCTTAGTGCTGAAAAGCTCTCCCTATCCCCCTCTCTCATTTTCTTTGTCTGCATTTCTTTCTCTCTCTCTCTCTCTGTATGCTTTTGTTTCTCTCTGATCTCTCTTTCTTTTTGTCCCTCTTCCTCCTTTCTCTCTACCTCTCTCTCTCTCTCTTCTCTCCCCTCTCTCTCTCTATTTCTCTCCCCTCTCTTTTCTCTCCCCTCCCTCTCTATTCCTCTCCCCTCTCTCTCTCTCTTTTCTCTCCCCTCTCTCTCTCTCTATTTCTCTCTCCCCTCTCTCTCTCTCTTTTCTCTCCCCTCTCTCTCTCTCTCTATTTCTCCCCCTCTCTCTATTTCTCTCCTCCCCTCTCCCTATCTTTTCTCTCCACTATCTATCTTTTCTCTCCACTATCTATTTAGCTTACTCTCTTCTTTCTCCCTCTCATAGGTCATGCATTCTTATCTCCTCTCCATTTTCTCCTGTTAATAAATCTTTTAATTTCCCTTTTCTCTTTCTCATTTATGACTGCTATATAAATCTATCCACAAAAATATCACAGGTACCATTATGATTATATACAATAGTTATATTCCCTTTATTTAAGAATGTATAAAACAGTAATATACAGAAATATATATTTGTACATTTCACAAAATTACATATTCCAAAATAGTACATTAAAATGGCATCAGTGTTAAAAAGGTGCATATTTCTATATATCAAGCATCAGTTACAATGCGCATAGTACTTTACAAGTATTGACACAAATTAATAATATTCCTCACAAAAAAATATTGAATCATTACAATATACAGTGCGATACATACTTTTTTTGTATAATATAAAAATAATAATTATACATGGTTGAAAATTTACAGTCTCTTGAAAGCCATTGTATCAATTTCATAAAAATCACAGCATTAACTTTGTATAAATTGGCAAATAATAGTAACGGTGAATAAATACACAAACGAACATATAATAAAACTACATTCACTACTTAGCAAATGTTCAGTCGAGTTTGATAAGGGTAGGAATATCAACTAAGCAGCTTAAAGGCTTGATCAGATATGACAGGGGAAACCGCCGCAAAAAAGCAGCAATGTTTTTAGCGTGTAAATGAATCGCGCAACAAAGGTCCTGCACGTATTCAGTCAGCTCTGTGTTATAAGTTACATAAATGTGAAGCACACTGCTCTTTACATCATCATAAAAAACAGCTAAGTTTTACCCCATCATATCTGAACGAGGTCTAGCTCTTAATTCGCAGCGGATCAAAATCCTTCACTGCCACGTTGCTTGGAGTATATGTTGCCTGTACACTGCATGTGTGTGACAAAAGTCAACTATGGCAATCTCCTGTTTTGTTCCAATGGTCGAGCAAAACCAGTAAAGGGTTAATGAGATAAATTAAACATGAATATGAAAGCCTTATTTAATCATTCAGGGTGCATTGTGCGGATTTGTAGAATGCACATTGTGTTGTTTGAAACAAATCATCTGGGGGGCGTTTCACAAAACTCGTCATCAGTGACAAATGACAGTTTTTGTTATAAGCTACTGAAATCCTTGCTTCTGATTGGGTATCAGCAGATTTGTCACAGATTTTTGTAATTTGTCATTGGAAAAAGGCTTTGTGAAATGGGTCTCAGTTAATTCGTCTGCTCAGAGCAGGAAGGGCATTACAAGGGGTCAGTGACACAAAGACGTAACTCCATTTCGGCCATTTTGAGAATTTTTTTTTTTTTGTGTGTGTCACTGAGCACTTGGGCCTTAAATCTATGTTTCACTAGCCATTGACTTCAAAGGTGGAGTTAAGTCTTTGTGTTTCCTGGAAAGCCCACATTTTTCTGAACATTTTGATATCAAATACTCATTTTGGCAAAATATAGAGTTACGTCTTTGTGTCACTGAACCCTCGTGTTAAAAGTAAGAGAGTTAGTGTTCATCTGACTCTCAACAATTTTATAATCACGATTAAGATATCCTTTATACTTCAGCCATGCGTTCTTAAGAATATTTACAAAACCAATCATGTAAATAAGTTTTTATCAAAACAAATTAAAATGTATGGCACCAGGACTATTGGAATAATACTACTTTTTTCCATACACATTTTAAAAATATTTATGACATTACACTGCCAAAGTCATTTTTGAAAATCAAAAATTGTTAAAAGTACTGCATTTAAAGGAATAAAAAACACCTTGTGGAACAAATGTTCTATCCATTAGGTGTTCAAACTGCATAGAATATTAGCTGATTCTTGTTAAACAACAGGTGAATATTACAAATAATGGTCCTACATACCCAGGAAAGACTCATTAGCATAAATGGTAATACTGCTCTTTCAAAAAGTTCTGCAATTATGACTACCCTAACATTGCTATGTACTCTTTTATTACATGGTTGATAGGAACAAATGTACATGGGTAAAAACAAATGGGTTAAAAAACATTGTGAAAGGATGTAAGCATCGGGCGAGGATTGAACTCAGGACCTCCCATATGACGGTCAAGAGCCTTAACCACAGGACCAAAGTGTTTTCTGTGCCGTGTGAACTTTTGACACTGCCCACTCCCCACTTTCCCAAAACTAAATTACATAGAAAGCAATATTTGAATGAGTGTAGATACAAATTAATGATTGTTGGACTGTTAAAAAACATTGATGTAATCATAATTGTAATTATGATAAATTAATTTCCACTGATTCTGACAGAAAAATAAAAATATAAATCAAATACTTTTGATAAACAAAAACTTGTCAACATTTGGCAAAAATTGGACACACCAGATAAACATTTTAATAAATGTTTTAAATCCAACATTTTATCATCTATTAATCAATCAAATATGATTAAGCCTAGAGGATATGTCTCATTGAGTCTGAACATCATCCGCATACATAGAACCAAATAAAAAAGGGCATTTTCTTCATCAGCAGCAACGTAACGCTGTATTGCGTTGAGGGTATCAAAAACGAGGAAAGTCTGGAAAAAGGGTATCAAATTCACTGTACTGATCATAATAAGATACGCGGAAAGAGTAGGAAATTTGATAGTCCGCGTCGGGAGTAGAGGGTTTTGATAGGATTTTATAATCTTGTGGAAATACGTGAAAAAAGAAAGATAAAAGAAACAGAAGTAATCCTGGAATAGGATTTGAAATACCATGCAAGATATAAAATCTTTGTTAAGGGTCTAACAAATCTGAGGCCTCCCTGTAATAGGGTATCAAAACTATGCAAGATCCTTGTTTCAGGTGCTTTTCAGAAAGTGATTTACAGTACACGGATGATGTACATTGCTCAATGTGATAGAAAAGTCGCTGCAGCAAAATAAAATGACAAACCGGTAAGTGTAGTGTCTCTCCAAATACTATTTCTCAACAGTACCACAAAGATAACACATTTAGGGAATTTAGCTGCATGCTTTTTAACCCCCATCTGCCATTCATTTACGTGGAAAGTGACTTTTATTTTCACCACAGCCCTTTTCCTTGTCATATATGAAAGGGGCTTTTAACTGGAGTATTTAAAAAAGAAGTTTAGACTTGACAATCTGATAACGATACATCAATTCTTCAGGGTCTTCTTCAATCATAAATTCTTCACAGTCACCTTAAATTATACACTTTGCGTAGACAATCTTCTTATGCAAAGATCAGCTACGTGTTTGTTGTTTAGGAAGCAACTGTTCTTCTACGCCAGCTCAATCTGATACTATGGTTGAGAGATCCTGGCTACATCACTCCAGATGTATTAATATAATACTATGGTTTCATTCCTCTTTCACACCAGCCTGTTGGTGTGAATGGGTCATGATATAAAGACAGTGTTCTTTCACACAAGGATGTAATACGACGTAATACAGGTCATAGCTTAGAAGCAGAATGTTACAAGTGTAGTAAGACAGAAAGACAGAGCATCGCTGAGGTCAAGAGCAGCGTGGCTGAATGAAGTGACGTTGCTGCTCCTTGCGTGTCCGGTCTCCTCGTTCTTTCAACGGATGGGTCTGTGGCTGGTCTGTATGGGATGCGCCTCGTTGGACCGCTGGGGTCTTCTGTTCTTGTCTCAACAGCGCCTCTTGATGTGGGCTCGAAACTGAAATCTGTTTCCTTGGGGGTAACTGCAAAGAGAAAAAAATAAGAAGTGGAAATGAGGACTTGGGTATTTTCTGTCTCTGAACACTACTATTTAATGGTTCATGGAAGAGGTTATAGTTTGACTTAAGTCTGCTGTCTCAAATCATGTTTCAACTTAACAAGACATAAATACCAACAGAATCTAAAATATCAAAGGTCTCATAAAGGTCTAATCTATCCTTCAATTAAAATCCCATGTATTCCACACATAAAAAGAGAAATAAATGTAACGAAGAACAAAAATGATAAGCCTTTAAAAAAAAAAAAATCCATTGTGTCCCCCAAGGTATTTTAGATAAAGGCACCAAAAGTTCCTGACACTTTTTGTTTGCTTGTCAGAATATTTTTGAGTTAATAAAGGAACCACAAACTTTAGCAATGATGTGCCCCCCCCTCTTTTACAAAGCCTCTTTCTGCCCTGACAAGGGGTCTATAAAATACAAGCCATGCTTTTTAATAGACTCCTCTACTATGTTTTACCACTGAGCCAATCTTATAGGATTTATTTGAATAATTGTACAATCATTTGTCATATCTTTGGTTAATATTATATTGCATATTCATTTGATTACGTTATATTATGTGGAAAAAATAAAGAAACCTTGAAACTTTGAAAGAATTTTTCATGATATATACCTGTTGTGTAAGAGAACTGAGGAAGCGTTGAGTTTTCGCCGCCATCGCCTGATCCGCTACCGGATAGATCCCCGCTTCCGGAGAACTCATCGGAGCCGCTCCCACTGTAGTAGTCTCCACTCCCAGGCATCGGCAGCATGCCAGCATCTTCCACCGTACTCCTTAAAAATCGCTCAATGAGCTGCAACAGAAAAGGGATTTATCAAATGAATATATTATTTTCTCTGTTTTATAGCAGGTAATAAGCTTGTTATTGTTGATTATGATTTTGTGGGGGGAGTGCCATTGATCAAAGTATGTTTTATAAGAGGCCGATGTCCAGCTAAATAACTTGATGTGATAACTCTCATCAAACAAGAGGGGCAGATTAGTATACCTTTGACTACTTTACATATGTAATTATGCCATCTTCCAAAAACTAGTATTAACACATCAATATCCATGTAAAGTTAAAAACAAACATATTTCTGGAATAATCAATGAAGCTATTATGGAAGAGACATAACTACATTTTTTAAAACTGTCCACCAAACTTAGCAGAAAGTATTTTCATTCTCAGCAGTCTGTCTCTATCAATAGATGTATATGACCAATAGCTGTGTAATGAAACAGCGCCATCTTGTGTTAAAGTGTGACCAGGCATCTTCCACAACACCAAATGTAGGTAAAATATTGTGTTAAAAAGAAATATTTAAAGAAGATTCTGCAAGTAAAAGGAAAAACATACAGGAGTTTTCCTTTTTCCATGAATTATGGATTACTTTGCAACAATAGTAATTGAATGCAAATAAAAGAAGATTTATATGATTCATGAACATGTGTTAATTCTGTGTGATGCAGCTCCAAGAAGGAAAACAAGTGTATGTATCTGGAGATCCAGGTACGCAAATGTATCACATTTTGACAATTTACAAATCATAGAGTAGATTAAATTCTCATTGGGAATGCTTCATACATTCATTATGATTTTCTTTGTAATAAAATTCACTTGAGATTGAAAATCAATTGCATGGCAACACATGATACATGCATTATGATTTTCTTTGGAATAACCTTCAATTCAAATTGAAAATTAAATTAAATGATAATACTTCATACATTGTCATGACTTCTTTTTCATCTTCCACTCCTTTCAATGAAAATTCACAAAATGACTTCAGTTCATTTATTGAATGGTTAAACTTCAGACATGTATTATAATTTTCATTGTAATGGCCTTCAGCTTAAATTACTTTGTATATATATTGTATGTGCGTTCAGTATCTTTACAAATCGACATGTGTGCTTTATGAATATTGTCATTTTTATTACTATTACATGGAAGATCTTGTTTAACACACATCCCTGTATTATTTAAACAGAAACTCCAATGCCTACAAATTGCAATTGGATAGTTTCTAAATGTTAAATAGTAAAACGGCTGTTTACAATTCAATTAAATTAGTCCATGCCCATAAACTGCAATTGCATGGTTTCTGATTTACTTTTAAGTTCTCCTTAAAGTTGAACACTGTGTATAATCTATCAAAATATTTCCTTTCCTGACAACAAAAAGAGAGACAAGATGCTAGCAACTTGGGATCGACTCTTTTTTTGTGAAACTAGGGCGGAAAAGCCAGTTTAGAGAAAGAACCTCCAAACAATGTGATGGGGGACACCTCACAGGCATGGCATATACAAGCGGTGGTTATTAATGGGTGTACAATAAAGGGTCTTAGCGGGGCTAAACACACAGGATCAGTTCCCTTTCAAACCTATTCTTATGAAGGGGGCTCTGTTTGAGTAGTAAATAAAAGGGCTATTCAGGGAGAAAGTTAGTGGAAATAGACAAAGCTGGAAAGATTGGGGGAGGGGGGGGGGGGTTGTCCATGGGCAAAGAAAGCAAGTTTACTTTGCATGTCATGGCGTTCTTCGGACTTGTGAGCCAAGACCTCTACATAATGTGTACCATATTATTCTCACGAGGCTAGCTTTTCTCTGAAATACACTTTTGGAATATATCCAAAATTTAGCATTGACAAATGAGAATTTTCAATCATTTGCGAGAACTTTTTTTTTTCTCCATATAAAAGGAGTGATGGAGTCGGTGGTGGAAATGGTTGTTGTCGTCATCATCATAATCTTATGGTTACCATGATCATTCTCCTTATGATGATCATTATTAATCACAATTTAGTGTTATTGTTACTATTATTTATCAATGAGGGAACATTTAACAAAATAAAAGCTGAATTTACCTCTGTTTTGTGCTCCAGTTTGTCCATCAACTGCAGGGCATTTAATAGTTCTCTTTCTCTCGATGTAAGCTTGACCTCTGGGTTGTGTAGCTGTGCTGCCAGGCCATCCTCAACGACGATCTTACGATAACTGCATCATCAAAGAGAAAGAAAAGGTTGGAACATTTAAAAGATGATGTAATAATATAGACTTATTTTCACAGAGGAGCCTCATCAATATCAATAATACTCCTTCTGATTGGCCCGCATAGACTGTAGTTATTGTTATCCCAATATTTCCAGGTACTTGTTATACCTGAGAGGAGGGAGACCGATAAATGGATGTAAAACACATTAACTGAGGAAGAAGTAAGACGAAGCAGGAGGAGGAGGAGGAGGAGAACAGAAGCAGAAGTAGAAGAAGAACAAGACCAAGAAGAAGAAAAAGACGAAGAGTAAGAGGAAGAAAGAAAAGAAGAAAAACCCCAAAAGAGAAGATAGTGAAAAATAGTAATAAGAATAAGAAGGAGCAGCAATATTATATCATAAGATTAATCGTTAATATTCTGTATAAAGGGAATAAACAGCAAACTCTTTCTTTTGTACGTAGGAAGGGAAAGAGATAATGTCATCTTCATTACCAAGATGTCATAGATAGGGCTTTGAGCGGTGTATACACTCCACATATACTACCACTTGATGGTACTACTTAACACTCTAAGCGAGTGTACGGGCACACATCTCAACGACTCTCAAAGATTCTGAAGACATTTCATCAAGGATATGTCAAAACCGTGATGAAAGGGCGGCGCAAACACTCGCAATGGCCCTCCGTCCTAATTAGTAACAGTTTGGCTTTGTGGTATGTGGGCTGGCGAATGTTTACAGCCCGGTTTCTCCATCTTTTCAACAGCCTGTAGCTGTGGATTTTGTATGTTCAAAGGCTTATGGAGTTGACTGGGTGAGACAAAGAGGGTATTAGAGACATAAAGAGAGAAAGTACAATTATTATAAGGTTTGCAGTGGTTTTCACTGCTCTTGCTAATCTCACTGTGTCTATCTGCAATTATTTGATTCAAGAGAGAAAACATGGACTTTGGTCCACTAGAAACATTTGACCATACTTGAAAAGGGGAGCTAATTTGCTCTTCTATTCTTCTCCTCCCTCCTTAGTTATAAAAGCTAAGTTCAATTTGAGACACTACTCTTCAACTGTAACACTCTTTCTAATGAGAAAAGTTAATCAAACGAAGACAAAGACAAAAGTAATGAAAGACAAAAGAATTAATTCCGTTCATGAAAGAGTCAACTTTGGAAAACCCACTTGCGCAGAAGCTATGGTGCAAATTATATTCCCCAATGTATACCCCTATACATGCATAATTAATACATCAATGATACCAGACTCGACTAACACTTGTGCTAACAACAAAAAGTGTACACATAATCATTTATTTCATTTGTATATATAACATATTTTGTAAAACAATGTTTATCTTATTCATGTGTAATGTTATTTATCTTGTGTTTTATATTTTTATACTTGATACATGTTTTACTTGTTATTATTTTTGTTGTTAATAAACTCAAACTCAAACTTCTTTAAAACTAACACTGTGGATGCCAACACCTACATCGAGTGATAACACCTAAATTCAGTGCTAATAGCCAAATTGATGGACACCATGGACCTCTATATACCTTGGCTTCAAATGAACACCAAATATGAATTTACCAAACACCCATGAACAGGGTAGGTACTTTGGCATTGCAACTATTAAATGCAGAAATTGAAAAGAACTTGATTGATTGTTGGTTTAATACTGATTAAAAATCACACACATCAAATGGCATACAAGGTAACGAAAAAGGAGAGAGAAAGTAGAAAGAAGGAAAAACAAAGTCAGGGCGTTTTTGAGAAAAAATTGCTACAAAGTCTTCTTTTGTCAACGGCACTTTCCACGCAATCTTGGACATGTTTTGAGAGATAACAAAGTCTCAATACACTTCCTTGACGAGTTTGGAGAGTGGCGTTGTCTCACTAAATTTTTGGTGCTGTCCAATCGGTATATGCCTGTATATCAGTCCCCCCCACCGCCCCCCATCTTACCCCACCCCGCTCACTGCATCAAGGGGTGGACGCACTTCAAATACGTTCCTCCTCCACAAACACCCCCAAGTCAGTGGGTATGTTTTCATATTGGATGCAGTTCGGCCGGTGCGAGGTGAACTGCATTTCAATAATAGACAGGATTGATTGAAATAGCGTTTTATCCTTTGACAAAAAAGTAGAGAGAGAATCTATGACCTACATTATAAACTTTTAACCATTTGTGATTACATGCTTATAAAGGAAAAGTCCCATACATTACCCATTTCTATTGAATTGTATTATAGAATTATGAACATTAATTGACTAGGAAACATCACTTCATTTGATGTTTTGTCCAATTCAAACACCAGTAGGGCTATCAGCTGGATACAATCATCAGATATACGGAAATCTTAAATGTGTTTGTCGGCGTAAAAGGCGAAATAGCTTGGACTTGCTCCTAACTCTACAGAGATTCAAAGTATAGGCCAATTATAAATATAACATATTTCTCATATTCTGTGCTAAAAAACGAATTCAAATGTAATTAATCATAAGATAGGTCAGCCAACTATAAGTGAATTGAGCAAAGTTAAAAATGATATCAGGGGCAGTTCATTCAACTCTATATTTAAAGAGAAGGTTGAGTTCTGGGAAGGGTGAAAAATAATTTGTGAGCGTTATCGTTGTATTATGCAAGTGTGGAAGAACATCAGATAAAAAATGTTTCATGAAAAGCATGGTTCTTCAAATGCCTTAATATTCTAAATATGACATGTAACATCATAAAAATCGGGACGGATTTCTACGCCACGTGTTCGTGTAGTCCCATATTCATATTTTAGTGTACAGTGCTTGTAACTTAACCAAGACTGGGCCAAATTTCTTATCATTTTGATGATTTCAGAACCTTGCAGTATACAACAATACTTATAATTATGCTAGATGATCAACCTTTTCTGATCGATTCCACGTTTCTTTCACAATGCAATCGCATGACCAGAACTCAACTTTATCTTTAAACCAGATCATCAAATATAGCAAAACAAATTTATGAAGGAGACCTATTTCATCCTTGTCACTTTGTGGCAATATCTGGAATTCATTTCTTTATTCCCTACATTTTTTTCCTTTTCTAGAGGCTTCAAATTCAATTGGGAGTTTGATTTGCATCAGAAAGTTGATTTGAATTGAAATAATAAGACCATCTCTGAAATAGCCCTCGAATCCTCCATGCTGTCATTTGTCGACTTGGGAGATATTAGTCTTATTTCTGTCTTTGTTCCGCTGGGGGGATGCATTCAAAGTCTGGATATGGGGTCACGCTCACAAACAAATCCCGAATGGAAATGATAACCATTCTGACCGCTCCAGGGCAGCAATATCACTTCACGTCGTCCTCCACAAAGATTTTCTTGACTTCCAAAGCCCAATATTGGGCCGTTTTTATTATTGCACAGCCATGGCTTTTTATGACATGCTCCATCACATCATCATGGCCATTGTTCGAACTCAAACGGACAAACATTAAAGAGAAGATGCACCTCTTGTAAAGATGAAAGATTAATTTGTGACGTCTTTCATTCTTTGTATGTCAGTTGGGAAGAATTTCATAGTAGGAATGTCCCCTGAAAAGGATTGCTCTTTAAAAAATGCCCTCACATTCAATAAATGACAAGAAATAGCTGAAAGTTTGGACCAAACTTTAAAGTGTAGTCCCATATACCCATTTCTGTGTGCAATGCATGTGATCTTCAGCAAGACCAAGCTAATTTATATCCATTGTCATCATTCCGAAATTTCCCAGTACTGGTACATATGGATTTTTATGCACAACATAATCCACCTTTCCCTACAATGGCTTCCAAGCAGTTTCTTTCACTAGTATGTAATCACACAATAACCATGCAGTCCTCAACTTTATCTTTAAGTGCCAGGTCGCCAGTCCAAACAGTTTTTCTTTCTCTCGTGTCGTCAAGATTTGGCATGGTATGGTATGACACTCAATGCCCGCGAGGCACTACCCAACTCCTAGTAAAATGCAAACATAAAAAATCATGCTAATTGTTCTTAGGCAAACACCTTTAGCTGGTAAATCAATACTATACCGTTTTCACTCACATCAAATTAAGATTTTTTTTTGTCCACTTTTTGTATGGAGGGGCTGGTTAAAGTGCCTTTGAACAACTTTTAAACAAAATTCAGCTTTATTCAAATCAAATAACGATTTATTGTTGTTCCTCCTTGTTATTCCTTTTTTTTGGGGGGGGGGGGGGCTGCTGGTTATAAGGTATTTCAACAGCTCTAATGAAAATGTTCATCTTAAGTTAACCTTGCTTTGTATATCAGGAAAATTAATAGAAAAGACCTATACTGTGTGGAAAGATAATGGATGGTTTTCCCTTCACAAGTATATTAATAGTACATTTTTCAAGTTTTGCTGACTGAATGGTCACACGTACACGTACCATAAAAAGCTTAATATTCAATTTTTCTTCCATTCGTGTTTCTGTCTAGAGCAAACGTTTATGGCTGTATAATCTCCATCAAATTATAAAGGGTAATTAATGCTTCATGAAATTCAACATACAATATTCTCTATACATGTAGCCCTTTTTTTACAAGTTTTACAATTTGGTAGGCTGTAATGGTAGCGTACCAACAAATTATTTTCAACATAAAACCAGCATTATTATTTTATATGATTGACACTATCATCTCAATTAATCGCATATCCCGTCTGTCTGTATGTCAGTCACCTGTCAGGCTGGCTATCTCTGTCTGGTAGGGGCCATGGTTTGATTCTATGTCTCTGTATCCCCCCCCCCCCCACCCTCTCTCAGTTCTTATTCTTTATTATCATGACATCTCAAAACCAACATGTTACTGCTCTCTTCAAGTCTTCAAAGTGACGAGTAATCATCCCTAGCACCCTCTGACGACTCAACTAAAACCTCAACTTCTTTCACATCTCTGTGTGTGTTCCCTCCAGGAGCTCCCATTCAGTCGTCATAATAGGAACGGCATGCCAAATTGCACCTTTTCGGGCAATAAAACAGCAATTTCACTCAATTAATCTGGATTAGGACCCCAATACCTCCTACATAACTTGCCACAGAAAGGCATTCGTCATTCCAACGCCTTTTGTTACTCTGGACCATCATTGTCCTTTGTGGCCTTTGTGTGCAGCCTGACCTGGTCCAAAGGACAGTTTTCCTTGTTAATTAGGCTCATAGAAAACTCCTGGCAAGAATGACCATTCAATCAGAGAAACAGCTTTCTAAACAAAACTCCTACACCCCAACAAAAGATGCAAGCACTACCATCTTTTCTATTTATCATCATCTTTCTCTTTTATCTGACATACCACGACAACAAAGGATATCAATAGAACCCGATTGGGTTACCTTTACTTGACAAAAAAGCAATGGAATGGTCATTAAACAATAAAGGCTGATCTTTTGAGGGGGCAGATTAAGATGGGGGTGTTGGGTGGATTAAGAGGGGGGATGTTGGGCCTGATTAGGCAGGGCTTGCTAAGAGATTTGTAATAACGTAAGTAGGGTGGTTCTAAAAGAAGAGGAAGAGGCTTTGGTCACTTTCTAAAGTCAAGATCAAAAAATGTTACCGAGCTGATCTATTTCAAGTCAAGATACGACAGGGCCCATCTGGCTGATGAAGTAGACCCAGAAGATGAAAGGAAAACATATTCAAGAGACTTTTTCAAATATCTGATGTTAAGATTTGATAATGAGAGCTCATTTAATATCTAATTCTTCTTTGGAATCAGTTAAAAAGGTCAAGATCCTCATCATGTTTTTATTTACTTTCATTGTACTTTCAAGAATCATGCCCAAGTTTGCTTGATGACTATTTAAATAAAGTTGAAGCAGTGCATTCTTTGAGATATCTTTCTTTTTTTAATTACGGTAGATACATAAAAGATTTGAAATCGACTGCCATTATTTACTTTAAGTAGTCTATAAGATTCTAGTTTTTCATTTATTGTATTTTCAAAAAGTTAAAGTTTCAGAAGTTTAAAACAAAAAGGATCTAAAATTCATTACTGGTACACTCATCAACGTTTTGGTGAGCTGATGAGATACCTGTTGAAATGTAGATGATCTTACAATAATATTATAAATACAGAAGTATTTGCCTAAACAAGATATATGCATGAACAAAATATTCTCCATGTTGCCTTGTTTATGAAATGTTATCAGAAAACAAGGTAAAACAAAATAAGGTAAGTTTCTCTTGTAAACAGAATGAAGAACAATCTACTTGCCTGAAACTTTTTCATCAAAAAACTTACAGAGAAATTTATGCTCTGTTCAGCAACCTTCAGTTTCACTTTAAAAATGTTGACAGTACCATTAAATGTTTTCAGCATATCATGATGCATTGCTAGTCAGCCTTTTAGTTCTTCATATACTCCGAGAGGCATATATCAAAAGCTTTTAAAGTGTCATGACTGGATTGGATTGATTTGTATATTATTTGATTAGGAGCTAGAACCTTGGCTTGGAAATTGTTTGATGAATTAGGGAGATTCCTGCCAAATCCAAAGCATTTATGCATCAATGACAAAGCAAGAATTTTCTTGTCTAATTTCATTGATTGATACCAATCGGGTTTGATAAACTATTGCCCTTTATTCATGACAGAAATAATCAGAATCAGTTTGAAATATAGACGCCTCTCTCGACTGCGGTTCATTCAGCCTAATCACACATTTGGCCTTCATCTAAAGTACGAACGATTCTAATAATCGAATCAAATCAATTTCTGGAAATGATTTGACCTTCGTGTCTACATTTGGCCCCTTTGTCTTCTGAATTGGAGAGTTTGAAAAGAACACTTGATAGACTATCCCTTCACAAATAATTGACCAATCTCGGACAGGGTATCAGTGGTTGAACGGTCATGTAGAAATTTGCATTAGACCAGGGATTTGATAACTTTGTACAATTAAATCCACAATTCAAAGTCATAACTCCTTTAGACCTCTGCTTCAGAAATGTGTTATCAGAGACAACCGTCAGAGACCCATGAAAAATTTGCTTATAACCAATCAAATGTGATGGCATCAGAAGCTTCCTATACCTATACTTCTGATGAAATGAAGCGCAGGACAACTATTGCCTGGACCCTGAGTAAACCCAATAGTTTAATTTTGATGAAATAAATAAAGCCCAGAGCAAATGTCGGATCACTCAAGTATCCAGCAGGGAAAAAAATACATGGGGGCTCTGGGCGAATAAGCCCCCGAAATGCCCAAAAGAGCCCCTGAAAGTCTTAAAAGAGCCCCCAATTTTGCATAGCGTTCAATGCAAAACAAATTAAAGAGTGTTATTTTCATGGAAGCAAGCTTGAAAAGTAGCCCCCAAAATTTTTAAAGTAATTTTTTCACTGGTATCCAGAGACATCGCCAACAGAACAGTCTGAAAGAAGTGCAACTAACCCTTGAGGTAATCACCACCGGTAGACGATTTCTCAGGGTCCCAAAATATCCTTGACACTGGAAGGCTTCCACCCTTAAGGGTATAATAGGACCACGGTACCACTCAAACTTTATCAATACTCCCATCGGTCATTCCGCTATTATCAGACAACAGCGATACCTTAATCGAAGCAAGGAAGTCTTTCATCAACTGCCTCACCTGAGTATTAATGCCAAGAAGAAGTGTATCAGGAAAATCTTAATGTACTTCTGCAACTATTTCAAAGTGGAAATGAGCTTGCTCCGAAACTGTTCGTGAGCTACTTTCATCAGATAATATTAATTTACATCTGCAACTATGTCAAAGCGGAAATTACAGAGCGCTCAGAAACCATTAGCGATCTCCCTCCATCAGATAACTGACTAAAATTAACCCTCCCCAAAATGCTGATGAGAAAAATGAAATATTTCTAGCATTTTTCACCACCAGCAGAGCTGTTTTACAATATCACACTTCTATCTGAACCACAGTATCTTATAGCATTGAGAATTGTGTATTTATAAAGAAGTTGAGCATGAGATTTGCAGTCCTAAAGACAGGGACAGAGTTGGTGATGCGACATTTGCTATGGCAACATTAATGCTTTGTAGTTCCTTCATCAAAGATGTAGGGTCACGATTATCAGGGTTAGGTCTGCCGTTTGGTTTTAGGTAAGGTTTATGTTTAGGGTTAGGTTTAGGGCTAGGTTTAGGTCAAGGGTTACAGCTAGGAATGCAGTTAGTGTACGCAATTCACTGTGGAGCAACCTTCACTGAAGCATGTGTTGTAGAACTGCCACAGGGTTACACAAACTTTGGTGTAATCCATATTATGACTACTCTAGCTCCTACATGTGGAAGACAAACAACACCATACCAAACATTTGTATCAAACTATTTTGTGTCTGGTTTTGCGGTCAAGATGAGATACATTCTTTGATTAATCATCTTTTCTCGTCTTTTGAAGAACTTTTTAAACTTTAGTTTTAGTCACCAGCCCCCAATCTGAACCCACCTGGCAGCGAACAAAGCCCCAAAAGTGCAAACGTTTGATGACAACCACATGAAACTATTTCCACTCAGATCCTTTTTTAGAAAATAGTGAAAAGGATTGAGTTGAACCCAAGTTGAAATTCCAGCAGACGCTCATTAACTCACAATACCCCTGCTACAAATTAGTGAGGTTGTATGACTATTCACCCAACCACAACAGCTTACCATGTCTCTTTTGAGAGAGAAAAAAAGAGGAAACTGTTTTCTTTTAGCTAGATTCAGTCAATACAAGACCACAACAAACCATAAGCATTCCGCTGTGAATGTGCGGCTCATGGAATCAACTTAAAAGGCCTCCTCCATTCAAAAGCGAGAAGCTTCTGCGGGGATTAAAAATAAGCACCCTGGCGAGTTGCCTGCCTTTCCAATATGGGAAAATTAATTTTCATAGACCAGTGGTTGAGTGAAAGGCGCATGAAGGAGATCATTACTGGGTCTGTTCACCTCTCCCGACCCGTTTTGAAATGGAGAGATTTGATCCCCGACAATAACAAAGGCTCAGCTTCGGGAGCTTTCAGAATTGTCACAAAAGGCAGGGTATTGCCTACCAGCGAAAGGGCCCTTGTGGTTTTTCTTTCAGAATCTTTCTTCTCGTTTGGCATGGAGTTTCTGGTGCCTGAGCAAGTTGTACTCAAATATAGGTCCATTCACATTGTATTAAAAACATATTTTTTGAACTATTATTGTAACCATTTACACTACTGGAAAAACCCTGAAAATACTCTCTGAATTGGATAATTTTGTTTTATTTTGTGAGTGTGAATGGTGCACATGGGCAACTTGTCGCTGCTCTGAGTCCATGCAGAGCACAGAAAAGAGGACAGTCACATGATCAAATGCCGGAATATTTCACTGGTGTTTTGCGAGTGAGCATTCACACTGAAAAATAAAAGTGGAGTTTCAGGAGCAGAGTTAACACCAACAAAAACACTCCAGAGGTGGCTTTTTTGATTCAGGGTTTTTTCAGTCATGTTTATGACCTCCGGAATGAGAACAAAAATGATGGTTGTTGCGTGCAATGTAAATGCCCCTATTGAGCATATTTCAGGGACCTGTTTCTCAAAGCCTTTTTTCGATGACAAGTGACAAAAATCAGTGACAAATCTGCTGATAACCAATCAGAAGCAAGGATTTCAGTAGCTTATAACGAAAACTGTCATTCGTCACTGATGACAAGTTTTGTGAAACGCCCCCCTGGTGCCTGAGCAAGCTGTCCTCAAATATGTAGGGACAAAACCAGAGGATTATCAAGAGATTTTGGCTTGTATTTTCATCTCATCTTTTGTGAAGAGAATTCCCTAAAGTTCATGGCTCAGCTCCCATAGGTTTATTGTGTGACCCCCTGTTGCATCATAAACCCCTCAGGGTTCAAATATGTTTTGCGCATTTACCATGTAAAGCTCCAAACAGCAATAACGGTATATGGGACCAAAAGTTCAAGTACTCTTGGATGGCATTCATTTGTTTTGTTTCAGTTTTGGCTAAGCGTTACTCACTGGAAAAAAAAGGTTGCTTTAGAACTAAAATTATAGATCAAATGTGTCAAACAGAGACAAGATGTTGTCTCCCTTTAAATCTACAAGCATTTACATTATAGATATAATCTTGATATATGATTATAGATTATATATACCTAACCTCAACCCAGCCTTAACCCTAACCCTAACCTGAACCCTAACTTGAACCCTAACTTGAACCCTAACTTGAACCCTAACCTGAACCCTAACTTGAACCCTAACCCTAAATCTAACCAGATATTCACCTTTTATTTTTGATGGAATGAAGAGCAAATATTTTCAGAGCAAATGTCAGGTCACCCATTTTTTCAAAAGTACCAAGCATTCTACTTACACTCCTTGCGTTTCGCCGGTCCAGCAGTCTCTGTTGCTGTCTGAGGCCATGTTTCCCTGGGAGCACATGAGGAGCGGAAGGTCCCTGAAGACACTCTTGGAACTGTCCAGGCTACCTACAAACTGCAGTAAGAGCTCGTCCAGGGGGATGGCAGGGTTGGGAGCGATGGGGATGTTGCCTGCAGGGTTGTTCATGGCAAAGTCGTTGTATGGGGCAGGTCTTGAGAGGGGTGGAGGGCCGCACGTGATCATGGCCTATGAGAACAGGATGGAAGTTACAGATAGGTTTGGAGAATCTTCAACAATATGACTAATAATGAAACGAAAATGAAATGCTAGTGCTGAGGAGTCTCCAGGTGGAAGTAGAATGTAGGTAGGCTTTGATGAAATTAAAAGCACTACAAAAATAACCATAGGTCTCTATGTTCATTTTCACTTAGTGTATTACTTTCTTTCCTTCAAATAGTAGCCTCTTCAGTCTAGTACAAAAATATAAACATATTTTCCTAAAACTTGAGGCTAATCAGGTTTTTACTGTTTCAAATATGTAGCATGTATGTATTCTGTAGGATAATGGATAAACCCCAAAGCCCTGCTATCATAAACAAAACCATTTTGAACTTACCGCTTGCATAATGGAATCTTTGTCCTCTATGGCCCTCGTGATGGCTGCCATAACCTTCTGATCCAGAGTGTACATGGCCGAATGGAGGTCGTACTCAGCGGTCATACTAACACGGACCAGGTCAACGACCACCGCAACGTATTCTCTCCAGTACAGATCCAGATCCATGAAGTTAGCCAAGCAACCTTTCATGACATTGAAGCAGAACCCTTGACAGGCTGGCACACCGACCAGCGACTGGCACTGTCCGCAGTACCGCATCTGCATCAGGGCGCGAGTGCAGCGTCGGGTCAGGGGCATGTTCTCTGTTGAGTTCAGCACCTCCAGACCCAGGTTGACCGTCCCCAGGAACATCCTCGCTACCTTCAGAGACTTCTCCAGGATCCTTGCCAGGTCCCGGTGTGCAAAACCAAACGGCATGATCACCGACGCCTGGTTTGAGAGGCAGTCGCTATACCGCGAGTCCAACCGCGTCACTTTGCTGTTTATATGACTTGTATAGATGTGCGGGAAGAGCGTGTCGAAGAACCTTGATACGGCGTGCTCAACGTTTATGTCCATGCCATGGAGGTAGTCCATCAAAGAACCGAATAATTCCTCTATAGGGCTGTTCATGTGGATGGCAATACTTGTATACAATGTCCTAAAATGCTGTTGAATCCTCTCTTTTCCATACTGCAAAAGATCCTCAAATTCAGCTGAAAAATAAGAAAATAGAAATAAAGATTTAGAAAGATATAGATGTACAATATGCAGTAAAGAAGGAAATAAATAACAATTCACAATTCAATCATATTTGAAATTAGAGGAATGAAAATCAATAGGACCTACACAAGCAGGGGGTACATTTTCCTCTCTGAATGAAGTCCATTCTACGGTGAGTTTGTATGATCACTTTGAAATTACAAGGTGAGTTGTTTATTTGAACAATATGGATTTGTGAGATGAATGCAGTTTGTATTTTCAAAATATCAACCATTGGTTTATACCAACAGATACTGAATAATAAAGGACTACCATTTCTACAGAAACGTTCATTGACGCTACAAATAGGAACACTAGTAGTTGGAAACTAATTGTTTCCCCTTTTCTTGAAACTTGGGTTTTAAAGTCAGGCTCACTTGAAAACATTCAAAACATGTCTCAACTATTCAAGCAATGTAGTTACCCAACAACTCTCATTTAGGACAAGAAACCCTTTTAATACCATGGAGATTTTAAAGAAAAGTTTACAACTACCAATAATTAAATAGCTGAAATGACATCTACATGTATACAGGCGTTTCCTCAGAAACTGCTTATTAGATACAAATCATCATATCCAACAACAAAATCTGAATTATAGAATTCGAGTCAATATTTCTTCAAATCAAGTGAATAAAGGCCATACAGTGTATATCATTAAAAATCACTTTTACAGAAAGGTAAATTCTTCAATCCTTCAAAGAGTGCACATAAAACATGTAAAACATTGCCCAATTCGGCCTTGAAGGCCGCATGTTGTCCTTTTATTCTCAATAAAACCATTATTAATTCAATTCAATTCAATTCAACCTTCCCACAGATGAAATGCAGGCACAGCCGGTCCCCTTTTCACGGAGTTGTGTTTGAACACAAAAAAAAAACTGTTTTTTTCTCTTTCAGAGAAGCCATGATTTAAGGGGTTGTTGGTGCAGAAGGGACAGGGCAGGATGGTTTCCTCCAGTGTAAGGTGTCCATGAAATGACCCAAGAGGGTGATTGGGATGCTACTGTGGGGCTGGAGAGTCAGAGGAACAACTTGAGAAGGCATATTTCTGTCCACTCATCATAAATATGTCAGCGAATAATCACTCTAGCCACAAAACACACTAACATGTTTTGTTCTCCTCCACGCAGGGGTTTACAAATATTTCCTGAAACTTGTGAACAGCTCTTGTGTGTTTTGGGAGATGTTTGGGGCTAGGTTTGGCAGAATGATAGGGTCAGCTGAGTGGGAAATTTAGATCTCAAGCAAATATTGAACTACAGGCCTAATATGGATGACATGTTAAACAATCAGTCAGAACTTAGGAGTAGAACAATTATTGCGAGGTTGATATTTTCATTTTTAATTTTCATAATGACATAGAGGTGTGTAGTATTGATGTATTCTAAAATTATAACCAACTCTCATTGTTTTATTCATAATTTTTAATAATTCTGAAATATATTAGGTAAAGATAACAAATTTCCATTCTTTTAATTTACTTCTTGATTATGGATTTTAAAGCAAAATGGACAATCATGAGGCTACCTAAATTGTCAAACAATATCTTTCATTCCAATGATATTCATAAGAAGTTTTTGTAATCAATTTAATAGAAGAATGTAAGACCTTTTTGTTCATGTTTTTAGAAAGTATGATGAACAAATTTAATGTCAAATAACTGAAATTTAAACTTTCACAACCAAAGCCTTAATAAAATCTTAGGGCACAGGAATTTTGATAAAATTCTACACCAATCGACACCACTGACTAATCAGTCCCCATTCGGGCTTGTAGACAAAACATACTATCATCAGCCATGAAAATACAAGAAATGTGAAATAGAACCACAATAGTTTCTAAACCAAAAGTATCATAACAAAAAAAAATGGTTCTGACAAGGCTCAGTTTTCTGCGAGACAAGAAACAACTTCCCTGCCGGCCATAGGCGTGCGTGCGTGGGGAGCAGAAAACAAAGTCCAAGATCAGGGATCATAGCAGTGTGCCATAGCCTGTGAGTCTGGCTGCCCTGAGCAGTAAACGACACCAAAATGTTTCTGAATCAGTAGTGAGCTATGCCAGCTCGTTAAAAGAATGCAAAGGCACTGTTCACACCGTGGGACTTAAGCCGTTGTGATCGACATTCGCCTCTGGGGCGCTTGCTCCGGGCATTATTTTGTCAAAAAGTATATTGCTAAGGTTAGGGTTGTCGTTTAGGTTGGGTTTTAGGTTGGGTTTTAGTTTGGGTTTAGGTTTAGGCTTAGGGTTAGGTATGATGTTGTGTCCAGGGTTGAAGTTAGGACTTATGTTAGAGTAAAAATTTGCATGTGGAGAGTCATCCTCTTGCCCTGACTGTGTATGAATCCATCAGGATAATTGACTACATTGTAAATGTAGCTAAATATAGTTACTCTACCGGTAATCAAATTCGGTAGTTGGGGCAACCCAAAGCGTATTTATTATTTTTGACACTTTTGACAATGCTCAGGTATGTGCTTTTTTTATTTTGACACCTGACATCAAACTCAAAGTTAATATACATGTCAAGGCTAACATGATATACAATCATGCTTGTCTATCAAGAACTATATTGTTCCCAATATGTAATCAATATCTCTACTCTTTTAATATCAATTAAATTCAGTTAAAGTTAGACTAACTGTTAGTATCTACATGAACTCAAATGAAATACACACCCATATTTTTGTGTTTTCTCCCCATGTTATTACATTCTTCATCCATCAATCATTTTCCATTATTTCACATCATAAATGAAGCTGGTTTCTGATTCCAGTATCATTAATTACCCCCAAAGGCTAACGATAGTAACAGCAAACTGATATGGACTGATATATTTAACAAGTCATCAAACTCTGAATAGCATAATAGAACTACACCTTGACCTAAACTCTGTATTACACTTGTTTAGGGTGTTTAGCGTTATAAACTGCCTAGAAAGTTGATTGACTAACAAAAGATAAATAAGCATGTTCATATTACCGAAAAGGAGATGGAGACAAGTAATTGATATCACCTCCTTGAGATTGATGCATTATAAAAGATATTGACTCTGAAAAAAGGCTGATACCTTGACCAAAACTCTGCATTGCTACATTTGTTTGAGGTGTAGCGTTTTATAAACTACCTCAACGTTTTAATTTACTTTGAATAGATTAAAAACCCTGTTCAAACATTGCGAATAGTAGGGTGCGTGCTATTGATACCTTGAGGAGGCACGGTGGCTCAGTGGTAGTAGAGCAGTGGTCTCCTAACTGAGATGTCCTGGGTTCAAAACCAAGTTGATAAGGCATTAATCCTCATTACAGGGTCCCTTGGAGAGGACCTAAAGCCGTTGGTCCCCTGGTTGCTTACATTCAAGCATACACATGATTTCTTAGCAGGCAAGTGAAATAAACAACACAAACACCTTCCAGTATGAACACGACCCCATCTCAGGTCGAGAGCGTTTGGAGTCAGTCTAAACCCTAAGGCTATCTAGCCTAAAAACAATCAAACCAGCGCTCAGGGGTCGTGACCCCATACCAAGTTTACGCCAGAGAAAACACAAGAACAGGGGCTGAGTCACTGACATTGAGCTAATGGCAGGATCGTTCATCTTGCCTAAGATGGAATTTAAATTGATTCCCATATTTATCCCGAAAATGACACAGAAAACATCTCCATAAAGTGGATTTAGTTTTTTGCTTTTGTCCTCGTTTAATCTTTTTGATCTCCGAAGACTGAGGTTTGCAAATTCTTTTTGTCTTGCGCAAACTTCATGATTCAGCAGTATGATGATTCATGCATGGATACTGTAGTTCAAGTATGCTTATAACATCTACCGATAATGTAGAAGTATCAGTCTCGCTTACTTTCGATATCATATAATGACCTAAATGAAAATCCCTGCAATTATTTATTAATCCCTATTTCTTTGATTTGGCATCTCAATGCCCCCTCACTCAGCACGCTATCTTTCTCCCATTTTCTCTCATCCCCCCTTTCTCTTACTCTTGGAAACCACTTTTATATGCTTTCAAATTCTTTCAATCCAAACAAATAAAATCAATTCATTGATGCAAAATAATTCTTTATGATAAACAAATGAACCACAATATATATTTCACAAATAATTGATACACACCCCATTCTCTCTTCTTATTTTTCCCATTTTTCTTTTTCATTCCTATATATTCCTCCATCCTCTTTTCTCTCACCCTCTCTCTGTCTCTCTACCTATGCCATTCTCTCTCTCTCTCTCTGCCTCTGTTTCTCTCTGTCTCTCTCTCTAACTCTAACACACTGTCTTTCCATCTCTTTCAATCTCTCTCTCTCTCTCCCATCCAATACATGCACCATTCTCTCCCCTTTCATATATAAATAACCCCCTCCCTCTCCTATTCTCTCCACTTTTCTATAGCTTCGCAGATCAGTGATACATAACTAATAAACTCCCGTTCATGAAAATGACCTATCCCGGGCAGCGGCAACAATAAGGCCCGGTATCCATATCGCCCCTGCTGAGAAACAAAAATAAATTTCAACAACTAGAGCGACAAAAGGAGACCCATTCCAAGCACGAGTTTCCTTTCAGAAGAGTGTGACCGAGACATTCCATTTGGTACCCAACTTGTGAATTTTGGCATGTTGGCGACATGCACTTGTTAGAAACGGCAAGTAAAGGGCCAAATAGTGGTTACTATTCACTGATGATTTCCATAAAAAATGCTTGTAATGGAATAGAAAGGGTGAAAAACGGAAGAGGCTTGCTTGGAAAATTAGATAAGAGGAAATATGAAAGATAGTAAAACGCATGTCAGAGTCCCAACACCAAAATGTATGAATTTATGGTGAGATATTCAATATTTAAATGGATCACTTACTGTCTTCGAATACAAAAAATGATTCAAATATTATAATGAAAGAAATATACAATTCTACTGCCCCAGGCTTTCTTGACAGTGCTAAGAGCAACAGAAGTTTTGATATTTTAATATCAATATCTGAAACTTCTCCACATCATCTATCCCCTTAGTGTAAATGTGAGTATTGCAAACATTCTTCTTTAAGATCTCGAGCAGAACTGTGCAGAAAAAAATCATGCAAACATTTTTTTTGCTTAACATACATGTATGCAATTGATTACATGCCTTTGTATGATTATTGTGGTTTTAGTGACTAAGTATGGTTCGAATATGAATAGCTAAAAAGTCAGCACAAGGTCCAAACAAAGAGGAAGTTTTATGACAGATTGTTCTTTATTCAACTTCTATCCACGCTTGAATAAACCCACCTGGACTGGAAAACCACAATCATTGCTATTTAATTTCTTCTTCTCTCCTTCCTCTATTCTTCTTCTTTTTGTTTATTCTTTCTCCTCTTCAATCTTCTGCTCTCTGAATACTTGCTACATGTAAAGCCTGGGTCACAAATGCCATTACGAACTGCTTCGAATGCTATACAAACGATTTTCAGACAATGGCAATTCGGGAAGACAATGGAAAAACAGGGAGATTCATACAAAATTATCTTTCATACAAACCTTTGTGACCGTAGCATTAGGTATTCCTCTTTCCTCTCACATTCTCTCTCTTCCCCACACCCTCTCTCTCCCTCTACCACTAACCCCCCTCTCTCTACCTCAGCTTCTCTCCCATTTATTGTTATATTCATGTCTTTGGTTCCTATTATCATATTTGATCATACATATCATCCCCATTCAACTATAAACCACTCCCTCCATCGCACTCTTCCATTCCCAAATCCATCCTTTTCCTTCTATCCTAACACACCTACATGCTGAAAATCACAATTTTTTTTGTTCATCAAAATCGAAATCACAGTACCATTGTTTAAAGATCAGTGGTGCAATTGAAAAGGACTATTTACATTGCTATTGTACCATGCCTTGCCAATGATACCCTCTGTCACACAAGTGTTGATGAACAAAGAACCAACTACACTGCACTTGTAGTTGCACTGTTGAACTTTAAAGGTATGGTTTATAATATATTTTGTTTAAATCTCTTACAAGTTGAATTATGTTGCATAAAACTACGAAAAAATTATGCAAATTGAAAACTGTTTAGTTTGCCTAAGGATATATCAAGAATCTTTCTACATTTGTATTCATTAATAATATGACCAAGAAGACCAACAACATATACTGTACTTGGGCTGTTGAACTTTAAAGGTAGGGCTTAACATATTTTGTGTTTAAATCTTGTACAAGTTGAAATATTATATATTGCACAAAGCTATGAAACAATTACCGGTAAGCAAATTGAAAACTGTTTAGTGTGCTGAAGAAATATGAAGAACCTTTCTACATTTGAACTGATTCATATAGTTTAAAATATGTTTTGATTAAATTTCCTGCAAGTTGAATATTACACATATGTTGCACAAAACTATGCAACAATTAAGCAAACTGAAAATTGTTTAGTTTGCTGTAAAAGGACATACACTGTAAAGAATCTTTCTCCATTTGAATTCATTCATATGGGATTTACTTAACAAAGCTAGTGGTTGTTTTCATTTCTCGATACCATTTCCCCCTAGAAACATACTTATTATCGGAAAAGACGTTCATTGTAATGATGGAAAGATTTGCTGACAACAGATGGGAAAGCCCTCAACTTTTCTTTGTGCCATTCATAAAGACGTTTTTACCACCATCTTAAAAAAAGATTTACAGGGATAATCCAGTTTTAAGGGATAATCGAGGAGCCATAGCTGGATTAGTACAGGCTTTTTAGTCATGCAGTACATTGTATCATTCTTACGTTTAAATTGAAGCCTACATAATCCTGTTATGCTGCTGATCATTACTTCACGACAATCTCACTACAAAGGGATTTTCGGCTCCCACTTGACTAATTTTCCCCTTTTTGAAATGTCCTCATTCAATATGCATTGAAAATTCCACCTGTCCCTGTACAACAATAGTGAGGATATATCGCTTCTTTTGTAAATTACAAAGTGTACATGACAATGACCCTTATGCACATTTCGCTACAAGTATTATTTAGACTATGGTAAGGAAAATGCACAGGGGCAAAGGGCAAAATAGCTCTGAAATTCTGAAAAGAACCCCTGAAATGAAAAGAGGACCATGTAAATATAGTTGAGCTGAAATTATTAAAGCCATAATTCACTGAAGATACTGAAGAACTTTATCTGTCTAGATGCCTTCAATTTAAAATATCAACTATCATTGCAAAGGAAGGTGGTGCCTAACGGCCCTTTTAAAAGGTGCAGGCAGGGACAAGAAGACGTGGAATCACAATTATACTTGGCCAATGTTAAAAACTGGATGGAGGCTTATTATACAGTATGTGGCCTTTATAAACAGGTTTCAGTCTTGTTTATTGTGCTTCTAAGTTGGCCTTTAAAGACAAGTTCTTCTGTGTGCTTTTTGTGCTCCTGAAAAGGTGATGATGGAGAGGTCTATACTATATGCAGTGTATGGCCTTTCTAGAGAGGGTTTAGTCTTGTTTTGGTGCTCCTAAATTGGCTTTTATAGAAAGGGTTTAGTCTTGTTTTGGTGCTCCTAAATTGGCTTTTATAGAAAGGGTTTAGTCTTGTTTTGGTGCTCCTAAATTGGCTTTTATAGAAAGGTTTTAGTCTTGTTTTGGTGCTTCTAAATTGGTCTTTAAAGAGAGGTTTTAGTGCTTCTAAGTTGGCTTTTATAGAGAGGTTTTAGTCTTGTTTTGGTGCTTCTAAATTGCCCTTTACACTGGTTTTTGGAGGGGATGATGCGCTTCTAAAGTGGCCATTCTAGACAGGTTCTTCTGTGTGCTTCTGAATAGGTGATGATGGAGATCCTTGTCACTTCTTGTCAGGATGAGCCCACAAAGACAATCAAATATGCCAACCACAGGGATGGCTACACCACCCTTGTGGGTAAGAGGTAGCCCATATCATCCAGAATACTGTCCGTCAGCTAGAAATGTGTCCATACGCCTTGAATTCTGTAGGTCCATGGTACTGTATGTATTGGGGTCATTTGTGGGTTCTAAGGGTACAAGAGCTCTCAAAGTGGCAGTTGTCCCGTGTTCAATTTCCTACTGCACTAACCTATCTTCAACCCTGGACCCAACACTATACACTTCAACCTAACCCTAACCCTTAACCAAAAATTCATTTGCAACCCTAGCCATACATGTATATCTCTGACAAAATAGAGCCCAGAGCCAGGTCGACCTTGAAGGAAGCTACTGTCAATGCCAAGTCTCAATCTCACAATGTTTTTGTGTGTGCTTTTACACTACATAAGGAGAGGAATACCCTTTGTTTGCAATAGTTTCTTGTGTGAAAATTGTTTATAATTTGCAAAAGTCTTATGTTGAAAAGTTTCTTGTATTACAATAACATGATAGAGTTCAGAAGTATAAGAAGAAATTCAAGCTCTTTCACTTACATGTAGGTCGGTCACATACAGTAGGACACTTTTAACCGGGACACAGATTTCTTGGACAAAACGGTCGTAAATGACTCATCGGCCACCAATGACCCAATGCAACATCAAAATCCATTTACTGGGCCATAAAACGGACCTATCAGGGTAGCTGTTTGACATGCGTTCACATTCCCCGCTAAGGAACATGCTCAGTGGACATAGTGCTCAACTAACAAATGATTATCACCAATACAAGCATGTAAACATAGATTAGAACTGTACTCTTGTGTAAATAAAACAACAAAAGAGAGAAGCTTTGGTAGAGTAGTAGGATGATTTTTTAAATTCTCATGACATTTTGAAGTTGTTTGAAAGATGAAAACAATGAACTTGAAACAAGTTACCGAATTGGTGCAAGCTCAAACTATCAATCTATATGTAATTCTTTTGCAATGACAATCATCAAAGATTAAGCTGATCACAGGGTGTTGTATTCATTTGTATAATCAAAGACCAGTATCCCAACATTTCAAAAGAATGGATTTGTATCATTGTTTCCTTTTAAATCACAACCGTTTATTTCTTATAAAACTCAGTAATATATACTCAAAACTTATTCGAAGGTAAGGAAAATCAAGCAAAAATATTCAGCATTTAACTCGTGACTGTCAAAAGTATAATTAAATGTAAAGAATGTACAATGTTTGGTACCAAATGTATTTACCCTCTTCTTCCTAGAGTTGATGCATTGCCTTGTTTTTAACCCAATTTCATTGAGATGATTGAAAAAGAAGGGGAAAAAAATCAAAACTCAACTTGAAAATTTTGAACAACAACAAAATATGGCCAGTGTGAACAAGCTATGGGAAACTGTTTGAAATACTACTTTGTTGATTCGTCATAAATTCCCCCTTCTTGAAACAATCTTCTGGTTCCTCTATACCAAGTAGCCTATCCATGGAAGGTATGCTTGATATAGTCCAGACCACTTATGACAGGGCCAAGTTCTCAGGTACAGAGCTTATTTATTCCTTCTACTCTTTTGAAAATGAATTTGTACTGAGTTCACAAGCAAACTGTCTGTTTTAAACGCACAGTAGCGTTAAACTTTTTATGTAACACAGAGTTACATGAAATGCTACCAAAGATCAAATAATTCTGGCAAAGTAAAACATTATCTTAAACTAAATACACTACACTATGACTGTTGTAGAGTACACATCTCCAAATGATGGAAAGGAAAACGAAGGGTATGGTAAACTAAAATGTGTCAAAATACAACTCATAAACATTTGTAATGAATGTGCACAAGTGTATCTAAATAACTAATTGTATGAGTAGTAAATAGTGTATTTCTTATGAATGAAAGTTGATAACTTCAATGACATACAAAAATCATAAGGGAGCACGATATACATGTAGAATAAGAACAATCTGGGATAATTTTCAATCTACTCAAACTGCTAAAAAAATACAGTCCACACAAGAGTTATGCTGTCTACCGGTACATGCACAAGAAGCCAGACAAAATGGACAGTCATGCTTCTTAACATTTTCTAAGACAAGAGAAATCTACACTCCGTAACTAAACTTCCATGATGCTTTGCATGTACGCACCAACACTGCTTTCAAATTGCTCACATTCTCCTGCTCAGCCCCCATAGTGCATAACGGAATTCCCGCCTAATGTACTTTTCTCTAAACAAATCATCTGGCACTCGGGCAAATATGTGCCGTTTGGGGTTTAAATTACAAAAGTTCTTTCATTCTCTCAGTATCTCGGGGCAGATCTTAAACTGAGATACCCAATCTCATTCAGCAAATATTCATTTTGGAGTCTGCAGGTGCTGAAATATATTGTACAACATGGTGGTATGTTCTCTATAGTTTTAGGGCAAACATATTTATCATAAAGATCAATTTCGTTCTGGTTTCTCGCCAGCTGAAGAATTATTGAACAGCGTTCAGCTCCACAAAATTATGCATGTCGTTCAAGGAAAACCATTAAAAGTAAGTTGGGGCCAAACACTAAGCTAAAGTCTACATGTTTGTATGGTATCTTTAATTTTATGGACCAAAATTTATAATCTATATTTGATAATTTCTTAGGTTCTGGCAGTGACAAGCCATGACAAAAAACAAAAAAAACTTTTGTCTTCACCTTCTATGCACGTTTGAAGTATTGAATCATATACAAATCGACTGCCTATAGAATGAACCCCCTACCCCCCCCCCCCCCCCAGTCAAAAGTAAGACAAAAAATACTTTATCTTGGGGGGAATCCTTCTGAAGTGTTTCCAAAATCTAAAGATGTGTGTTGCAATTATAGTGACTTACCAAAACATTTCTGAGTTTATACCAACTGTCATAATGTTGCATAAAATCCCATAGTAGACAATTAATTGAGTCATCAATATTTCAAAGAAATCAGCCAAGCATCGAGGCATATTCTGGTAACTGATTACCTGGAAATCCAAAGGGCCTCAAGATCACACTCATAAACATGTGCTTTAAATACATATTTATCATTTTAATTATCAATACTTAAAATCCGCCATGTTTAGCAGGTACATGCCTTTATACATTTACATTGCCACAAAGGATGTGAATTTCTCATGAGGACAATTAATTCAAGTTTCAACCACTTCTTACATAAGAACAAAAGTGGAAACCCACTTCTACAGCGCTTTCTCAGACGAAATAAAATCTATAACTGCAGCGCCAACTTGCCGAGGAATAACACTCATAATCGTGCACTTAGAATATCATTTTAATTATCCATTACTTAAAATTAGATGTATACTGCAGGTACATACATTACAGGGCCAAACAAATTACCTTTGACCACCTACTGACCACATAGTGCCTAACCGCACAAGTGAAAAACAACCTCTACTCCTTCGCAGATGAATGGAAAAGTCCATGAACCCGCGGACGGACATTTACACTATTCATCTAGCATCCACTGGTATAATTGGGCATCAATTAATTATCCAATTTGTCACCCAACACCCATCTGTTATAAGAGTAGGGTGGTGAGAAGGGGATAGCCTTTCAATCTGTCATTTATACGCTGGATAAAGATCTAACATATCCCTTTCATACTGATGCTTGTGAGGCAATACTGATGTTTAGAATAACTGAATTGTTTCAATGCATGACTTTGAAACAATTTCAAGCATCGTTAACCCTACGAATATATATACAAGTTAATATATAATATTCAGCTTTTGTAGCGCTTAATATATCTCAGACGTCTCTAAGCGCTTTACAGATATTACCCGGTCATTGCATTCAGTGCTTGCCCGCACACATTGTGTGCACAATCTCCACTCCCTGGGGAGCATTCCAGCCAGGCGTTACTTGACACTCAAAAACTGTTTGACCCAAGTTAATGCCCTTTTGGCTCCAAACAGAAGGAATATTCATATTCTGTGTTGAGACTCAGAAGGGTGTTAAAAGTTCATTTGAATGAATCAAATTTCAAGAATTGTCTGTTTAGAGCCAGAAGGGCATTTACCTCTGTGCAAAATTATAAGAGTTAAAGAGAAGGTTGAGTTCTGGGAAGAGGTGAAAAATAACTTGTGAGCGTTATCATTCTTATTATGCAAGTGTGGAAGAACATCAGATAAAACATGTTCCCTGAAAAGCATGGCTCTTCAAATGCCTTCATATTCTAAATATGGCATGTAACATCGTAAAACTCGGGGGTAGGATTTTTACGCCACGTGTTCGTAAAGTCCCATATACATCTTTCTGTGTACAGTGTTTGTAACTTTACCAAGACTTGGCCAAATTTCTTATCATTTTGATGATTCCAGAACCTTGCAATACACACAAATTTTTATATGCTAGATGATCAACCTTTTCTGGTCGATTCCACACCGTTTCTTTCACAATGCAATCGCATGACCAGAACTCAACTCCATATTTAACGCCCTTCTGGCACTCAACATCAACAGGCAGTATAGAAATAGAACACAGTGCTGCTACCCGCCCCCCTAACAGGTCTGGGGGCACAAAGGTGGGGTGGGGAGATTTTTAAAATGTTTATGAAGTCATGTTGACAGTCGCACTTTGATTGCAAGGTCTTTACTTGTATCAGGTATCATTTCTTGGCAAGAAACATACCCTGTACTGTGGAGATTCATGTGGGTTAATTCTCTATACATATCACTGGTGACTGGTCAGTACTTGCTTGCATGAGGATCTAATGTTACATCCTTATTATGTACCATAACATTGTCTCTCTATTTATATTCCACCTTACTTTGATAGCCCTGTAAATACATCAATGTTTAGTTGGAACTTCTTGGAAGTCACAAAGTACTTGACAGAGATACGATTTGTAAAAGTTCTGACAAACCAAGTTATCTACAAATGTTAAACGTAAACCTTTTGTGCTTCAGAAGACATGCACCAACTATAAAGTATAATTTATCTAGTTGTAATTTTCATGTAAATGACAAAGTTGAATTGATAAGTGTTGAAATAGAAGGATATCATCCATGAATTCAGAAGAGCTTCTTGTTTTTAACACATGTACATAATGCAACAAGAAACAGAATTAAACTATGCGATGGCCATCATATTTCTCAAAGGTTGTCATAACTCCAAAAGATAGTAGAAAGTGTCATTCTTCCATTTTTTCTCCATTCATTTCAATACAACTCCTCACATTTATTGTTTATTTACACCGAGCCCAGCTGAACACATATTCCACAAACCCTCAACATGGGTGACCAGCAGTGATGACAGACATGAGACATAAGCTCTCACCTCAATATCTAGATCAAGGCAGAGCCAAGACTTTGATAAAAAATAATCCCTTCCTGACTGAAAACATACCGTACTGTGAAAGGTCATGTTCAAAGGTATAACTTGTTTATTTTTGGGGGAAAGAAGTCTTTACACCTCTTCTCATATCAATACCTAAAGATATGCCTGCAGTTCATGCGAAGGCCTAGTCATTTTAAAAAGTATAACCTGTATATTTTCTTTTTTAGAATTCTAAATCTTCTTGAGTATTTTTCTGTCAAGAATGTTTTGACATTCAACCCTCCAATTTCTTAAAATAGAGAGACTACTTTTTCCCAAATACTTTCAAGATGTTGTTTATATAATGCATTCAATTGGTTAACTTATGACCATTGCAACATAAAGGAGCCAGGACTTTTTGCAGGGGGGCACATGGGACATTGTTTTTCTTGTTGTTGTTGTTGTTGGGGAGGGGGCATGAAAACATCGCCACAACAGTTATACACTAACATACACAGAGTAGAAGATACATGGTAAGTGAGAAGGAAAGTGGAACAGGGAAATTGACACATCAATGAAAGGATTCAGATAAGGGCAATATTGATGAAAGTGAAAATAAACGGAAAAGATGGAAGGCAGAAGAGAGAAAGAGAAAGAGTGAGGGAGTGGGATAGACAATCAGACAAAACGAGATAGAGAAAGAGCAAATGATAGATGGAAAGTGAACAATAAAGACTTTGTTCATTAATGTTTTCCAACAGCCATGAGGTTTCAGACCTTTTCATCAAAAGCCTAAAAAAGAGGTTGACTGTTCTCCTTCCCCCCTTTTCATCGTTCTTTGCGTCATCGTTTTCTTTTCAATATTTCACAGTGGTCTGCAATGTCCGGCTAGTTTGACAGTTCTTGAATGACATTAGGGATTATAGTGACATGGATAAATAACAACCAGTTAACTTTACCAAGTGACCATGGGACAGACAAAACCTGTCACAGACTGCTTCGTGAAGGACTTAGAATAGCTTTTGATGACAACTGGAGGCAAACACTACAGGTATGATAATAATAAAACGTTGGCGAGTAGGAGGTTTCAAAGGGGTTTCAACATTATGAAAGAAAGAAGGCACAGGTATGTTTGCTATAGATCCTGCTATAGATGCATCGATATGAAGAAAGAAAAATGACCACTCCGAAAAGGAAAAGCTGGAGCCAGACACATTTTATGACCGGAGGCCAGCGCGAGGAAAGTATGTGGATTGAAATAGGGTATGAATAGAGGGTGATAATAGGAAACATTACACAAGAGAAGCTACTGAGTTTGAAGAAAAGACGCAACCTAAATGAGAGTAATTGTAATCCCTTACTTGGGGCTAAAATGTTGATTATCGCGGCAGGCCTTGAGAGCCGTTCTATTGTTCTCGGCTGGTCGCCTTTCTTGTAACTTTTCGGTAACAGTAAAATAGCACTCCTTATTGTTTGGGAGTTGGGAGAGGAAACTTTGAATGAAGTCAATTGTGTTCCGGTACAACACCCTCCTAAAGAAGCGAGTGAGAACTTATCGATGGACTTTAAATCCCCACTCTTAGAGAATTCAATCATTTTCAAATTGACTTCTTACATAGAGTTCCTTATCGAGATTCAATATCAAAACCCTTTAATATCATTTGAGAACTGTGTATACGATTGTGCACTATCTCTCCTTACCAAAACGTTTTACACTGTTTCTTTGCGTACTTTCCAGTGTGTACATCTCTTTCACACTAAGCAGTTATCATTTGTTTCTTTAGTAAACCGTTTCCTTGTTTATCTAAATGTTTCTCTCATGAAAAAGAAACAAAATAAAGCCTTAGAGGGATATAGAGAAAAGACAAGAATGCAGAGAGAGGAGAAAATAGGGCAGAGAGAATGACAGAAATAAAGTTAGATAAAAGAATTGGAGAGAGAATGAAAGAAAGATATTGAGTGATATTGAGAGAGCGAGAATGAGAGCAAGAACGAGAGAGAGAGAGAACGAGAGAGGGGGGGGGGGAGAGAGAGAGACAGAGAGAGAGCGTTTTGGTTTTAATCAGTATAGTCTACATAGCCAGACAGATAAACAGAGTTAATCCAATCATCCATAGGTTAATCCAATCAATAAACCATCAACACCATTCATACCCCAGGGAACTACCAAAGCAGCATCCCCTTAGAAATTAAATAAACACCAACCCACATGCAGAGGTGAAGTTTAGGCCTGAATTTTCTTCCCTCAGGCAAATATTGGGGTATCTACACCAAAGAGCTCAAGCCAAAAATATACAATGTATGCTAAGGTCTATATTGTCTGTGTTGAGAGCTAGAAGGGTTTTAACTCTGTGTTAAAGGATGGGAGTTATCACCCTTCTGGCTCCAAACTGATGATATGTTTATGAACTGATGAACACAATGCATTCAGCAAGTGAAAATATGTTTACTACATCTACATGTATACGCTTCCTTTGGGGAGATTCATAGAGTGTTAAATGAGGGTTTACATCATCAAAAGAAGCCGATAAATGATAAAAACACCAACAATTTGAGTTCAACAACATATAAGTTGATAGTTACAATTAATTAACAGCAGAAAAACTTCCATTTTCACAAAATACATGTGAGTTTACATTGAGTGTTATTATCTTTGTAGTGACAAAGAATTTGTTATTTTCAAAATTATTATGTTTCTGAAGAAATAGTGGTTGGGAATTCTGCCAACCCTTCAGAAGTAGAGCCCTGATTTTTTCTTTTTCTCTTTTCTTTTCTGAGAAACCTTTCGCATAAGCATTATTATTTTCGCTTCGTGATAACCCCCAGTATCGTATTTCCTGGATTATTATTTTCTCACGGTTCAAAGAAAAGTCGTAGGTACTATTGGGGGTTCAAAACTTGATCTTGCCCATAAAGTAAAGTACATACTCTAAGGCTACATGTACATGTAAGCTTCAGGAAGTCTATTGAAAAACATGAGCCTAAAACCCCACATTTATACAAGTCCTATGGCAAGGTATTTATCTAAACTTGCCACTCTAAACCCAGGTGTAGTAAATGGGTACCTGGTAGGAAGTCATTAGTAGAATGCTTGTGAGTGCCTTTGGACAGCTGAGCTAAAGTAAGAATAATAATGATACTTTGAAAGCATCTTGAATATCTTCTGACATGTCTGGTATGGATATGTGCACAATGCAAACGTAAGTTTTTTAATCCAGTGTTTGGTAAGGGTCATTCCATGTCAAATCACCCAAAAAATCTGAAAATCTGAACCCGACCATTTTTGATTTTGATGAAACTTAGTGTACTTGTTGAGTGTGATCTCACAGCACCAAATCCCAAATTTTAAGTCAATCGGGTAAGGGGTTTGGGAGATACGGCCCACCAAATTTTGAGATTTTTTCAAAAATGGGGGTGGCGGGCCTACCTTTGAACCCTTATATTTCGGGACCTAATGGGTCAATCTTCACAAAATTGGTATTGTTGGAAAGGGTATTCAATAAGGATTCCAAATCTGCGGCCATTTTGAAAATTCATACATGTTGGGGTACTTTGACCTCTTGACCTAAGATTTGACCTTGAAATTGACCTTGTGGATCGCGTGACCTTGACAATATTTTTCATGAAATGTAATCTCTGACATGTTCACTTAAACATATAAAAGTTTCAGAGATATAATATTTTTTGTTTAGGAGCAATAAGGATTGAAAGTATCCATACTTACAGATATTCACAATAAACCCTATTATAATGTATACAATACATGCAATATGCACAGTACAACATACATCTTCCACATGCTTTTTTGTTCTAGTCATATCCATTCTAAATGTCAGCAGTACTTGAATAGAAATAAAATGACAAGTTCATATAGGCCTAAAGGGTTAACACGATGTATGGCTTTAGGCCTCTGAGTCGGATTTAGGATAATTACCCCCCTGGAAAATTAACCCCCAGGAAATGTTCCCCCCCCCCCCGAGGACAATTACCCCCGAGGACTATCACACCCAGAGGACAATTAACCCCCAAAAATTACCTCCTAGGACAATCCGTCCCCCCCCCAAGGACAATTACCCCCGGATAATTACCCCCCTCCCCCCCCCCTGGAAAATTACCGCTCAAAGATAATTACCTCCCCCCCAAAAAATCTGCTTTGATTAAAACCAACTTATTATCAGGATGGACTTCCCCTTTAACGAATAGGGGGGGGGGGGGGGGGGGTAATTGTCCGGGGGGTAATTGTCCTAGGGTGTTATTGTCCAGGGGGTAATTGTCCTCGGGGGACAGATTGTCCTGGGAGGTAATTGTCCTCTGGGTGTGATAGTCCTCGGGGGGTAATTGTCCTCGGCGGGGGGGGGGGGGGGGGGGGGGGGGGGACATTTCCGGGGGGATAATTTTCCAGGCGGGTAATTATCCTAGAACCGACTCAGAGGCCTAAAGCCATACATCCTGTTAACCCTTTAGGCCTATATGAACTTCTCATTTTATTTCTATTCAAGAACTGCTGACATTTAGAATGGATATGCCTATAACAAAAAAGCATGTGGAAGATGTACATGTATGTTGTACTGTGCATATTGCATGTATATTGTATACATTATAATAGGGTTTATTGTGAATATCTGTAAGTATGGATACTTTCAATCCTTATTGCTCCTAAACAAGAAATATTATATCTCTGAAACTTTTATATGTTTGAGTGAACATGTCAGAGATTACATTTGATGAAAAATATTGTCAAGGTCACGCGATCCACAAGGTCAATTTCAAGGTCAAATCTTAGGTCAAGAGGTCAAAGTACCCCAACATGTATGAATTTTCAAAATGGTCGCAGATTTGGAATTCTTATTGAATATCCTTTCCAACAATACCAATTTTGTGAAGATTGACCCATTAGGTCCCGAAATATAAGGGTTCAAAGGTAGGCCCGCCACCCCCATTTTTGAAAAAATCTCAAAATTTGGTGGGCCGTATCTCCCAAACCCCTCACCCGATTGACCTAAAATTTGGGATTTGGTGCTGTGAGATCACACTCAACAAGTACACTAAGTTTCATCAAAATCAAAAATGGTCGGGTTAAAACCATTGGGTGATTTGACATGGAATGACCCGTTACAATATAAGAAGAAAAAAATGAATTGTGCAATTTCTTGTACATTCTGGAAAAAATAACATAATTTTTAGCTCTTTATGATCTATGTTTTGTTGTATATTCATTTATTGGAAGTTTGTTTATTTTTTTTGGTGATTATCACCCATACCCTACACATGTCAATGTTATATTGTTTTATTTTACGTTTGGAAATTAAAATAAATGAAACAAAATGAAAAATGAAATGAAATAACAATACATTGTCAAGGAAGAGTAAAACTGTAAATGCTTACTTCTGAAATCTACTGCACTGGATGCCAGGGTATACTTGAGGAACATGGTGGATGTTTGGAGACTGGTATGGAAGTCTAGCTTTGCTTGGTTGATAAGCTCCCTCTCAAGGGACGCGGTACAACAGGACATCCCCGTCCTGCAGACTTTTAAATCTTGAGCTGAAGAAGAGAGAGAGAGAAATACAAAATGAACATGAAAATGATTACATTCACAAACCCGTCTATCTAAAAGAAGCACTCTATAACTTGTAAGGTGTACATTTATTTACTGAGATATTATGTATTGGATAGAATCTGAGTATACAATCAAAAGAGAGAGAAATACAAAATGAACATGAAAATGATTACATTAAAATGATAACCATCACAATATTTCAAAGTATGTTTATGTACAATAGAATGGTTTACTAACACATATAATTGTATGCATTACTTTTTGAACAAATGTTGATCTTGACAACTGGAAGGCTAGCCTATAATCTAGGCGGAGTGCCAAGCTTTTTTCTTTGCTGCTAGACTAACCTTAAGCAGAACGTCTGATACGGCGAGACTACGAACCGTGAGCCGCGCACCGCCTATAATCACTGGTCTAGCTGAGAGGTTTTTTCGTACGAAAAACTGCCACGGATTCATGGTCGATAATAAAAAAACAACGACTAAAGCTAGACCAGTGATTATAGGCGGTGCGCGACTCACGGTTCGTAGTCTCGCCGTATCAGACGTTCTGCTTAGGGTTAGTCTAGCAGCAAAGAAAAAAGCTCGGCACTCCGCCTAGATTATAGGCTACTGAAAGGCTTGCCCGAAGCATGCATGACAAAGCAACAAGTTATGTATGCAGACTGGATTCCAAGTATTGTAGCTTATTCATTAAGAACAGGTTAATGTTTACCTCCTCACTAGGTCCCCAGAAAAGAAACATCCATAAATTTGAACATGTAAGTAAACCTGTCTATTTAAAAGCACTCTGTAACTTGTAAGACAATGAATATGTACATATGCGGAAGAAAAGTTGGCAGATATGTACATTCATTTACAGAGATATTATTTATTGGATAGAATTTGAGTATACTTGTAATCAAAAGGAAATACGGTGTAGGGTTTTACACATAATTCTTTATCTTATATCTACAATATACATAATCCTGTCATGTATGATTTGTGGGTATCATGTATAATAATGAGAGAGAGAGAGAGAGAGAGAGAGAGAGAGAGTGAGAGCGGGAGAAAGAGAACACATTATCCCTTTATCACTATGAGTAAAAGCGTTTGCCCTTTGTTACCAGCAGGTGAGTCCAATTTGGACGGCTACAATAGAAATGAAATAACATTCCTCTGCGAAGCTCTAAAGTGTCAATTTTTAATGAAACGGATATGTTCACATGGAGGTGGGTGTGAAAACAGGTAACCTGCCCATTGAAACCAGCAGGAGATGTCTTCTGAGTGGGATACTGGAGAGTCGCTTTTCCATTAGTCAGAGTTTCGGATATTAAACCAATTAGCACCCAGCACTTATATATATGTATACAGTAGTTTGAATAGCGATTCAGGGTTGTGTCGATCGTGATCCAATTATTTCGCAAGTCTAAACCAGTCGCCGAATTTGCAAATATTCCATGCACATGAAAGATTCTGGTATTGCATTTACTACGTCCTACTTAATTATGCACAGGCTACATAAATTCATCAGATCAGAATGGCAAGGTGAAAGAAAAAGGGCCTAGACAGCGTAACCTCGAAACTCCATCAAGAAAGAATGTCTTATTACACATCCACTCACAATGATTTTCACGTAGGAAGGTTTCCTAAAAATGATTTATTTCAATTCTATTTCATGAATTTTAAACTTCTAATAAATTAAAAGGTACAGTTCATTTTTTTCAAGGAATAAGAGATGAAGTGCAAATGAGGTACAATGATACAAAATTATAAATACCTTTATTTTCTATCATATGAATGTGTGAATATTTCTAAGTCACAGCACCAAATATGGTAAAGTAAAGAAAACATTCAAGAAAAATATCTACTGGGATAATCATAAATGTACGAGCTCTTTTTTTAAATGGTTTTAAGAAGGAAAGTGCTGATGAAATATTGGAATTGTAGGGACTAAATGTACATGTATGTTTGATTATAAGATCAGCCTCAAAAAGGCAACACAACTTTTTTGTTGCCAGAATGCAATATGAATGTACCTCCTGCCTGCAATGTAATGTGAAGGACGCACGACTTGCCCCTCCTCCCCCCCCCCCCTATATTGAAAAATACAAAATCAAGCTTTAAGCTGATTCCCAACCAACAATACCATCCTTATTTGCTAACCATCTTCTCGACTTGCTCTATTGTGGAGAAGACAAGGCTCTTTATTTAGAAAATAAAAATGGGGTTTGGCTTCCCCCCCTGAGTTTCCCCCTGTAAATGGGGATTAGGAAGTGCCAAAAAGGGAAAGAATTTCTGCTATGAGCGTGATTATTGTTGGATCCTATTATTCAATGGAGAATAATGTTTTGTTTGTATAATATCCAAGGGGAGTTGATTGGAAGTGTAGAAGTACAATTGGTAAAGAAAAGCAAAAAGCTAATACCGAGAAGAAAGAAAGGGATTTGACAAAAGAGGAAATTCCTTTTTTTTTTAATCCTGACACTTGTCCGTTTCTTTCTTTCTTCCTGAGCTGGCTAAAAGAGATTTCTTATCCAGTGACAAAAGGATATAAACAATTGTCCGACCATACTGGGGGATTTTAGTACACTAGTATCTATTCAGTGTCCATGAAACTTTGTTTGAAGAACATTCTCTGCAACAATGCTCCTTTCTAAGATGTATAGCTTCATTTATGTGAGTAAATTGTATGTTCTTTAAGATTAACTTACCAGCAATCATTACCGTACTTTGAGAATATCCTTCATGAATCACTGAAGGCAAATATCACCCCCCCCCCAAAAAAAAAAAAAAGAAAGAAAGAAAGAAGAAGGCGAAGAGTACAGAGCTACATGTAGCAACATAAATGTAACATAACAAATATCACCCATTAGAACCAGAAGGGTTCTTACTCATATAAAATGACACTGAGACTGAGTTAATGCCTTTCATATTTAAAACAGATGACATCATCCGCTGAGAAGATATCGATGTTCATTCATGTACCAGTAGGTAGCATTTTACATTGATCAGCAGGGAAACAAATACTTTGCAATCACCCTTCTGGCTCTCAGCAACTATTATGAGGAAGCTACACAAACATGAATAAGAAATGGTTATAAAGTAGGCCTTTTTATATAAGTGTGCTCCAGTCTGTTTCTGCAGTCTTCTTTGATCAAAATAGGAGATGACCTTTTTTGTGGGGGGTGGGGGGATTGGGGTGGGGGCTGGATTAAGAAGACCATAAGAGAAAGAAAGAGGGGACTGAATGACTAATAAAAACAACCTTGCAGGTCTGAATTTTTTTCTCTCTCTGAGCTCTGAAAACTTACAATAAAAGAACAAGCAAGGGAAGTATGCCAGTATGGGATTAGGAAGGATTGGAAGAATTTCCTCATTTATCTTGTCTTTTATTTCTCTTCTCGGTCGGTGCCCATCGCCTTTTCAAAACGTGGAAAAGAATCCATGCTCTGCCTTTTCTGTCCTCATGGAGACTCCATGCAGGCTGTGGCTAAACAGGCAACGCAGAATGTGTCTCCAAACAGATTGAATAGACCTGTATACTGGTATGCAGCCATGCAGGGGGTTGAGGGAGAGGTGAGGGTAGCTGCTGGAACCAAGGATTGACAACAAAAGGGGCAAAGAATACACCCCTACCAGGTCTTGACGGATTAATAGAAATACAAGCCTCAAAAAGAAAACAAAACCACAGTGTAATGAAAAAATGGTTGTTCAGCATAGGGTATGGCCTCTCTGATAGAGGGAAGGTATAAGTGAAAGAGAAAGAGAGCAAGGGAAGGTGGAAAAGAGAAGGAGGATGAAGTGAGAAAGGAGAGGTAAGCTATACTTTACAGACCGGACCATCAGGGATTGGGGTAACAAAGTTTCTTTAGTTCTCCCTAAGCAAAGAGTTCCTGTGATAATACTCTTTGATTAACTGGGGAAAGCTTTTGGGTTGCTGCTTCACGCCCCCACGACAGCTCCCACAATGGGATTTCACAAATTCCCTTAATATGATTGCTGGTTTAATAAGAAGTCAATCTTGAGCAGCGACCTCATCACAATGCTCAATTTTCCAAGCCAGCAATGATGAGCACAGGTATGTATTGATTGCTACCCCTCTTTACTTTCTCCGCGGCTGAAATCGAAACTGGGGCATAACCCGGCGAGTTGTTTTTGTCTTGCACATGACACTTGCCGACTTAATAACCCGTTTTAATCGCTGCTGTAATCCCAATAGAATTTCACTTCACAGCAAATCAATACTTGGATACAAAAAGTCCAGCATTCTGGGCTTGTGAGGTGGGGTGAGTCATGGGCCACCAAAGTTATTGGATTTTGTGTAGGGGTTGGTGTAGTGAACAATAATGAAGTATTATCATTCTCAATGGGAAGCAAAGAAGATTGTAAAAGAGAAACCGGTGAGTAAATTCAAAAGGAAGCTTAGAAGTTGTTCCGTGAAAGACTTGAGGTCACATTACCGAGTCATTAAGACATTTCTTAAAGGTTGACGTCATCCCTCAACTTTCTACGGTACAATGTTGAAATGTACAATTCACCAATATTGTATTATGAATAATTCAGTACATAATTTTACATAACACAGTACATGTATACACATGTAAGGCTGTACATGAAGTATACATTTTCAATATTCAACATTTTATAAGGACATGTTATATTAAAAGAGAAACAAACTCAAATCAACTTGCTAACCCCAGTCTAACATTTGTTTGGATACACCCCCTTCATTCCCCCCCCCCCCTCTCATCTTTGCATTTGAGCTGTGTGTAATTATGTACATGTATAATGAGAGCTGTATATATACGTTTTGTATTCCATATAAATATTAATCTACATTGTATATTGTAAAATTTCTATGCAAGAGGCATATCAATTTCTTTCCAATTCAGTGACAAACTAAGCAATGTAAGTCTAATTTACTTTGCAAGGTTACAACAAACAAAAAAACATAAAAAACTAATTCAAATGGAGGAAAAGTAGCAACTTTTTACTTATACATGTACATGTAATAAACAGGGATGCCAGTTAGAATTGATCAGAGGGCCTGAAAATAACCTAGAATTAGCTATTTTGTACACAAAAAAGCATAAACTATGGCCTGAAAATAACTAGCCAGAGCCTGAAAACTGGCATCGCTGAATAAATGAAGCCTCTGGCCATCTCTTTACCAATATTGTGGTAAACTTACATTAAACCAGACAGAATGCAACTGTTCACACAAATTGCAAATCTTACTCCGTTGGCAAGGAACGGCATGTAAGTTCAACAGAGTCCTGTTATCAAGCGATGTTTACTGGCCAAATACAATGCTCATTAGCCCTTAACCAATGTCAAATATCCTGCATTTTCAGTGTCATAAAAAGCTCATTACTTTATTGAAGCTTCAAAGTGCAATGGGTTTCTGATGCCAAGCGTGTTGTCATTAGGAAGTACCAAGATAAAAATAATGCAGACTGAAAGATTAAGCAAAACAAAAACCAAGCAAGTCCTATTCTTTGTGAATTTCCAGTAGTGAATTGTGAAGTTTGCTTCAAATATTACACAAGCATGAAGCTTAATGTATTGAAACTCTGTAATGTTCATGTAGGTCTACAAATGAAAAACATTTCATTTCTCATTCCGTTGAACACTTATCTAGGCAGCTCCAGAATTTAGTTTAAAAAAGAGGGGGCTCCAATTCCAAAAAACAATTGGCAAACAAAAAGAAAAGGGTCATCAGATTTGGGAACAGCAAAACTCTCTGTAAAGAATTATAACGTTTTCACTTTTCAAACCAACAGAAAAGGAGAGGGGGGACCAACAAACCAAACATATGACAATCACAAGAAGGGGTCCCTGACCGTATGACCCCATCCCCCCCCCCCACCTCTTCTGTCCATTTTTATCCAGATGAAAATAAATATATATAAATGCTGACATGTAAATATGTATGGCGCCTGCTACAACTTCATAAGTGCAACCAGCCAGACTTCCTTGTGTCATTTACTGTTCATGTACATTCATTACCGACTGCAATTTTCATGGACTTATTGATGCATACTGTACTCCCAGTGGCATACAGGTAATGCAAGTCCACCCATTGTGGGACCACTTCCTCGCAAATTGAAAATAAATTTATAAAGCCACTGGTTGGGAGAGGGTGTAGGAATAGGAGGTGCTCCATGTGTTGTTATTTTTCTTATCATGTTCCCTTTTCCTTTCTTATTTTATTTCATTTGTTTTCACCACTTGATGGGGGAGGGGCATCATTTGCCCCTGCCCCCCCCCCCCCCCCCTGCAGTAGCTATGTCATCCCATCCTATACACATTCACTGAAATTGAACATTGGGCCATCTACCGTACTGCTGGTCGTACAGCATCAATTCCACTCTTCTCTGCAATTGCCTCCATTTACCAGCGGATGCCTCAGATGGGACAGAGATCAAGCCTAATGTACATTCTGTCATTTAAAGTGGGCAAGCGTATGACATTCCTTTTGAAAAATGAGAAAAGGTATGATAAATGGGCATTTGTCTTCATGAAAGAGAGCTTCATGGATGGGGCTAACTGAGACGCTCCCTCCGGGCTGCTTACTGGCAAGGACATTCATCAAAGCCCATTGTGCAATGCAAGGCTAGAGTATAGTAAAGTGAGAGAAGTGGCCCTTAAATGGGCTGAAATATGGGGTAAATACATAGAGAAAGAGGGGGGTAATACTTAAATGGGTATGAATGCAAACTTCATTACCTTTTCTTATATTGACAGTCATGTGATAATGTGTTTGCAAGGGAAGTATTTAGACACCAGAAATCAAACAGAACATGTGTCATTGAAGAAAAGAGGGTGAGGGAGAAAGAGAGAGACATGGGGAGAAATAGAGAAGGGCACGAGGGGAAGAAGTATCAAAGAAAAGAGAGATAGATGAGTGTACAGAGAAAGAGAGAGAGAGAGTAAGAAAGAGAGAGAGAGTAAGAAAGAGAGAGACATAGAGAGAGAGAGAGAAGAGATACAGAGTGAAAGAGAGAGAGAGAGAGAGAGAAAAGAGAGAGAGAAAGAGAGAGAGAGAGAGAATCAGAGAGATGGAGGCTGTAAGATAAAGAGGTGGAACAATGAGAAGAAAGATGGAAGGGATACAAACTGTAAAAGCAAAGAAACATATTTCAAAAGAGAATCAGAAGAAATAGTGAACAGGGAAAAAAGTAGGATGATGGAAATTGTCATAGGGAATGTGTCAAAAACTCCAAAGAATTAAGTATCTCATAAATCTAGGGATTAATATTTTTGATACTTTTTTGTATATATAGTCTACTTCATATATGTACAAAGATCAGGTTGTAAAGGCTTTTCAAAGACAAATTGAATACCCCTGACAAATATTATGAATTATGCTTTTGAATTTACCAAAGTTATATAAATTTGTTCCCATCAAACCAAAAAGTAATTCATTTGGTATCATCCTAAAGAAACAGCAGTTGTATTAAATCACAGATAAAGATCTCACCAAAAAAGACAAATTTGATTTGAAAGAAAAGTTATTGTGAATGAGTGATGCATCGTCTTTGAGTAATAAACCATACATATCTTTCTGCTCAAAGTCTTATTATTATACAGTTTTCTATTTTCTTCATAAAAAAATGCAGAATTTCTTCCCATAAATTCACTGATGTGAATAAGCTCCAGAACACCATAAATTCTAAGCTGAGTTCACCTTGAGGCAAGTTCAAGCGAATTCAAACAAACTTATTTTTCATTTTTGGGGCCCTTTTGTGGCAGACTTCTCACCTGCTTGTCAATGCCGAATTCTGATGGCTCGCATCCATCATTGCATTGTTATCACGAAGTGTGTTGAGCAAAGATCCTACCTATTCAATATTTCTCACAACAGTCCCGCAAACTTGAATTGACGTTGACAAGAATACATTTGTCAATTTGTTCACAAATTAATGCATTTAAAGTTATTTCTGTCACAGGAGTCGCTGACAGATCTATGAAAAAGTCGGTCACAAAGATCTACACCTTGGGAGCGTGCAAGTAAATGCTGGGAAATTTTGGGTCTTGGATTTTGGGCAGTGGCAGTATAAGAATGACGGGATTTTTCTCTTTTCAATTTGATTGTTATATCAAAGAATGTTCCATGGATTGTATGTTCACAAGTCCCTTTTGTAAAACTATCTCACATGAAAATTTGACAGGTTTTCAGTTTTACATGGTTACTGGTACCCAGAATGATGTTACACTTTTTCTGTGTAGCAGCTTGAAAAGTCATCTCTTTTCATTTGAAATGAATCACAAAAAATCAAAGAACTTATGAGTGACAAGTACATTGTACATGCCTCGTCTTGAAATAATTTAGTAGTATGATATTAACTACAATGTAGCTTCAAACAATTCCAAAATTATTTGAAATTAGGGTATCTGCTGCACACATTGGCTCCGATAGGCAACATTTTCCTATGCCATTTCTTAAATGTGCTGCAGTTACAAAGAAAAATCAGGTCTTGATGAGATGCATAAAAGTACAATTACACTGTATCGTGAAGGTATGAGTAATAAGAATAACATGTTTTACTCAAAATTGTTTCAAACTGCTGGTATCTGCTGCATGCAGACAGCTTTTTCAAGGAAATTGAAACACAACGTCATGTGAAATCAACCACACTTCCATTCTATTAACTTCTGCTCTTTAAAAAAGATTATTTTAAACATAAAACAAAGTCTGTGGGCAGATTCAAAGGAAACTGCAGTTAATGAACTAAAAATACAAACTTCCAGATGGGGGCGGAACAAAAGCGAGAGAGGAAAACCGGTCTGGTAGCAACCCAACCAAGGGCTAGACATTCCAATTGATATCAAACAGATGTGGGCCAGTATGAAAGTTGTGTCGACCCTTCAGCAGTTTATAATGTTTAGTGTGAGACAAAAGATTTTAAAGGAATTGAATCCATTTCATTAGAGACAAGACGGGTTCTACAGTGTATATAGAATTACAGATGACCTAGAATTCTGTAACTTTATGAAGTTATATAAATGAATGAGCTCAGAAGGCTAACCTTGGTTATACTATTAAAATAGTATGGATGGCCTCTATCACTCTTATAGAGAAAGTATGATAAAACTAGAAGATTCTCTAGTCTTACAGAAGTAAAATACAAGTCCAGAACTCAAGATGGGAATAGATTTGTTATCACTCTTACAGAAAAACATGAATTGTTGGCCAGATAGGTTAAGTTTCAAAGAAATTTGGTAAACATTCTACAATCTACAGGTAGCCTACATTTTATGCATCTCTGTCATTATGTGTGAATAAACTCATTTTCATACTTATAGACATAGAGTTTGTATATTGGACTTCAACAATGAAGACAAATGCAATATTTTGTAATTCAGTAAACTCAGAAGGGTTGAACAAAGTTTGAAATACAAAAGTGATTTTCAGGACAAACTACATAGTGATTACATTATTAAGTACCCTCAGTTGATTAACATAACAACAAAGAGGAAATTCTAAAAGTTTATCCAACAATGTGGTTTACCTTTAATGTAAGTGTCAACAGGAAAAGAAGTTCATCCTACTATTAAGAGATCATCAGAAAAAAATCATGTGGATCACCAATAAACGTTTCAGGAAATTTCCATCCAAACAAATCATGTTGGGGTATTATCAGTTTCTCTCAGACTCCATCCCATTTCTTCCATCTTCTCTACGCAAATCCCTCTCCAGCCCCCCCCCCCCCCCTCTTTCCCTGTCCCCCCTCTCTCTCTCCCTCTTTCTCTCTGTCTCCCCCTCTCTCTCCCTCCTTCTATCTCTCCCTCCCTCTTTTTCTGTCTCCCCCTCTCTCTCCCTATCTCTCCCTCCCTCTTTTTCTGTCTCCCTCTCTCTCCCTCCTTCTCTCTATCTCTCCCTCCCTCTTTCTCTCTGTCTCCCCCTCTCTCTCCCTCCTTCTCTCTATCTCTCCCTCCCTCTTTCTCTCTGTCTCCCCATCTCCCTCCCTTCCTCTTTCTCCATGGTGTATTAGTGTGGTAAAACGGTAAACCACATATGAAAATCTTATAATTGAAACCATACATGTACATTGTTGGGCTGGTGAGAATTTACTCAATTATGTTTTCCTTGTTCTCTTCTCCAAGAGCGAAGCTGTGGCTCAATGCAGGTACTTTCACAGAAATACATCTGATAACCAAATGTCAGAATTACTGAAGGCAGAAAATATGTTGAGGTATTTCCCCTTGTTGTATCTCCTATTGAATGGGCAGGCTACCTACTTTAATTTTCCTTATCTCACACAGTCTCACATTCTCCTTCCGGTTCCATCAATACCAAAATATTAGTTTTCTTCAATATTTACTTGTATTAAGCCTACTCCTACTTTGAATTGGATTCTATTTTTGTTTTCCATTTACAGCGTCTATCATTAAAAGTTATGAACTCATCAAACAAAAGGCCTACTTTCTATATAACTCTCTCGCTTGTTAGCAAGCTAAGTTTCAAAATACCTTTCCCAAAAAGTACATCCAAACACAAGTATCAATTTTGCCCTGAGATAAAATAAAAACAGATGTCTTCATAATTGTAAAATGTTAAATACTTGAATTCCTCAACTAAAAGAGGGGAAAAAAGTCAAAGCTGAAAATCTGGGTGGCAGAAGTTGTGCTCACTTGATCATGGAAGAAAGCGGGGTTTATAATGTGAAAATACCACTACAAATGCATGTCAGTCTACACCTTTACAACAACCCTCAAAAAGCTATCATCGCATGTAATCTAACGTCAGGGGTTGGCTTGAAGTAATGGTAAAATCAGACCAAGAGGGGCCGGACGGCGGCGAGTGACGAGGCGGGCGGAGAGAAGCGAAACCCCCACGGCTGCCCGATCGCTTTCACGCTTGTTCTTGTGTCAACTTTCATTCGGAGACTCTTTACACGGGCGCCTTGGTGTTTTGAAAGCCGATGTATGCGGGGTCGCGGCGAGGCCGGTTGCCTCCCGCTACCGGAGTGGACTGAAACTAGACGAGATAAAAAGTAGAAGTTACTTACCATTTACAGGGTTTTGAGGTATTTCCGTGTAATATCTAAACTGAAGTCGACTGAGTTCTGAATATACATTAGTGCATGTTGTCAAGGTATTTGCTCTCCCAATATTCAGTCTTGTGGAAATAAGAGTTAAAATTGTTACGATTATGAGTCCCAAGCGATCCATTTTCAGGCAATCCACTTCCAAGACTGATGACAGAATTACTACAGGAAAGTTCGTGTGGGCTTCAAAACCTCTCGGAAAACTTCAAGATGATCTATAGCTGGCCAGATAAGACAACATCATTTCATGAATGACATAAAGGATAACATTTCAAGGGCTCAACTTGACTGATAAAAAGTAAAAGTTCCAGTTTGGCTAATCGCTTCAACAAACTTTAGACCGGAATAGAGTAGAGTAGATGCGTTGCGTTCGATGGGTCTTTGAAAGCATCTGCTTTGATATCCTACATTGCACGCCGCTCGTCGGCAGCTTTTGTTGTTAGAAGAATTCACGGTCCATTGAGTCGCGATCCGCGATGAAACCACCCAATAAAGATTATACCACTTGAAAAAGTAGGGGGATACTGTACGCGGTATCGACTAAATGTAATAATGGTGTAAATCTTTCTCGGATAACACTGCTTTTATTCAAATCTCAATGATGAGGTATTGTTTCTATTCAACTTCTTTAACTATATGCATTGTTTCAATGACCATTTTGACTCTTCCAAGTTTGTTCATCAACTTTGTAAAGTTTTGAAAGAACCTTTCAAATAATGAACTCGTCTAATCCATTATTGATTGATAGATAATAAAAATCAACCCGTTATACTACTGCATGCCATGAGCTACTTGTCGAAGACATGCTTGTTTTCTGAAATCGATATTAAAGCTTCTCGTTCTTCGATCACGGTTTATTCAGTTGCTTAATTACAATTTCCTATACTTTATAGTTCTCAAGCGATACCACAGTGATTATTCATTTACAAAATTAGATAAAGAGAAACAAGGAGAGGACTTTAGAGAAAAAGAAAGAAAGAATGAAAAAGGGGCAGAAAAGGACGGCTAATTTAAAGACCGTCACCACTACTGGGCCAGAAGCGATTAGACCACACAGAGAGCCATCGAGGTCACTGTGACAGGTGGCTATCTCATTAACTCAGCTCTCATTTAACATAAGAAAAAGAGGATCATGGGGGACCAACAGGCACCGATTGGGGAAGTTTTCTATATAGAGGGAGCAAGTAGCTACACGTATGGCAGTGTGCCTTTAAAGGCTCATTTCTTTAAATTGTCATGGAGACTTCAGTCATCAGCATTTCTTCGGTTATGATTGGTTTAAATTTAATCAGATCAATAACTACAATTCTTGAAGTAATCTTAAAATGTTTATTAAGTAAGTGATTTAAAATACCAGATCTCTTCACATATTATTGAAATTTACAAATTTTATTTAACAAAAGATGGTTATATTACTTATCAACGCTTTGTGATCGAAAACAATAAAGGTATTTTCTCATAATTATGTTATTTCCTGTTCTGTTATGCACTCGAACAGTTCTTTAAAAGAAAAAAAAGAAGAAAAAAGTGCTTTAAAAGAATGTGCTACTTTGTCAAAATAGAATGAAAAATATAATAAAAGTAATTATGTACTCAAAAAATAATCTTTTATTAACGGTTATAACTGTTTTGATGGGTGTTTAAATAGAAGAACTCATGAGAAATTGGTGAAGATCCTCTGCAAAATGCTTTGAACGGTTGAAGTTGCTCATCTTCCACTCGACTTGACAATAATTCATCACGGTAATTGTAATTTCAATTATTACCGATCTTCTAAACGGAGACACGATTATTCAAAATAGCATTGTCAATAAAAGTTAGAATTGCGCAATAATGTAATTACTTCAATTTCGAGATGACAATGTATGCATACTCCTTCCGTCCATTTTCGTGTCGAGGCGTGTTTCGTTACATCTAAATTGGAAGATTTGAATGACTTTCTTTCCTCCGCCCCCACCGATCCTCCAATTTCTTCGATTCTTTTGAATTAGATTTCTTTTCTTAAACATGATAGACTTATCAAATACGTCATTGCAGGGCTTTAGAATGGGGTAAGCATTGTCCACTGCCTCCAGAGAGGAAGGGGGACAATACACACCCCGAGACATGACCCATTAGCTCCACCATGCCCCCTTTTTGTTCTTTTTATCACCACTTTCGTCTCTCTCAATCGTACCGCGTTTAATGGCTTAATCAGGCGCTTTTGGAAGCGCTAATTATACGCTAGTTAGGTTGGAATGGAACTTAAAACTTCCATTATTCTTCGGCGTGGGGTTGCACGAGCAATGGAGCCATGTTACAAGCTCTAACAAAGGCCAGGTCCAAATGTTCACATAGGCCTATCTTGGACCCCTTACGCTACAAAGACCAACTTGGGCTAGGCTCAACTTTCTAGTGGGGGCGTCTTTTGTAGTTAATCGTGTAGCGCGAAATAATTAAAATAACCTCAGCTGCTCTCGCTTTCTCTTTTAATCATCAGCGAAATCGCCTCGAAACTATTGAATAGGATTTATAGGATCTTCAGGACTTCAAGGGTGGGCTTTTTCTCTTCCACATTCCTTATTTTCAATCTTCTTTTGATTAGTCATTGGTGGTCTAATTAGGGGATTAGTAGTTAGTGACTTATTGGAAGTTAATCTGCGGAAACAAACTGCTTGTCCTGTTGCATTTCATGAAAGAAAGGACGATTCAAGTTTTACTTTTCTTTCAGGTAAAGGGGAAGGGGAGAGGGGGAGGGGTATTCTTTCTAAATGTTGCATGAATTATATTTTGAATAGTGGTGTTTGTTTAGACTTCCGATGTATTGAGTGGGAAACAAAGTCTATAAGTAGACCAAAACTTGAAGATTATGCTGTAACAAGTTTCAAAAACTATCACGAAACATCGCATGAGTGTTGAAAATTCACCGGAAGGACTTTTCCAAATACTGATCATCAGGGGAAACTATTACTAACCCATCGGAAATGAACCATCCGTTCTATTTATTGAGCAAAGAGTTTGAAGAAAAACATCTTTACTATTTAACAATCAACAACCCAAAATATAAATCACAATTTTTAAAGATGCAAACTAGATTCAACGAATATGAATTGCTCTAACTATTCAAAATTATTTCTTAGAAACCACTATTTATATTGTGTGTAACCTGCATAAATCATTTTATTTCAACTTAATGAAATTACAGAAACGAATTCACAATTTGAATTGGTTAAAATTTGCTGAAATTGTATCAATATTCAGCCAGCCAGCTGCGAAGATATTTGGATAAATCTTGAATCTAAAATTGTGTTTTTTTTATAATATGAATTTATAATACGGGATTGTATATTTTCTGGAAAAAACGCTAATAAAACGTTTCAAGTAATACAAAAAAGAACAAACGAACAAACAATCCTTACTCTTCTTTTCGGCGCTCAAACGGTAAAAAGCACGAACACACATTATCATCTCTTTAAGTATGCAAGTTTGGAAGGGCTAAACGATGTCAATAATTTGAGATGTTAATAATGGCCTTTGTTTTCTTCTCGGGGGGGGGGGCAGTATTAATTTCATATCTATCATGAAAATAAAAATAAAACAATTGAATACAATCATAAATATAGGCCATCTCTCGTCCCCCCTTGTCTGTCACTCCGATTCAGATATTCCCCATATTCTAATCTGTCCCCTTTTGTAGCTGATCTAATCCAAGTTTGTTATGCATTTCTGTGTCCTTTTTGTGTGTGTGCATCTCTCTCTTTCTCATACTCTCTCCCCTTCTCTCAAATAAACTTATTAATGAAAAACTTTTTCAGCTTCATACTCACTAAGCTCTAAATACACTACACGAAAGTGAACTGATCTGGCGCTATTGCAATAACAATTTGTTGACTTCCCTTCAAGACTGCATGTTTACAATTCAATTCACTCGTTCATTAATTTAAAGCCCCAGCACTGCACTACTTATAGCTACTTGCTCCCTCTATATAGCAAACAATGCTTAATCGGTGCCTGTTGGCCCCCCCATGATCCTCTTTTTTAAATGGTTAATTGAGAGCTGATTTGATGAGATAACCACCTGTCAGTGACCTTGCAGGGAGGTCTAATCCCCCTAGCCAAACCAGTACAGATGGGCTTTAAAAACCCGTCAGGTCTACAAGACCAACAGCTAGACAGACAGCAGACAGATAAGCAAAAACATATCTGAATTGAATGGCAAGCAGATGTTGTCAAATACCGGTCACATTGGAGTAGATGAACTCAGATTCAATAAAGTTTGATCATTATGACATAAATTTTAAACAGTATTTCTATTATCAAACAACTGCTTTCATATCCTCTCTCACATTTGACAAATTTAAAAATGGCATGTTTGGAATATAGTTTCTGTTCTTTCCTTTCCTGATTAAAGTTTAAACAAAACAAAAATCTGTGCAAATCCAGAATGACACTTACTCTGCACAGTTATTTCGATTTCTAATGATTATGTACACTTCTTTTTGTTTTAATTGATTATCTCATTTTATGTTCATTTTTAAATTGTAAACATTGCGCAATTAGTCTTTGGTCTACTAATTTGTATTTTTAATAAACCACATTGAAATGGGAGAGAGAAGAAAAAAATGTTGACATGAATTGGCCCCAAACAGAGATGACAAATAAACAGTTTACTAATCAACAAAAGTATAGATGACAAATAAATAAGGACAACAGAAACAAAGCAATGAATTATAATGAATATATTTTTCTTTATTGGACAGACAATTAGCAAAATACTCTTGACTAGACAAGAAAGAAAATAATGTAGAGAAATATTTCATGTGGACGGATTGTATTGTTCATGAAAAAACAATATATTGAAAGCACTTGTACACAAAAATGAAGTGTAAAGATATAAATAATTCAATTATTTACATTCAAAATCCTTGCACTAGATCAACATACAGAAAACGAGATGTATAAAACATGGTATCAATGATTTGTCGAGGAAAATTCAATACATATATACACATGGATATCTAGAAAACATTGCACTGCAATTCAAGTTGTTATAAAGAAGGACAAGAATTATTTGATTTGATTTGATTTGATTTGATTTGATTTATTTTCCACTCAAATATCCACAAATTAAATGACATATATAAACCATACAGTAATACAATATATAATAGAACGAATGAATTATACAAGTAACGAAATACTGACAAGTAAGTTCGTAATCAAATAAGTTTACAGAGTACATTTAAGTTTGAGAATAAGACAAAATAATTTATATTGCTCGATTTAACTGAGAGGGGAAAAAGGGGAATCTCAGAAAAGCTAGGCTTGTTGTAACCTGTTGAGAGCCAAAAAGGAATTAACTCTGCGTTATAAAGCCATATAAGGTCATGCCCATCTGGCTCTACACAGACAATCACATATCAAGATTGAAACATATTTAATTCATTTGCACACAGAGATAAGATCATTACATGTAAATAAAATGCGTCTTACTTGGTGAATTGAATGCACATTAATAAGGCCACTGATTGCGAGTGTGCGGCAGAGGTCTATCACTGTACCTTATATAATCCCCCTTTCTTTTTTTTAATATTTGATTCTTGTTGCAATTTCATGTATAAAAAGGCCATATTTTTCATATAAAACCAAATGACATTACATGTACCTGTACCTTTCAATAAATCACATCAATGTGTATCAGCAAATAAAAGAAAACATTTGTCATGCATTCTTGTTTAAATAACCACAAGTAAAAAAAGTGCTGTCACAAAATCAATTATCTCATTCACATTATAAAGTAAATGAATTTCTTACATGTAACATTTATAACATAAATTTGGGGGGCTTTCATGCAGAAATCCATCCAAAGTACTATGAACAGCAAGATATTCTAGGGCCTCACCATTTTGGCCGAGGAGATGTTCCACTGTGCGATGTACTGAAAGAGAGGGCTAATGGTATGGCACATGCCCCTCCAACATAAGATGGATCTGGATATAATAGTCTGATATCGATGAGCTCAACTTGAGCATCTACATGGATCTACATGAGCTGGTGTTGAAGAAATGATAAGGGTTCTTTTGTTACAGTTACTCTTGTGGTCACAAACTTAAATTTGATTGTCTTTTTCCTTTTATTTATCAGTTGCAGCATCATCGAACACGATGGCCGATGAATCAGAAGATGACGTAGATGCTACGAGAGAGCTCATTTCACAATGGACAACAGAAGTGCTACGTGACTTTCTACAAGGAGGAGACTCAAGCTTGGAAATTGAGGAGTCATTATTGCATGGGTGTTCTCTGCCTTGACGCTGGGGGTAGCTGTTCAGCCATCCAAAGTAGACAGGAACTGGACGATGGATGGATTGGGGGCGGGGGGGGGGGGGGGGGGGGAGGCATGCAAAACTGGCCGTCTACTATGTATAGAGACATTTGTGTGTACCTAGGACCCTGCATCACTAGAGGGAAGAATAATGAGAGACTACAAAGAGGGGAAGGCATATAGTCATTTTGCCAGTTTCTGGTTAGGGAGTATGGCATGTGTGTGCGTGTTTGTTTGTTTTGTGTGTGTGTGAGTATGGGGGGCTTTAAATTATGCATAATTGAACAACAATGTCCGCATATCATTTTCTTCCATCTTTTTTTTCTCACTCAGAAGTTGATTTATGCTGCAAAGAGATTCACGTGTGATGGTTTGAAAGAAAAAAAGAAAATGAAAGTAAAGGGAGAAGAAGATGGAGAAAAAAATATCAGAATGACATAAGTCTGATTCTCACAATGGAAGCATGGCTCAAGTTCGGCAGAGATCAAGAGGGACGTTCCTTCAAATCAATTGGCCTTTTACTTAAAACGCCATCTCCAACTCCAAAATGCAGTATTAAACAAAAACAGTGTAGGAGATCGGGTCTGGTTACCTGGAATACACAGGAAGAAAGGAATCTGCCCCGAGTTAGTGTACAAATGGGAAGCGCCGTACTTGGTTACTCACCGGCTATCTGATGTTGTCTACCGTATTCAAAAGTCTGGGAAGTCCAAACCCAAGGTAGTTCACTATGATAGGTTGAAGTGGTATAATGGAGAAGCACCAAGGAAATGGCTGCAAACAAGACGATTGAATCTGGCACGAACTAAGCGTACACCCCGCAGATACCTGGAATGATGATGTTAGTTCTTATTGCTGTTTTCAACCAAGTTTCTTTTATATAAATTTTCAGGATGATGCACCTATGCCAGTTGTGCCGGAATGGCTTCACTACCAAGTCGAGTCTGCACATCCACTTGGAGAACACGCATAAGATACCCTTAACATACAATGCGAGCAGAGCTGCCAACCTTGTGCGACCAAAAAAAGGAATCATGATGGCAAAAAAAAAGGAATTTCAAGCCAAAAAAAGGAATTCATAAAAACGAAACTTACAACCACGTGCGACACACTTCCAATGCAGAAATGTTCATTCATCATGCTGTTTTTTCCATACAAGCAGGTAATTTTTTTGGTGGTTATTTTGGTATTATCGGCATTTCATTTTTGTTGAGAATATTTTTCTCTTCAAGTATGTTTTAAAATTAGTTTTCTATTGAATTTGTGATCAAATCACCATTTTAGGGCAGTTGTTTGACGTGCGGTATGTTACCAAAAAAAAAAAAAAAAAAAAAAAAAAAAAAAAATAGAAAATTAATTTTTTTTTATTAAAAAACATATTTTATGAAGAAAAAACGTAATACCGTAATTTGGAGGAAAAAATGGAGTAATTCCGGCAAAAACGGAATGGTTGGCAGCTCTGTGCGAGTATTGTAGCTATGAGAGTACGTCTTTTGGGGCATTGAAGAGGCATTACACCCGGAAGGAAGGAATGGCAGCCTCGGAGACCAGATCCTGCCTTTTTGGGGAGGCCATAATTGCTTACCAAGAGAAAATCAAGAAAGGAGAGGAGAAGGAAAGGAAACGTAGGAACAACAAGGAGGGGGAGGAACAATTAAAGTTCCTGTCCAGCACCCAATGTGCAGCCTCAATCAAGTTGACCATGAAAGAGCTACAGGACTTGGAGGTAGACTTAAATTGCAGCATGTCATCTTTTGTTGACGACTTCGGCGAGGACGATTCTCTAGTGACGTCTCCCGCCCAACTCCATACCACTCCGATTGATCCCCCACCAACAACTCTGATTGATCTCCTACCTACAACTCTGATTGTCTCGACACCACCTAGAAGGATAGTTATTCAAGAAGAGGACGAAGAACTAGATGAGAAGGACGAGCAAGAAGAGGACGAAGAACTAGATGAGAAGGACGAGCAAGAAGCGGACGAAGAACTAGATGAGAAGGACAAGCAAGAAGTGATCATCAAGATAGCGAGACCAAAGTCTAAAGCGGGAATTCTGAAAATCAAATCCATTGTTGTGGTAACAGAAACCTTTTACCATGTAGATGGACAAGAGAAAAGGGCTGAGATCAAGACATCCACAACTCATTTTGATTATGAAGAATAAATGCTATAGCTATTGTACTGTATATACATGTATATTTATAATTAATAGTAAGAAATGTTAAGTTTATGTATGCCTTGTTTGATTTCCATTGATTGCTGGGACAGCAACTTAGAAAGGCGTGGGTAATGTAGCGATTTAGCCAAAAGGTCCTTCACTTCCAAGTCGAGCCTGCACATCCACTTAGAGAACACTCACAGGATACCGTTAACATATAAGTGCGAATACTGTAGCTATGAGAGTATGTCTTTTGGTGCATTGAAGTGCCACTACACCAGAAAAGAGGGAAGGGCAGCTTCCGAGACCCGCTCATGCCTCTTTGGGGAGGCCACTAGTTCTCATCTCCAAAGAACAAAGCAGGGAGAAGAGAAGAAAAATAAGCGTAGGAGCAGCAGGGAGGGGGAAGAGATAGCCGTCAGGGAACGTGATCTTGCAATTAAATGCCCCAAACTTACTCTCAAAGTACCTGTTGAGGAGTCATGTAAATTGAAATTAAACCCTACGATACGATAGTGCTAATATGAATGTTGTAGAATCCAAATTGCCCATTACATAATAACATTTATATACCTCACTTAAGAAATCCAGCCATCTGATTGGTCGAAATTGCATTCATAAACTTTAACTATTCCTGTAAAATTCCCGGTAAAATTCCAAACCCATGTAATAGTTCTAAAAAATAGTTCTAAAATCCCAGTTACCATGGTTACCGGGAAAATAGTTCAGTCTTGGTGAAATACCCATAGGTTCACATGTTAAAAAATGGTTTGAGCGATCGCGGATACCGTACGTGTGCGAAGAATTGGTCGCTATATTTTACCAATTTAGCCATGCCCATGTTTCTAGTCAGCAGGTGCAAGCCCCCTCATATCATTTTAACAACTGTACTGTAAACATTTTCAACAAATAGTTTTATGGAGTTATTTACTACGGAGTTCTACCAGTTGAGTTATTTTCTACAGAGTTCTACCAGTTGAGTTATTTTCTACGGAGTTCTACCAGTTGAGTTATTTTCTAAGGAGTTCTACCTGTTCTACCAGTTGAGTTACAGAGTTTTTTACAGACTTCTACCTGTTCTACCAGTCGAGTTACGGAGTTCTACCAGTTCTACCAGTTGATTGGTAAGTTGACTCTTCGGTATATAAAAGTATTAATGACTGCTTTAATATTCGAGAAATAGTTGTTTTTATACGCTCTCGGGAAGGTTACAATTGTGCTATTGTAACCTTCCCTTGAGCGTATAAAAACAACTATTTCTCTCAAAGCAGTCATTAATACTATAATAACATTCTCCTCCCGACTCCCTTACAAGTTACACCCTAATTCAATTCCATGTAATAGACTGCAACCGTGTAAGTAAGTTTGTCAGTCAATAGGGAATTTTGATCACAAGAGAGGAAGGTGTATTATCGAGCGGACATTCAGCATTTGGAAGCATCTTTCCATGCCTCAACCTTCTACGTGTCCATCTGGAGACAGTATTTCCCCTCATTGTTGCCTGTGCAATTTAGTGGAACATATCCATTACTTGAAGAGAGCTCGACTTACCAGGACTGGATGCTTTGGAAGAGGCCGGGGAATGAAGATCGATGTTGGCCCACATCACCATGATGAAGTGGCAGGACGTTTGGTTGATTTACATGTCACATGGATATCTTACTAAATTAAACAGAGTTTGAGCAGATTGATGCTTTAATCATAATCCTGAAAGGACAATCTGAAGCAGTAATGTCCTGGGAAATAAGATCATGTTGCTTTTCAACCAATCTTGCCAACGATGAAAACATATTCCTGTATGATATATAGAGAGAGAGAGCCGAACAAAATAAGGAACCTGTGCTCTACCGAGGAATCGATGAAAAGGTATCTTCGCCTTGATGAAAGGCAGATCCAAGAGCTGGGGATGGAATTTAATGCGTGGAGGGGGGCGGGGCTCCGCGGTATCGCGAAATCGGAGCAAATGGTAATGACATTGCTGGATTATGTAGCACGAGGTGGTGTATGAGTGAGTTTATTCTATGCAAATATTCTACTTCATGACGTGTATAAGCCTAATAGTATACTAGTCGAGAGAGAGAAGGCATCCCTTAGACCTATACAGTGACGAACAAATATTCAAATTGAATAAGATCAGCAGGCAGGGATTCCTTCACTTAATTAACCGCCAATCAGTGAGAATCGGCCATGAAACACAAAGGAATTACGCACTGCCCCCCAGTCTCCAAGTTTTTGTGGCATTACATTTCTATGCTACTGGCTCTGTGATGGCTTGCACTAGCTGCATCCATCCATGGCATCCACACATATCAACAACATCGAGGACAATACGAAGAGTGACTCTAGCCATACTTGGGATAGTTTCATGAAGAAACAAACGCACTTGTTGAACTGTCATGTCACAATCACGATGGATATCCAAAGGGCAATATCAGATGTCGTCTCAGAAATAGTTACCATAGTGATAGAACCCAGCTCCTGGAGTTCGGAGATAGAGATCTTGAAAGAAAGTACAGATTTACTAGAGTAGGCTGTATGATATTAATAGACTTATTAAGTCCAAAACTTAGCCACACGTCTAAAAGAAGCAATTACTCACTACCAGGCCAGCTGCAAATGTTTGTTGCAGTCTGTGGATGAGCGACCGATGCAAAAGCATCTGTCGCTCAAAAGTCCTGTTGGATGCCACATAGACCTCTCCGGGCGCTCGATGTTATGTCGTGTGAGCGCGCACAAAATCACTTCAAATCTACAGCGCTTATCTATTCTATACAGAATATCTACCTGGCTTTAGATTCGTCTTCTTCCAGTGTGCTGCTTACAACATTTATTCAGAACAGGGAAGACATTTTTTAAAATCAAACTTGGAATAACTATATGATTTTTAAATACTTTTTTGCTATACCTATTCGTTTTGCAACACTCATTGTAACTGTTAGTGTAGCATTTAAATGTTTGAAAAGCCTCAGTCTCCGAGCTCCATGTTCTGCTGCGCTAATGTTAATTAATTTTCATACTTTCTAAATTATCAGGAATCTGCTGAAACCCAAGTCCTAGGCAATCGGCCTGTGAATCCACCGCCCTCTGAACCCTCTCCTACTACAAGTGGTACCGATAGGTCAGAATCATTGGTAAGTGACCAGTATACAGTAGAGTGACAGTATTAACCTCTTAAGATCTCCTTCTATATATATAGGCCCCACAAGCCAAAAGCTCGTAATAAAATTGTAAAGTACAGCTACGTCTCACGTTCCTAGACCATTTTCTTTACCCCTATATATATATATACATATTTTTTCTTGTATATTTCCTCTATTGTCTTTATTTGCAGACCATGGTCGTACCCTGTTATCAGTGCAAGAGAAGCTTTAGGAGCTACCCAGAGTATAATTACCATTTGCGGAAGGTACATGGACGGTTATTAACTTTAAAGTGTGGGGTGTGCCCGTTCGAGGGAGAGGAGCGAATATTAATGCTCGATCATTACAAACAGCTTCACAAGGAAGAGCTCGTCCAAGTGGACTTCTTGGGGTATACATTGGCGGGACCCAGATACCAGGACAAAAAGGAGACAGAGGAGAAGGCAAAAGAAGTAGAGCAGAGACAAGCAAGAGAAGAGGAACAGAAGGCAACGCAGGAGAAAGTAGAGGAGGAGAAGACCAGAAAAGAGAAGCAGGAGCTGGTCGGCGATATTGTGAAGGTCATTGTGGCTGCCGTCCTGCTAGCTATGATCCACTCTGTCTACTCAGATTGCAACCACCACCTACATATCCAAGGAAAAAACCCAAGCTGTTTTACAGCTCCACGACAACAGGCTCATCGATTTTGAACAGTATTCCAGACAGGATAATAGAGTTTTTTTCGAGGGGTGCCTGAAAGAGATGGGGAATGTACGTCTGCAGTGGTAAGGGAAATATCAGTAAAGGCTGGTGTACCTCTCAGTGAGGCCTACATCGATCAGCACCTGCCCTCAATCATCAAAGCCCCGCCCAATCGTGGCCTGCTTTGTGAGAAGGGATACCTGCACTGCTTTACTGCAGAAGAAGAGACAGTTCGATGTCGTGTCGTGTGAGCGCGCACAAATTCACTTCGGAATCTACAGCGCGAATCTATTCTGTACAGAATATCTACCTGGCTTGAGATTCGTCTTCTTCCAGTGCTGCTTACAACATTTATTCAGACCGGTAAGACATGTTTTTATCAAACTTGAAATAACTATATGATTTTTTAAATACTTTTTTTGCTATATCTATTCGTTTTGCAACACTCGTTGTAACTGCTAGTATAGCATTTAAGTGTTTGAAAAGCCTCAGTCTCTGAGTTTCCGGTTCCGCTGCGCCAGCGAGCCAAGTCCCACACATGCATTTCTGTGCTGTAATTCCACTTTTGGTTGTTTCTAGATCCTAATGAGGTTTGATTCATGATAGCGAATCTTGCTATCAAACACACCTAATTCATAATGGTTACAAAATTCAAGATGCAGCCATGCCAATGGGCCAATGTTCCACGTTATTATTATTATTATTATTACAATTACTAATTAGTGAATTACATAAATAGTACAAACAAACATTAATTAAAATTTGAGTCATAACCCAAAAAATTTACCTTTGGAATATTTTGCAAAAAGATTCTGCCCAACTAAGTCGAACTTCCAGAACATCCTAAAAATACTCTAAAATAAAATGACTAAAAAAGATACTAAAATGCTCAAATATACCTTCTTGAATACTTAAAGGAGCAGCATATCAAATTGCAATGATAGTAGACAGTTGTATCGAGTTATTAACAGTGCTCTACATCAAAAAATTAAACCCAAACTGCCTATACATACATCCCCAGTGGACCTTGTAGAGAGGTTTAGTAACTTCTTTCATGTCAAAAATATCCACTATCCAGGATGAGCTAGACTCAATGCAGGCTGCTTCAACCAGTAGGTTTGAAGAACACCACGTTTCACATACAGGTGAATTACCAGACTTCAATAAAATGAACTTTTGGAAAGAGAGGCTTTGGGCCTCAGTCATGTAATGTCCACCAGTGCCTTATAATATATGAGGCATTCTTTAGATAAAGATTAAGATTTAGGCATGTCTGAGGAGAGAGGTTTTTCGTGACCCAAGGCATGCCTTAGACCTATACAGACACGAAAAAATATTCAAATTGTATAGGTTCAGCAGGCAGGGATGCCTTTACTTAATTAACCGCCAATCAGTGAGAATCGGCCATGAAACACGAAGGAATTACGCACTGCCCCCCAGTCTCCAAGTTTTTGTGGCATTACATGTCTATGCTACTGGCTCTGTGAAGGCTTGCACTAGCTGCATCCATGTCATCCACACATATCAACAACATCGAGGACAGAACGAAGAGTGACTCTAGCCATACTTGGGATAGTTTCATGAAGAAACAAACGCACTTGTTGAACTGTCATGTCACGAGCATGATGGATATCCAAAGGGCAATATCAGATGTCGTCTCAGAAATAGTTACCATTCAAGTTAAAAAATGAGCAAACCAATCTCATAACCCTTGCCATAAAGGGGAAGAACCAACGGCTAATAATGACAAAGTCAATGATTGATTCTTGAAGATGATGAAGATGGATTTGGTAATTGCAGTGGTAAGTGATTATATGAATTAGATGTTAATCAATGTTCATACTTTCTAAATCATCAGGGATCTGCTGAAACCCAAGTCGTAGGCAATCGGCCCGTGGATCCGCGCCCCTCTGGACCCTCTCTTACTACAAGTGGTACGGACTACGGATCGGTCAGAATCATTGGTAAGTGACCAGTATACAGTAGAGTCACAGTATTAGTTGCAACCATGTTCCATTAGTCTGCCTTATCCAATATATATATACACAGTATACACATACACATTTATGCACCGACGCAGAACCATTTATTTTTACATTATCTATACTTCTTCTTCTGCGACTTTACCATCATGGCTGAACCTAAACAATTACTACTACAATTGAGACGACGTTTGAACTTTTCTCTAGATGCTTATCCTATGGATATCCACACCTGTGCTTTTCGTCTGGCTACTTCAGTTTTTGCCAAATCCAGATTCACCAGTCACGTCAGTTTTTTGTCCAGCTGTCTACGGGAGAGGTTTGTTCCCAAGGGATTCCTTTTATCCAACAACCTGAACTTGCGACATCTTAACGCCGATGCTATTTCACGGAGCTTCAACCAATGTTCGCGTAGACTTATGAGAGTTACCCTGGAATCCAACATCCGGAGTATTTCATTCCATCATAGACAACAAGAGCAACTCCGTGAGGATCTTATCAACATATGTTCTTTTGATCAACTTCACCGGATTCGTCATTTGATTCACATAGCCAACCGTGAGTACTATGAATCCCTCGTTTCTAACAAAAGAAAGAAAGTTGAGCATCTTAGGCCTATTGCCAGACCACAACATCGTGGTACTGTCAATGATGATAGATTAGTCGTCACCATACCTTCTGATCTTCCTTTGACGAACGAGGAAACTACAGTTCTCAAACGAGGTTTGTCTTTCGTTCCTACAGCAGAAAGAACTGATGATTTCGAGATACGTAGAGACTTTGAGAAATTTGCACGTCGGTTGCGTCTTAAAGCTCATTTCTACAAGGAATCAGATGACGATGTTACTCAGAATGACAACGGTCAAGAGTATGAGCTTGATCCGTTCGATGCTCTGAAGCCACGTAGATCATCTTGGAACCCTCCAAAAGGCAAACACCCATCTCTTGATGTATTCATTACTAAGTGTAGGACTGACATTGGTAACATCTTGAAATCGGACACCTCTGCTTCTGCTAATGTTACCCCCCAAGATCGTCATACTATCAAACAGCTTCGCAACAACAAAGAGTATGTGATCAAATCTGCCGACAAGGGTGGAGCCATTGTAGTATGGAGACGTGATTTATATGTTCAGGAAGCAATGCGACAGTTGTCTAACGACGAGTTCTACTCAAAACTGGAAACCGATCCTACTCCTGATCAACAAGACAACATCTCTAGGACCGTTAAAGAACTCATACATGCAGGAGCTTTACCCTCGAATGCTGCCAATCTCATCCAAGATAACCTGCAATGTGCTACTTTCTATCTCCTCCCGAAGATCCACAAAGTTGATAATCCTGGACGTCCTATCGTTTCCACCATCAACTGCCCTACAGAGCTAATTAGCCAGTATTTAGACAGCATTATTTCCCCTCTGGTCACCAAGCTCCCTACTTATGTGAAGGACTCATCAGATGCCATTCGGCTCTTCAAAGATTTCAACTTCCAAGGGGATGAACCTCATCGTCTACTTTTCTCCATGGATGTTTCGTCACTGTATACTAACATTCCAACAGATGACGGTTTGAAGGCTATCAAACATTTCCTTCAACGCTATCCAAGCAGAGACAGACCCAGCGACGCTACTCTACTTAGATTGGCGGAGCTCGTCCTCACTTTGTCGTCTTTCAACTTTGACGGTGAATGCTACTCACAGAAGAAGGGCGTTGCCATGTGCACCAAGATGGGACCAGCTTATGCATGCCTCTTCGTTGGGCACATCGAGGAGCAAATGCTACAGAATTATCAACATCCTAAACCGGTTCTCCTGAAGCGTTACATCGACGATTACGTAGGCGTGTTCACGAGCACTAGAGACGAACTAGAGAGGTTCATCCAGTACGTGAATAGTTATCATCGATCACTGCGTTTCACTCATGACATCTCAGATGAGTCTATAACATTTCTCGATGTTACAGTCAGTGTGGAGGGTGACACTCTTGCGACTGATATTCACTAAAAACCTACGGACTCGCATTCATATCTCAGGTTCGACTCTTGTCATCCCCCATCATGTAAGAAGGCCATCCCCTTTTCACAATTTCTGAGACTAAGACGAATTTGCAGTGACGACACTAATTTCAAGTCAAGAGCGAAGGAGATGAGAACTTTCTTCTCTGACAGAGGCTATCCCGACAAGATCGTCGAAGGGGGAATGATGAAGGCTAGCCGATTCACACAACATGACACTCTGACTAAGAGACGTAAGGATTCTAATTCCCGCACCCCTCTTGTACTCACGTACAACCATACATCTCAGCGAATTGCTAAGGCCGTACGTGAAAACATCAACATCCTCCGGGCTGACGAGACGACTCTTAGTGTATTTGGGGCCAACCCATTCATCACGGCGTACCGGAGGGGGAAGAACATCAAAAACAAACTTGTCTGCTCAAGACTTCCCAGTCAGATACCCCACAGCATCACTAATCCTGGTACCACTCGGTGTAAGCGTCCTCGTTGCAAGACCTGCGCCCATGTCTCATCCCATGATGTGGTGGGCCCCAGAGGAACTTGGCATATCAGAGGAGAATTCACATGTACCACCACTAATGTCATTTACGGATTGACATGTACCCGCTGTTCCATGGTGTACATCGGGGAGACAAAGAGACGCCTAGCCGATAGAATCACGGAGCATCTGCGTTCCATACGCCTGAAGACAGCCGGACTACCTGTAGCTCACCACTTCAACATCGGAGATCATAATGCTGATGACCTTCAAGTATGTGTGCTGAAATCTTGCCGAGATGAGAAAGAAAGGAAGCTGATGGAGGAGAGGATAATCTTCAAACTTGGCACTCTCCACCCGGACGGGATGAATGCCACTTTCAGATCTTTCCCTAACTCACACTGAACTTTGTTGAACTTGAATATCTTTATTACGTCATAATGCTTTTTCAATTGCTTATTTTTCTTTCTGTGCGCCTCTTCTTTTCCTTTTCTTTTGCTTTCCGCGTATCTCCCCTGGAGATACGCTCTTCTAACGCTCCCTATATTTCTAATTTTCTCCTATTTTCTCACGTCACAATGGTCCAACTTTTGAGCTTTGTGACGTTTCTCTATCTCTTTTTCTCTTCTTTCGCGTACTCTCACGCGCCTTTGCATCTTGACTACCAAGCGTCGCCTATATTTTTGTTTTTGTATATTATTGTTCATGCTTGAATCACTTCGATAAAGGGCTATGCCCGAAACGTCAGTGGAATATTCACTTCTCCGGTGTTTTTATTTATCTACCTTGTGTCCTATATATACACATATATATATATCCATAAGGAAGAGCTAATTCAAGTGGACTTCTTGGGGTATACATTGGTGGGACCAAGATACCTGGAGAGAAAGGAGAGAGAGGAGAAGGAAAAAGATATATATATTTTCTTGTATTTTTCCTCTATTTACAGACTATGGTCGTACCCTGTAATCAGTGCAAGAGGACCTTTCGTAGCTACCCAGAGTATAATGACCATTTGCGGAAGGTACATGGACGGTTATTAACTTTAAAGTGTGGAGTGTGCCCGTTTGAAGGAGAAGAGCGAATGTTAATGCTAAATCATTACAAACAGCTTCACAAGAAAGAGCTAATTCAAGTGGATTTCTTAGGATACTCGATGGCAGGACCAAGATACCAGGACAAAAAGGAAAGAGATGAGAAGGCAAAAGAAGTCGAGCAGAGCCAAGCAAGAGAGAAGGAACAGAAGGCAACGCAGGAGAAAGTAGAGGAGGAGAAGACCAGAAAAGAGAAGCAGGAGAAAGAGAGGAGGACCAAACAGAGGCGGGAGGCGGAAGAAAAGGAAAGCGTAACTTATCAGAAATCAATCGCAGGCTTGGGTTGCCATGGTACACCCAATCAATTACAATCATGGCTGCAATACTAATGTTTGGTGAGGAGAGGAGAGGCGGAGAAGAATCCCTAGAGTATTCCGTGATAGAATGCAGCCCCTTGAGTTTGGAGATAAAGATATCGAAAGAAAGTATAGATTTACAAGAGAAGGGTGCATAACATTGATAGAAATTTTAACTCCCAAAGTGAGCCACAAGACCCAAAGGAGCAAGGCACTACCGGCACAGCTACAGATATTTATAGCTCTCAATTTTTTTTGCCACTGGTGCAGTGTTAGATGACACTGCAACCACACACGGTGTGGACCGCAATACTGCATCCTGCACTGTTCACCGTGTAGCAGAAGTCAAAAGGTCAGAATGGAAGACAAAAGCAAATTAGAACAAAGATCTGATTCTCTTTTGGACCTTTGTTTTCAATTTTCAAATAAACTTGGTTTCTGCTGGGGGAAGCCAACAGGCGGTCGGGCAAATAATGAGGTGGTATATGTCATGGAAAAACAAGTGAAGAATATGGAGGATCAAAATACATCAGCTAAAAACACAATGTTGGAAAAAAACAAAGAAATGGCCAGACAACATCCTTTTCTCAAGAAAGAAATCAAAGAACTCAAATCCCAGTTGGAAAAAAAAGGAAACTGAAGGAAGAAGTGGCAGGAGATTTTGTTGTTGTTAATGGTTGCTTACTTCTTTCAGGAGGAGGACCAGCACCCCAGATGAGTGTCATCTTTGAAGGATCTTGGAGGTTTTGGCCCCCAGTGCACAGATGGAATCTATCTGTGGATCACAGGATGAGGCCGGCATAGATGTGATTGACACACTATAAGCCAGTACAATAGTGGGAGGGGAGGACGTGTTTTCTGTGGGCTCCCAAATTTTCAGGCGTAACTCGGGTTAGGGCGCACAAAAAGAATTAAAATTTATATCGGACTGTGGATAACAGCACTAGGAAGGCGATCTTGAGAAAATCTGGAATTTTATATCATCGATGGGCCTAATCTTATAGCAAAACATTCGAAAACTTTTCACTTTTTATAGGATTTGATTTTTCAAATTTGTTTTTCTTCGCGTATTCCTGGGTATTTGTTTTGATATTGAAGCGGAGAAGCACCTGCAACGCAGTATCAATATACGCACAACAACAGTACAGCGTGCACTTTTCATCTCAGCTGAGTGTGACGTCACAATAGGAGACTGTGTGGATTGTCTACTTCTCTTTCAGCCAAGTGCACATATCCTTTTCTTGAATGTGAATGTTGATGTTTTGATTTTGTTGTTGTTCTTTGTTTAATATGTAATTGTTCGTAGATCGATCAGGTGGGTGGTACAGGCACAAAATTACTTATCATAGGTTTTGTTTAAGCTTGGATTGTTAGAGCTCTTGTGAGTAATGTGCCGCGGGATTCCATATCCTCAAACTGCTGGCGAACAGAGCAACAAGACCAAGCTCTGTAATTATTGTTAGGATTTCTGTCTAGTACTAGTAGTGTCGTGTTTCTGCCATCGAACTGGATCAACTGAATCAATTGATTCATAATATATTATAATCAGTTACTCAATTTATAAATCAAATTAATTTGATATCGTAAGGTAATCCGATCTGCCCTTAATCTCCTTAATATTTTTGCACTTATTTCGAAAAAAAATCTTTGTTCTCTACTATAATCAGTGTTTTTATCACAGCACTGAATAGACATAATCAATAAAGTACTTAAAAGTAATATTTGGTTGGTTCAATTAGTACTCTTATCATAAGAGTAATTATAATCGCCAAATTCTTTTAATAAATGTTAATTGTTTTTGCCATGCTTAGTTGTAACCACTGCCCTGTGGTTCAGGTTCTCTTTAGAATCTAATTAAGGCTAAGGGAGCAAACCCTAACAGAAAACCATGCCACCGTGACAGCATTGAGGTCGATTGACGATACGGAACTCCCGACATCCTTCGACCAGTCACTGCAGGGTCCAGTGGTTCACAACCGTCCTGGCTCGTCCTCGCAGGTGTCAAACTGCCACCAGTTCCCCGAGAGAGTGCCGTTAGTAACTTGCAAGAGCTACCGGTACTTATTCACCTTTGCAAGCAGCCTTCATTATGCGCAACAGTATAAACAGCTGTAAAGTGAAAATGAAGGCGGTCATTGTCGCTTCGCGACAGACAGCTACTACTACTACTATATGTCGATATAATTAGAGTGTTAATTTTGTGTGGTCAAACAGTATGAATTCCATAATCATCAATAACATTTTTGGAATATGATTTTGTTACATTGATCAAATCATTTGTCCATTAATACATTTTGAACTGTCGAGGTGGAGGAACGGAAGCAGAGGGCATGGGAGGAGTGTGAGGCCTTGCTTAGAGGTGCATGGGGGATGCCAGCGGGAGTGAGAGGATGTCAGGAAGAAGTGCCAGCTAGGAGATGACAACCAAAACCTGTTAGATTTCTAAAATTGGAGGACAACCAAGCAAAGGCCAAGGCCAAGGAGAAAAAGAGGGTTTTCCCCCGAAACACAAACCCTGTACAAGAAGAATCCCCATAGACTCATTGAAAAACTTCTTGATGGGAAGGATGAAGAGCGGTGCTCTGTCAGCCTGGAAGTGATTCAAAGAACCTATAAGGACAGGTTCTCAAGAGAGAGTAAAGAGGTTGACAAAGGAGCCTATGTCGATCCCAAGACTATGGCGGATAACGAAGGGATAGTGGACCCCATCAGCAAGGTTGAAATAGAAAGGGCCATCTATACCACGGAGAAGGGATCTGCACCTGGACAGGACGGGGTCACCTATGATGCCCTAAAGGCCTATGGAAACTGCCAGCTATATTTGTTAATAATGTACAACACATGGTTAGCTATGGGGAAGGTCCCCGCAGAGGCAAAGACATATAGATTGATTCTAATTCACAAGGGAAAAGGGGATCCCACGGACATCAACCATTTTCGTCCATTAACACTTGCCAATGTAATCAGCAGATTATATTCCAAGATCTTGACTAGGCGGCTGGACCGGGCGGTAAGTGTCTGTCTGAGGCAGAGAGGCTTCATTCAAAGAGCAAGTATTGAAGATAATACGCTTATCCTACGGGAACTTATCATGAATAGCAAGAGAAACAAAGAATGCCTTGCAGTGGTACTGCTTGACTTAGCCAAGGCTTTTGACACCGTTTCCAATTATCTCATCATCAAGGCCCTGAGGAGGCACCGAGTACATGAACACCTCATCAGCATCATAATGGACCTCTACGAAGGGGGGTATACATCTTTCACAACAGATGATGTCACCACCGACCACATCGCAATCCGAAGCGGAGTCAAGCAGGGGGACTCTCTGTCGCCGACACTATTCAACTTGGCCCTCGACCCCCTACTAGCTACGCTCGAGCAGAAAGGGAAAGGTGTTGAGATCATGGGACACTCATTCGTCAGCCTGGCCTATGCAGATGACACGGCACTCGTCTTGTCCAATGAAGCCGAGAGATGGGTAGTGGGACGGGAAGCTATCCTGTATGGAAGCAGGAGACCGTCAAAAACATGGATATACGTCGTGTCGTAATTCGAATTGCCACACTACCTAAATAATTACGTCGTGTAGTAATTTGAATTGCCACACGACGTAATTCCGAATTACTGCCCAACGATTTAACGTCATGACGTTAAATGAATTAACTACACGACGTTAAATAATTAAGGTCGTGTAGCAATTCAAATTACTACAAGACCTAAATAATTACGTAGTGTCGTAATTCGAATAACCACACGACCTAAATAATTATGTTGTGTTGTAATTAATTACTGCTTAACGATTTAACGTTGTGTAGTTAAATCATTTAACGTTGTGTAGTTAAATCATTTAATGTCGGTAGTTAAATCAACTAATGAGACCGTTCGTAATATATGCGATGCGAAGATCAAGGTCATGTAGCGCACGCAAAATCAATATCTGATAGATCTAGATCTAATCTGTATATCTCTGGTCGCTCCATCATCCATGTCCCTGGTTTAGTAATGGCACTCTTAAATAGCTTCTTGTCGAGAATTTCATCATTGGTGAATCAGGTAGCTAGTTGCCTAGAACAAGAGCAACTGTCAACAGACACTTTACGTGGGTTCCACAGTCAGTTACACAGCAGTTTGCAACAACTCTCAAGAATACGGGGCACGGTCGAGGATGGAGAATACACACAATTACGTGACAACTTACAGGTAGGCCTTAAGCTAATAAAGTTTTTTTTTTTTTACAGTAGATGATCTAGATCTACAGTTTAAACTTCCAGAACATCCTAAAAAGCTCTAAAATGAATTTTTTAAATACTGTGACGGATATATGAAAATTATCTTTCTCTTTCTTACTCTTTCTCTTTATATAGGGTCTATTCAATAGTCTACTTGTGAATATTGTGACCATTATAAATATAAAATGTCTTTTATAATCTTTACTTATTTGTGACATGTTTTTAATGGATTTACTCTGAACGAGCGACTAGTTTTACAAGTAGCATGTCCTCTTGTTGATAAACAGTGCTTAATTTATTCTACTATTGATCGATAATTGAATATTCATGTATAATTCATTAGTTTAAGGCGCGATCCAAGGTGCGCAGCCAATTATATGGTTGTATATGCGCTTACAGCTTTCTTTTAAATGCTTGACCCCAGGAGTATAACCCCCGCGCGTGGGTTACTAGGTCCGGTCACCCAGGTACATGACTGACAGTTTTTGCAGGTTACCCTATTACGCGACTGACAATTTTTGCAGGCTACCGTATTACGCGACTGACAGTTTTGGCAGGCTACCGTATTACGCGACTGACAGTTTTGGCAGGCTACCGTATTACGCGACTGACAGTTTTGGCAGGCTACCGTATTACGCGACTGACAGTTTTGGCAGGCTACCGTATTACGCGACTGACAGTTTTGGCAGGCTACCGTATTACGCGACTGACAGTTTTGGCAGGCTACCGTATTACGCGACTGACAGTTTTGGCAGGCTACCGTATTACGCGACTGACAATTTTTGCAGGCTACCGTATTACGCGAAGGTGAATATAAATAGTGACTCATACAATGTTTACTTATGCAAAATTACGTAGAGTGAGGGGTAACCTTGTTATTTTATGAATCTATGGATCAATGCGGTCAAAAAGGTGTATTATGAACTGAAGTTTTGAAGTAATTTTGATGGTGATACATGGAAATAGGCATCTATATTTGTTAGAGTTTGAATAGAAAGAAACAAGACAGAATGTCCAGTAGTGAATGGACGAAGCGTCCTTGTGAACTTGTCTCGGATGGTCGGTGCGTCCTATTTTTAGAGGGACGGAACGTCCCGTTATCGTTTAAGGGACACGGTGTCTCATAAATATCTGAATATTGACGCTGGCTCTCGTCGTGTTCGGATGGCTCCAAATGAGCTAAAATAAGGAAAAGGATTGGAAAAGAGAAATAGAGTTCCTACAAAAGGAAATACCAGCCCCATATCGGACGGTTATATAATATATCTTTCTAGGACATAACTCCATGGTGGAATTGATCTAGACCTAGATCTAGATCTATAGTGAAGATGTAGACCTAGTCTAGTCAAATAAGAGGCTAACAACGAAAGAGAGAGAAGTTTTCGGTCCAGTGAAGGTGTAGCTAGTCGAAAGTCCAGCCCGAAATCTACAGACTACAGTTAGTCTATGATTCAAAAAGAAAAGTGAACAACGAATGCTAAAAACTTACCAAGTAGATCTAGACCTAGTAGAATCTCAAATGTTCAGTTATTTTCTACAGAGTTCTACCAGTTGAGTTATTTTCTACGGAGTTCTACGGTTGAGTTATTTTCTACGGAGTTCTGAGTTCTACCTGAGTACCTGTTCTACCAGTTGATTGGTAAGTTGACTCTTCGGTATATAAAAGTATTAATGACTGCTTTGATATTCGAGAAATGGTGGTTTTTATACGCTCTCAGGAGCGTATAAAAACAACTATTTCTCTCAAAGCAGTCATTAATACTATACTATCAGGAATTATGTTAGGAAGTGGCTATTTTTGCCCACTTGCCTATCGAATGCTTTCCTTTACACAAGGAGAGGGGAGGGAGGTCTGGGACTGGTGAGCTTCTATGACTATGTACCGACCGAACGCATGAGCAAGTTGGTTAGGGTATGTGACTCGGAAGACCCAGTCACAGCTGGAGTAGCAGCCTCGCTGGGGCTAAGGGAGAAAGCAGCAAAGATCGGCGGTCAGACAGGCCTGCCAGTTCCGGACAAACCCAAAGTAAAGATATTAGCTAGGACTAAGTAAATATTATTGTTATATATAGATATGTGAATTCAACTGTTTCTCCAATCCAAACTCAAAGCATATAGTATATTCAAGGTTAATAACTCAGATAACTTATCAAAAAGGACCCCTTGACTGTGAACATGCCCAGTGCTAAAGATTTATTAGTTTCTTTCAGAAATTACACAAATTTAGGTATTTACCAGTAGAATATAGAAGTTCCAGATGAGTGAACATTTAATAGGAGAAGATTTTGGCATATGCATGCATGGATCACTCTATCATGTTATGTTTTCCTCAATAAAAAATCAATCATTTCACATCCATTTCATTTTGTTCTCTTTACCAGATTTACAGTGAGCACGAGCCACAACAAGAACATACATGTATGTTGTTAATGGTTGCTGATTTGTTTCAGAAGGAGGATCCAGCACCTCAGATGAGTGTCATCTTTGGAAGGGTCTTGGAGGTTTTGGACCCCCAGTGCACAGATAGAATCTGTGGATCACAGGATGAGGCCGGCATAGATGTGATTGACACACTATATATGTCGATATAATTAGAGTGTTAATTTTGTGTGGTCAAACAGTATGAATTCCATAATCATCAATAACATTTTTGGAATATGATTTTGTTACATTGATCAAATCATTTGTCCATTAATACATTTTGAATGGCTCAGGTGGAGGAATGAAAGCAGAGGGCCTGGGAGGAGTGTGAGGCCTTGCTTCGAGGTGCTGGGGGATGCTAGCCGGAGTGGAAGGATGTCAGGAAGAAGTGGCAGGAGATGAAAACCATTTAGGCCCTGGCATGCAGGTCCAACTCAAGAATGACAGGTAACATTTTATATGTGGGCACTTAATGAGAGATTTATTTGTTTTCAAAGATTAATTTCTGTTTTTAAAGGAGTATTTACCTAAAAAACCTAAATCTTAATCTAAATCAACTGAATTATGAATGAATGTAATCTGAATTCTACTTAGCGATATTTCTATTCTCTAAAGAAAAGAGAAAGGAAAGCAAACTTCTCCAAAGATGAGCAGAATGCAATGGTGATGTTTGTCGCTGAGAATAAGCAGGCCCTGTTCGGCAAGGCAGGCTACTGTGGAAAACGGGGAGTATTTGTTAACTCGAAAGGCAGGGTATTGTTTATCCGTGAGAAAGTAAAACAACAATTTATACTACTATTGATAAGGATATGTGTAATAAGAATTGGCACTCCGTAATGATTCTATTTGAAAGATATCAACACAAATGAATATTTTTAAGTGCTATGTAGAGGAGACAGAAGAGGGGCAAGGGAGAGGTAGGAAGGTTGATATAAAGAAAGAGGAAAGGAAAGAAAGTAGCGAGCAGGATCATACTTCTTTCTTGGAATAGAGAAATCATATCCATGAGATTTGGATAAAGTAAGGAGAGAAAGAGGGACTTCTTTAAACTGGCCAAACAGGTGGCAAACTCCATGCATCCAAACAGTCTGTGTTTATAAGGCACATTATATAAATACTGTAACGATCCTTCACGGCCGTGACGTAACAAAGAGGCCTGACGTAAATATTTGTTTACGCTGTCACTAAGTAAGATGTTTTAATAAACAAAGTCTAGCTAGTCCTTCGGAGTAAATAATATTAATCGCATAAAGAGATAGATAAACAAGATAGACGAAGAGATAAATAGGCCAATACTTATTGATTGTTATTACAAGTTTCTCAACTTTGAAAGGAAGAGGTAGGGAAGGTTGATAGAAAGGAAGAGGAAAGGAAAGAGGGTTATCAAGTATCCCGATCATGCGAGTAGAATTTCAGGTCACTAAGTTAAGGTCAAGAAGGAGTTCAGCCAATATATAGAGTAGAGACAAGGTAGACAGGGGGCCTCTACCGAGCGAGCCATCACCAATGAGCAAGATGGTTTAAGGAGATGTGTCCAGTTCTTATTCAATGAAATTTAGACCAAAGGTTTATCAAGTATCTCCAATCATGTGAGTAGAATTTCAGGTCACTAAGTTAAGGCCAAGAAGGAGTTCAGCCGATATAGAGCAAAGACGAGACGCTCCATCTCTCTCTCTTCTCCCTCATTCAGTGTCGCATAATAACATACCTAAGATGATTCATCTTATAATGTACTGACTTAAAATATATGCTTTCAAATTGTTAAGATTTATGTATATTTTTGTAAAGTCAAATGCGATTTTACTGCTATTTTATTGTGAATCGATATGGAATTCAGCTTTCGGGCTGCTATATATTGTTTTTAATAAACCATTTTCAATTCAATTCAAGACGAGCCATCACTGATGATCAAGATTGTAAAGGAGATGTGTCCGCTGGACTTTGTCCAGATAAACAATCCTTTTGACGAGGATGCCTCGATCAATGAGGTAGCGGTCACAGCCCTCAAGTTTTAGATGGAGCAATTCGTTCTCACCAGTAAGATGAAATTTTTACTACTTTTTTGTAGATTCTATAACTAGCTAGACCTTGCAAAACAACCTAAACAGCAATACTTTGTTTTGCTGTGGTCACTGCTCCAATTTACAGTAGAAACTTCATACAAAGTCCGCGTGCCGGCCTGTCCTGACCCGGCTGCGCAACCAATGCCAACGGTGTACAATGGACAAGTGCATTGCAGTACGTGTATGGCAGCTAGCTTTATGCACAAATTGTGCAGCTGCTGTTTGTTGCTGCATGAGGCTTAACAATTATGGCCTCCAGAAGCAAGAAAATCCTTTCCTTGGCCTTAGAGAAACTCAAGAAAATTGCAATGGGAAAGTTCAGCTTAAAATCATACTCAGAACTAAATATAGATATGTATAGAGACCCGGTAAAAGTGAGTGTGCACATTTACTATGCACACACCCACACAAACACTTTCACACTTCCACTATTCTGATCGAGACATATGATGTTCTGCCACAGCAATTGCTTGGTTAGCGCAGCAAAACAATTTATGTTTTAATTTATGCAAATTATTCAAATATTTTTGTAACATTTTTTTTGATTGGACATTAAAAATGACCTCCTTATTCCTTCTCAGTCGGAATACAAAATATTCAACAGACCTACAGATATAACTGTACTTCTGTAAAGTTTTAAACCTGAATTACTGGAAAAGACGATACACATAGATAAATCGTTTTGCCGTAGCACGACTGTGCCATGGATGGCCAGGACTTCTTGGGAGCAGATATCACTTGGTTTTTATTTTTCCTAGTTATCTTGCCGTTCATAACACTCTAGACTTATTTCACATCAAAGCCCCAAATATATTATAACATATCTCTCAAAAAAATCATTTGTGTCAAATCAAGTTATAAATAAAAACAGTGAAAAAATACACGGGGGCTCAGAGCGAAATAGCCCCCGAAAATCAGAAAAGAGCGCCCTTAAATTTGCACAGAGTTTAATGCAATTTTTTTATTAGAATGATATTTTCAGGCAGGCAAGGTTGAAAAGTAACCCCTGAAAAATAAATATTAATTTTTTCCCTGGCTCCTACACGGTAGGATGTTCCTCTGCCTCATCGTCCCTAAGATCATCCCCTTGGACTGGAGGCTGAACCCGGTGATCGTTCTGGTCCAAGTCGCCCTCACCCTCTTCCCTCTGCTCTGTAGGCTGTTCTTCAGCAGCTCCGGGCCCCTGAGGTGGGAGAATTATGTTTTTAATTTATTTTAAATCTCATCATTAGGAATGTCAAAGTTCATAAGTGTATCAGAATGTCTTGCATGACTCTACAACATTGATGCTCTGACATACTGTAAACGCTGTTATTTTCGCGTGATTAATTTTTCGCGCTGAGAAAGAGACCCCTAAACATATTCGTAGGTTCTTAAATTCGCGTTGCACGCAATTCAGCCCATTCAAAACACACATAAGAAGGCATGCTTATATTTTTGCAGTTTTCAATATTCGCGGACACCGACTTTATTACGAAATCCATGAATATTAAAGCACCGCAAATATTACCACATTTACAATACATGTTTCTCTGGAAATGTACACCATAGGAATGAACTGAAAGAAGGTATGCATTTCTATTTCAGGTATACCAGAACTTTAGGCAGCATGAATAGGAAGGAGTTGATGCACAGGATGCATAGTTTGTTATCAGACATTTGCTTCAGGGTCTATTTTGTCAAAGATATGGCGTTAAGGTCAGGGTTTTGATTTGGATTTTGTGAGGTTTACGGTATAGTGTTTGCTCCAAGGGTTTAAGTACGAATTCCATTTTTGGAGGAATATGTGTCGCAAAACTTCTAAATTAACCGTTCTATTCATCTTCAGTCTCGCCCAGACCTACTCAGTGCAAAGATGCAGGATGCGTAATTAATAAATCTCCTCCATTGAGAACTCGCGAGACAAAAGGTTTCAAATTATATACAAACATATCAATACACTACAGTTGTAAAATTGTATTGTATTTATTTCTGTCAGCTAAAACAACAAGTATACATTTACAATCATAAAGACAATAAAGACACTATGAACATGATGGACAAAGAAAGCGGACAAAATATACAGTTCCTCAGGTAGACAAAGGAACATCCCTTCACTGCTATTATGTAAAAAGTGAATATGCATGTGACACCTGTTCTACACATTTTTACATAATAGCAGTGAAGGGATGTTCCTTTATCTACCTGAGGAACTGTATATTTTGTCCGCTTTCTTTGTCAGTCATGTTCATAGTGAGACTAAATAAAGACATAAAGCATCAAGACTCACACAGGCTCTTACAAAAGATGTACTCACTCACCTTTAATCTCAGCCCAAAGTACTGATGAGCTAGCCTCCTGCCCTGCTCTGCGTGTGTCTTCCGATCCTCCTCAGAGAACTCTCCATCTACCTTCTGGACTGCATCATCCACCAGCCCCAGAATGAGACGTCGAGCGTACAGGGCCACATGCCCAAATGGATCCTGTTTCAGGGTCCATTCCTGTCGTCGGATAGTCTGTTCGGGGGCGGGACCTGGACCAGGGCTTGGACTAGTGCTGTTCCTGCGTGGAGAGAGAGACTAGAGATTTTCAGATGTTTCAGAAGCAAGGTTTTTTTTCTTCTGATATTTCATGCTTTGATGAAAGAGTACAGGCTCATTCAGATATGAGGAAGTAAACCCGGAGGATTTTATTTTAAACGTTAACATTTTTGTCATCAAAGGAGTGAAGTGGAGATGGATGAACTGGATGTTTAGTTTTGTATCATGAAAGCAAATCTTTCCCTCTTTGGTTAGGAACTAATAATCAAAGGGCATTTATAATTTGGAAAAGGAAGATTTATAATTACCATTTATATTTTATAGCATAAATCAAGGCATTATGTCACATAAAATGTTATAAATGTATACAATTGTTTTGGAAGTTGATTACTATTTGATCTTCTATTTCGGTACAGCATGTCTCTCTTTCTTTCTCTGTCTCTCTCTCTTATTCTCACTCACTCACTCAATTTACTTACCACAACTTGAATGCTTTGTTGACAGCCATTCTCTTTCCCTTTGTGTTTCTGTCTGTAACTTTGATGACATGAACTGAAGTCTGGTTCTGTGAAGACAATGAAATATGGAAGATATTGACAAGTCAACTATCCACAGCAAATATTAGGGATTGCTCACAGCTAAAAAGCAGAATCGAGAAGGCATGTTTTGTGCCTTGAGCATTTTATTTCAAGTGGATTCAGCGCCTTACAAATCTCAAATATTATTATTATTATTATTATTATTATTATTATATGGATTTACACAGAAATCTTAAGAAAAAGGGAGTAATCTGAAATTCATATGACTACTTTAAGAAGGAAAAAATGGGAATCATTGCTCCATAAGAGGAATGGTTGGCAACATTAAACTTCTACATCCCAGGGGTTAAACCACTACACAAAATCACACCAACATTCAGGATTAAACACACATGCTGCCTTGGGCTTTGAACCCATAACCTTTGTGCTCTACTCCCTGGAGATCAAACCACTAGACCACATCACACCAACTCACCTCAGCATACAGCATTACATATGTGCCGCCTTGCGTCTGGGCCAGAGCCATGGCTGCGTTGAAAAAGAGTTTGGTGGGGGACCTGGGGGTCCACTGGATAGGGGCGGAGGTGTCCCCCTTACGGGTGGATAGGACCAGGGTGCCGGTGTTGACCGAGAAGACCATGAGCGCCCCCATGAGGGTCAGGTATATGTAGCTTGAGCCAATGGCATCAACGGTGTTGCTCATCTAAAAAGGGATAGGGGAAGAATAGGGCACAGAATTTTAGTATATTAATGAAATTAATGTTTGTGCTTACTCCATGAAGTATATGACACATGCGCAATCTTATTTCTTAACTTCATTTCTTACTTTTTTTCTTTTTTTGTACTAAAGAATTGCCATACTCACAGCTTTCAAGAAGTGTCTGAAAACAGGCCTGTTCTAATTTGTTTTCATATTCCTCTGTGTTTGTAATTAATGTAAGCTTTGTATGATAATGTTATCTTTCGTTGTTTGTAAGTATTTCTGATTTATGCACTTTGTATCTTATGAAATGGCACTTGTTATAAATGTAATATTGTTATTATCATTATTATTAGACAGGGTTTAAATTTGGTCTGCCTTCATGAATACTAGCCTATATCTATGTTGTTTTTTTCTTCTTTTTCCTACACACCTAAACGAGCAGACATGATCCCTGAAGCATCGCCCATATTTTTTAGGATTCAGTTTAAATTAAGTCTGTCTTCATGAATACTAGCCCATATAATATCTATGATTTTTTTCCTTCTATACACCTGAAACGAGCAGACATCATCCTTGAAGCATAGCTCGTATTCTTCAGGATTCAGTTTAAATTTAGTCTGCCTTCATAGAAAACTAGCTTATATCTATGGGTTTTTTCCTTCTATACACCTGAACCGAGCAGACATCATCCCTGAAGCATCACCCATATTCTTCAGGATTCAGTTTAAATTGAGTCTGCCTTCATAGAAAACTAGCCTTTATCTATGTTTCTTTTCCTCTTTTCTACACACCTGAAACGAGCAGACATCATCCCTAAAGCATCGCCCGTATTCTTCAGGATTTAGTTTAAATTTAGTCTGCCTTTATGAGTACCAGCCTACATGTATATCTATGGATTTTTGTTCTTGTTTTTCCTACACACCTGAAACGAGCAGACATCATCCCTAAAGCATCGCTCGTATTCTTCAGGATTCAGCTTAAATTTAGTCCGTCTTCATGAATACTAGCCCATACAATATCTATGTTTTTTTTCCTCCCACACACCTGAAACGAGCAGACATCATCCTTGAAGCATCGCTCGTATTCTTCAGGGGTCAGGATGACATCAATGCGCCTGTCCACCACTTCAAGCCGGCCATCAAGCTTTACAATGACAAAGGTGATGCGACCAGCTGTTCAGAAATGACAAAGCGCAAAAATAATTGAGACATTTTTTATTAAAGTGTAGGATATCAGTTGATAGAAGTACAGTATTTGTATCTGTGGCACCATTTTCATTTCCCCCAGGTCTCTCACATTCTCAAAAGAAAGTAAAATAGTCTGTTTAGAGCCAGAAGGGTGTTATCTTCTGTGTTAAAGTATATGAGTTAATGCCCTTCTGGCTCCAAACAGATGAAATGTATAATATAAAATGTTCTTGTTTTGAATGAAAATTGCAAAAGAAACTACAGGGATGCCAATTTTAAAGCATCGGTCTTACTCCTTAGGTATCAAAATGTTTTCAAACTGACCGTCGATCTTCACTGAATATAAAGGTGATGCTAGGAAAGCATTTATATGCTTGTAACTATTAAATTAACCAGGGGACCAACGGCTTTAAGTCCTCTCTGAGGGACTTGGTTATGAGGATTAATGCATTGCCAAAGGGCACAAGCGCATTGTCTTGGTTTCTAAACTAGGACCTCCCAGTTATGAGACCACTGCTCTACCACTGAGCCATCAGGCTTCCTCTTTATAAGCAAGTAGAACGGACAATATGACTTGTACGATATCATCTCATACAGGTACATGATTTACAAAACATCTGGATGAATCAGATTTGCCTTTTCCCTCTTCCATTCTTAGAACAAAATAAAATAAAATGTTACAAGAAATTCATTGATATGACAAAACATTACAAAATAAAACAAAAGAATTTCCTCATTCATATTTCTTGGGAGTCGAAAGAACAATGCACTTGGCTACCATACCAATCTGATGATGTAGTATATTTAAATATGGGGGCTATATAGCCCGAAACGAAATAAAAACAAACAAAACAAAATAACATGTCTGTTAATGTTTGTTCACACAGTTTTACACAAGAATGAAACAAGATGTACTCACATTTAGGAGGGAAGGGTGAAAACAGGAGCATGAAAACCAGTTCTCTCCCCGTAGCCGATGGGTGACATGCCAGAAACCGACTTGCAGAATGCTACAAGTGAATAGAAACAAGGTCAAAACAGAATCAATCAACCCCCTTCTAGGATACCTTTTCTAGGATTATTGTCAAATGTAAACCTTCGAGAGTAAAATACTTTGTTTTAATGATAAATTGGGCATGAAATATATTCTATTGATATAAACTTCACAGCGCAGGTAACTCTTTGTGTTTTGGGGAGAAAAATGGATAATTTTTTAGTCAAAACAAATTGTCCAACACAATAATTTGTGGTTTCCAATGGCACAAAAGGGTTATATTCTTCATTTACACCCTTTAACAGGGCTGGCAAATTGTAAGTTTATTTCTTCCCCCCCCCCCCACAAAAAAACCACACACAAATAAATACAACAGTATGGTATAGGCTGTATCATTATATGAACAATTTAAAAAGAAAATTCTGTCAATACTCCTAGTAAATTTTCGTCTATTGACCCAGAATATGATAACATACACAAAAGAAAGAGTCCAAGTAAAAAGAAAAAATACAAATAAAATACTAAGGAAGACATTGTCTGTTTGAATCCAGAAGGGCGTTTAATACCTCATTTACTTTAACACAGACTTAATGCCCTTCTGGCTCTAAACATACTGTAATTGTAATTATTGCTATAAGTAGAAAGGGCTTTAAAACAAATCTGATTTAGTGTTATTAGTCCATATATATTCGTTTAAAAGCAAAAGTTTGCAAGTTCTTGGCTACATACTGTAATTGCAATTATTGCCACATGCAGTAAGGGCTATTTTCTAAATGTTATAAGTATTATTAGTCCATATTCAATTAGCATTAGTTGCAAGTCCTTGGCTGCCCGCAAAAAGGCGGCTCCTGCCACTGACGATACATAGCTATTACAGCCTTCTTACAGCAGCTGACAAAGTATGTATACAAATACATGTTTGTTGTGTACAAATGTATGTCGTATTCACCTGTACAGGCTTGTGGAGCTGACTGTAGTGTTTCAACAGTAGCCCTGTAGTCTTCTGCCTCACGATGATGTGGAATGGTGACCCTTTTGCGTCCACGGTGTCCGGTCTGTATACAGTAGTCTGGAACCAGAGAAAGGAGAACATGTCAAGAGGAATTTTTGAGAGAGTAGGGTTAAAACTCGCATTAATTCTAAGCGATATAAGCGATAATGAAAAGTGAAATGGTGACCCTTTTGCGTCCACGGTGTCCGGTCTGTATACAGTATTCTGGAACCAGAGAAAGGAGAACATGTCAGGAGGAATTTGAGAGAGAGTAGGGTTAAAACTTGCATTAATTCGAAGCGATAATGGACAGTGGGATGGCGACACTTTTGCATCCACAGTGTCCGGTCTGTATACAATAGTCTGGAACCAGAGAAAAGAGCTTATTTTTCATCCAGGGCACAGTCTGTATACATACGTCTAAGAAAGAGAAAGGAGCACATGCTGGGATGATATTGAGAGGGAACACATACATATACATATGATTTCAACACACTGATCATTGAGAATAATGGGCTCAAGTATGGAACCCGAGTCGACCTTAGGTTCCTTGCAAGCTCTTTCTTAAGCGAGTACGTCTTACTTAATATGACGTTCTACCGTTCAATGAGAAAGTATATCTCTTTGTGGAAGTAGTAGCTGAAGCTCACATTTTGAAATAGCCATATGAAAGTCATTACATCGAGAGTGAAACGTGTTGGGTGATTTGTACACTTTAACCCTTAATAATAAAGACAAGAATTACCATACCTGGTGGCCAGCTGATCAAATGGAGCCAGACATTATCATTATTATAGAGTTTCAGGGTCCTATTTTAGAATATTTTTAGCTTAAAGCACCTCTGCACTAGATTGGTCAGGAGAGATTAGACCTCCCTACATGGTCACTGACAGGTGGTTATCTCATCCAATCAGCTCTCAATTAACATAAGAAAAAGGGGACCATGGCGGACCAATGGTCACCGATTAGGCATTGTTTACTATATAGAGGGCGCAAGTAGCTATAAGTAGTGCAGTGGGGCTTTAATATTTCATGCAGGTCTGATGTCTCTGTAATATTTGTTGTTTTGTGTTCATGTATATGTTTGTAATATTTGTTGTACTATTTGCAGGGCCCCCAAGTATAACAGTGTTTTAATTTACTGATGGGGATACCCTGGGTAAATAAAACAAAATAAATAAATAAAGGGATTATGTCACATAAAATGTTATAAAGAGGAGAGAAGGGGGGGGGGGGGGGGGAGAGCGAGAGAGGAAGAAAAAAAAGAGGGAGAGAGAGAGCCTGAGAGAGATGGATAGTACATACAAAAGGAAAGGAGAGGAGAAAGAGGGAATTCAAAGAAGAAGAAAAAAAGGAGAATGGGACCTACCTTCCTATCCTGTTTCTTGTTGAAGTCTGTAAACCAAACTTGGTTGATCTTCATATTGCTCCACTCAATCTCTGCATCTTTCCTGTCCTCCTCCAGCTCAATCATCATTCTATCCTTGTTCTTTCCCTTCATCTTCTTCTTCTCCAGGGCATAGTCATCGCTGAAATATATCTAGAGAAATTAGGGGGGGGGTAGAAAAGAAAACATGTTTTATTGGTATCATTATTACGATTATTATCATTATCATCATCATTATCATTATCATCATCATTCTATCCTTGTTCTTTCCCTTCATCTTCTTCTTCTCCAGGGCATAGTCATCACTTAAATATATCAAGACAATTTAGGGAGGGGGTAGAAAAGAAAACATAACGTTCTATTATTATTATTATCATCATTATCATCATTAATATCATTATGTTATTTTTTAATTTGTTTATTATATAAATATTTACATTTTAAATTTATCATCATTACTGTTTGTTTTATATCATTATCATTATTATCATTATTATTTGTTTGGCCTTTAGAATTGAAATTCATAATCGGTGCATTTTCAAGTGCTTTTTTAATAATATGGTCAAAATATGGTCAATATATTTTTGGAATGATGATACTCTAAGTGAGCAAAGTACTCAGTGGTATGGAGTCTATGCCGTCACGTCTATCTGCACACATGTGGCAAACTTTTAGGGTTACTCAAACCTCAATAGCCTCTTCTTTCACATGTCTTGTCTTGCAGACATGTATGCTGGGTATATTTGTTTCTTAAACTTACTGAAATTACACGATTCTTAATCCATAAACTCCCTCAGAACCCAGGCAGCAGTAAGATAATATACACAGAGTGTATGCCATTTCTAACCAGTACTTTTCTATTGGCCCAAACTAACAAAATTAACACAACTTAAAACTAAAAAACAATAATTTTTTCATGAATATATTTACCTCTGGTGTTTCATTGTTCATTGTCGAGTACATCTCATTTGCCATTTCTAACCAGTACTTCTCCATCGGTTCAAACCAACCATAGTGACTGATTTTCCTCCTGTAAAACATAATACAGCATAAACATTTAAGGGATCGTTTTAAAAGGTTAAATCTGAGATGCATGGCCCTCCGTCGGAGCTGCCAACCTTTGGAAGTACAAATTAGTACTCAGGACCTCCAAAATTAGTATTTTACCATCAAAATTAGTATTTTTCAACCGGCCTTCCTTTCACCTATTAAAAACCTATTGATGTCGTAACGCAGCGCAAATGCATACCATAAAGACCATATTTTTGCTGTAATTAGTTTTTTTTAAACATATTCAATTGTACATGTTCATCTATAAACCTTGTTTTAACTGCAAACTCAGTTCTTTTTAGTTCCAAGCTCTTGCTTCAGCCACAAAATCACCTTGAAGATTCACACACAAGTGACTATAAGCCACTCCATATAAAATGATGCACTGAATTCACAATATTGCTCTTGTAAAAATCTGCAATAATGTAGTACAGCAGAGATGCCAACCTCTTGACACAAAAAAACAGACTGAGTATCCTACAAAATCAGATTTTCACGAAAACTCGACACTACCAATGGCCGGTTGGCCCCGGGCCAGTAAAATTTCAGAAAAATGTGATACTGGTACGTACAGTCAAGTAAAATGTTTGCTCTTTCATTAAAATTTTAAAAGAAAATTGTAAAGCAAAGTTTTTTTTTTTTTTAAATCGTATTTTAAGAGGTGATATCGTATTATCGTATTCCACTCTTATTATCGTACTAAATACGATTAAATCGTACTGGTTGGCACCTCTGCTACGTGTTATCAGTGTCTGTGATATGGTGTAATATTGAAGCCCTAAAAGAATTGCGCTTCAAAATGATCAAAGAGTGCTTCAAAAATGTAAAAATCTTTGAGTGACCGGTTTTACCATACTCGTTTTCTCCAATAGACTGTAGTGTTATCAAAACCGTTTGGCAAACTGTTTTTAAAATTTGTAATTCCAATCATAAATATCTTGATAATCAGACAGGCGATCGGCTTGTAAAGGTCACAGGGTTCCTGACTGACCTAAAGGTTTATAATTATCATTGCAGCATGAGCTAAACCCAGGATTTTGTTTCAGAATCTGAGACGAAGTTACCGGATCCCTTTAATGATCATAATTTTGTAAAATTTGTATATCACATTACATAAAAATAGGGTATTTCTACAGATAGCATCCTAACAGCAATGAAGCTATCATGTGACAATCAACAGACTATATCAAAAGGAAGTTTACAAATAAAACAATTAAAAAAAATTGTCCTTCTTTTTCTCACCTGGTGTATTTCCAGATGAAGATATAACCTTTGACATCCACAGAAATCATGTTTCCATAGTTACCGACGTATCCCAGATAGATGACGGCATGCTTGTGTGCCCGGAAGAGTTCCACGGGGATGTCTTGACCGATCGTGTCCCCTGCTCCTTGAACCTGGGGTCACAAAGAATAATAATTGTATTTATTGGTATATAATGATCGACCAGCAGCACAAGGCTGAAAGGATCATTTTACAAAGGTACAGCGATGTATATATATATATATATATACATGTACAATACCATTACAAAACATAGTAAATAAATCAGTAACATAATGACAATACAGAAGAATTACATTGCGTTCGTTTATGTACATTATATAACCTGTATATAAAGATCACTCAAGGGTGAAAAGGAAAGTGGTCCTTATATGCAGGTGGTCTTAATGTTCAGGTTCCTTACCTACAGGTTTCTATGAGAAACGATTGTCAAGGGAAACAAAAAAATATGGTCTTTATATACAGGTGGTCGCTAAAGCAGGTTTCACTGTAATAATAATATTCTGTTCTTGTGTAGCACACATCATGTTATGATAAGATGTTCCTATGCGCTTCCAAAGAGCTTTGGGGATATCAAACTGTCCTTAGAAGAGACATACCCATCAGTGAAGTACACTGTATGTAGGGCGCTTGTGAGAAAAACAGAAATTATTGATATATTTTTTGCACGACAAACAGGGGAGTTGTGCATGAATACGGTTTGATTTATTTCAAACTTCCGCCATTCTGTTTCTCTTATTTTCTACTTTCATACAAATAAGTTATTGCAAAGGTTGGATTGCCCTTTAATCATAGGTAACATTAATAATTTAGGGCAATGGACAAAGTAATCAGTTCACAAGGTTAAAGACATCAAGATTACTAAGAATGATAAACACTATATAAATATTCCTCTAAATCAATATATCTATGCATAATTGAATTGAATTCGCATTTATTTCATTCTCGATTAAAAATTACATTGATACAAAATTATTCATGATCAAATTTAGAAATGAAATGGGGAACTACTTTAAATAAAGCCCTTAGGCCTTGTACATGCATAGTTCCCAAAGCATTCATAGCATAATGTAAAGCAAAGATTTAAAAAAAACATAGGCATTTTTTTAAAATTCAAACAAAGTAAAGTATACATTTCATTAATACAAAATTGCAGGCATAAAGAATACCATTTCACCTGAAATTTGGAGTAGGAAACACAATGTTCTCCTTACTTCCAAATTGTTCCGTCTATGAAAGGTTCTGCATATAGAAGCATCACACACTAAACTACATTCCATACTCACTGTAGGAAACATGACATTCTCTGTATTCTCAAAGCTTTCTGAAGTCTCTGTTATCTGGTGTTCTATATTGCACTTATAAATGTCTCCACTCTCAAAGCTCACAACGAGACTATTCTGTAGAAAAGAATCATACAGATAATATATTTGTTATCAATATATCACAGAGTACCCAGCAAGGGAACAGCTAAGGTACATTATTGTTATTTTTTCATAAATTTTATTGAAAGGATAGAGAAATTATATAAAAGGGTAACTTATCAGTGTTAGGTCAAACAGGTGTCATGTTGATGATGTCAGAGAAAGGTCAAATCTTTTTAACATGTTTTTCTTTTACCGCAATATGTCTGTATACTTGTTTTTGGGGTCACACTATTATGTTAATGTGATATTGTTCATGCAGTGCGTGTTTAGTTTGCATCTCCCTGAACAAAGTTTGCAGCCAATCATTAAGCTGTATATGATGCGGAAAACCACTTGGAAAAAAATAAACAACATGAGCATAGTTCTTTTACATTTCTGTATCTTACAGCAAACAGATATTATAAGGCCTTCGTTTTATGCACCTTTCTTTTCAACACCATGTGCCATTCAAAGTTCATTTACACATAACATATAGTTTTTATTTTGCTTTAGCTGTCTTTTTAAGATCATGTAAGTACAAGGCTTTAGACACATATAATTGATCTACTATACAAACAAATTATCAGTTTGGAGCAATAAAGGCTTTAAATAGTACACTTAATTTAAAGCAGTGGACAAATACATAATAAGTATATGAAATAATTAAAGAAGTGGAAGCAGCAAGTAGGTCAGGGTGCACAAAAGTAGAATGCAACAATGTTGCCTGGAGGCACTGGCTACTCCCATTTAATGACTTTTTAAACAAATTATCAGTTTAGAGCAATAAAGACTTTAAAACAGAGTTAAAGCCCTAGCTTGTTGCTCCTATATTTACCTGGGATCCAATGAGGGTGTGTGAGGGATGAAACGCAGTCACGATGGGTGTCTGGGACTCTGTCTGAGCTACACTGCGGGCTAGAGGACCTGTGAAGGTATGATGATACGGGTTGTAAGAAGATGAAGGACTGAATGTGGAAAGGAGGTAGAGGAAAGGGAAGGAGAGGGGGAGAGGTAGAGAGGGAGAGGGGGGAAAGGAGAGAAAGGAGGAGAAAGAGGGAAAGAGGAGAGAATGGGGAGAAAGGGTGAGAGAGAGAGAGAGAGGAAGAAAAAGAAAAAGAGAAGACATGGATTACACATACACAAGGAAAAGGAGAGGTAGAGAAGAAAAAATTCAACAAAAAACAGAGAATCGGACAGATGAAAAGAAAGACAGAATATAGAGTAGGGAAGAACAGCAATGCAGAAAACTCTAATTCACAGCCTTTCAGCAACATAAATACAATGACCAATTTATTCAAACCCTATGTCCATGAATATGCTCTTATACAAGGGAAAGAACATCTGCACATTTCTATTTAAACTTGCCTATTCTACCAGCAGAGTATCCTTATGCAATAACATGTTCCTCTAAACACTAATGAATGCACCGACACACTGAATTACTTTTAGTCAGCACACCTATCCTTCTCAAGCAAAAGTACACTCACCTTCTTGGAAGTCAAAGTCTTCTGCATCAGGGTCAAGGGCCAGGAGAAGGGTCAACTGCGAGGGCACTATCTCATCGTTAGAGTCTTTAAACTCGAGACTTCTGCTCTCTTTGGTGTTGGAGCCACCAGGGTGCAATGACCACATGAAGACAGACCCCTGTATACAAATATAACAAACCAAAATCATAGAGATCAGGGAACAAGATCAACTATGACACATAGTTGTTGGTTCTCATTGGGGATTTGACAAGCTCTGGGAGTTTACCCAATAATATCTTTTGTTTTATAAATGTAATGCTTCCTGGGAGAAAATTCAATTGTTTAACTGGGTGTTAGCCAGAAATATGTTTAGTTCACAGATCGATCAATCAAATCTTATTTACTGGGTGTTATAGCCACAACATTTTTTTGTATTTTCTTCTGTTTTGTGATCACTTAATGTATATTTGTCATTGTACACTGCTATGTATAATCCTGCTGTGACATGATCTTTATTATTGTTCAACCAATGGAAAAAGAATCTCTGATGTATGACAGATGAATCTTTGAAGCTTTGTTTAGATTTGACTATTAATGTTATGAGCTTCACATTTCTGCATCCTGTAACACAGAGCTCTGTGAATGCAGATAGGACCTTTGTCGCGTGCAGTTGCCATGCATAGACACGCAATAAAAAGCACAGGTTTTGGGGGAGTTTTTTGGATCAGTCTACTGCATCATATCTAAAGCAGCCTTAACAGATATTTACTTTTACGGCCAACAGGTCTTTTGGAACACACACATCCTCCATCCACTTCAAAATAGAAGTCTGTAAGGATAATTCATCATCACTATTTAAGGACCCTAAGGATGACAGAATGGTTTACAAGTCTTTTGTAGAATTTTTTTGGTGGAATATCAAATTTCGCTGCTGCTTCATGCAAGATTTGTACACACAACTGGTAATTCTTTGATAATTTAAACAAGCCTTAACGGATATTATTAACCACTGAGACTTTACTGCCCACAGGTCTTACAGAACGCACACATCCTCCATCCACTTTAAAATAGAAGTCTGTAAGGAAAATTCATCATCACTATTTCAGGACCCCAAGGATGGCAGAATGGTTTACAAGTCTTTTGTAGAAAGTTTTTGGTGGGAGACCAACTTTTGCTGCTGCAGCTTGGATCATGCAAGATATGTAAACACAAATGGCAATTTCTCGATAATTCCACTGCACATGGAAAATGCAATGTCCATTAAAAAGTAGGAAAATAGAGCTAGCGGACATCTTACAATGCAATATGAAAACTATGGCAAAGTGTAGGGTGGCATAACCAATCATATTTCAAAACCTACCGATTCATTGAGACTGATGATCCGATTGCTGTCGAGGCTCCATGAGATCTGCATGACTCCATCCGAAGAGGCGCCCTCATTCTTTATGTAGCGGACAGGATTGGAGGAGTCGTACCAAAGATCAAAGATAAATATATCACCTGGGGATGGGCAAACACAAGAAATTACATTCAGATGATGTTTGAAGGTTTGCATGGTGGTATGAATAATCACGGAAGAGGTTTACGGTACACCATGTGTAAAGTCCTCGAGGGACTGAGGAAAGTAGATAGAGAATAGAGGTGAGATGAAAGGCGAGAAAGTGGAGGTTTAGAAGGAAGAGTATCTTTCGGAAGTGAGTTTAGTGAGTTTAAACTCACTTCCGAAAGATACTCTTCCTTCTAAACCTCCACTTTCTCGCCTTTCATCTCACCTCTATTCTCTATCTACTTTCCTCAGTCCCTCGAGGACTTTACACATGGTGTACCGTAAACCTCTTCCGGGAAATTACATTCAATCCTCCAATTCTTGTATTCTACAATTGTGAAAGTTTACCAAAAGTGAGCAATGCTTTAATACTTCCCAAATAATTGCTCTTCTTTAACTATGCTTAACATAACTAGATAAGACTTGGAAATTTTAAGCCCTTTTTTACGATACTAAGTATTTTTATTTACTCAATTTTATGTACTGAAATTATTGTAAAATGGAAATTAGTTTCCTTCTCAGATTTCTTATGTCAGGGTTGACTTCCCCTTTAAACCTACCTCTGACGGTACCCATAGCTATCATTCTCTGCATAGGTGAGACTGCCATTGTTAAGACACCAGAAACTCTTTTCGTCACATGCATGATGGATGGATGAATCGTCATGAGATCAGGCTAGTTCACAGGACAAGAAACGAAAAGAAAGAAAAATGGCAACAAACAAATGCTCAGTCAGTATAATGTAGAAATCCCAAAATCAGTCATGTGTTTTTTGATGTTCACATTATATATTGCTTTCAAATTGCTAAAGAATTAACATGTTCTGCAGGTTATCATACTACACTGTTGCCCATAAAGTTGGAATAGTATTTTTCTTGCTTCTTTTCATGAGGTGATTGTGACAATATGGATTACTCTTGATAGATAAATTTTAGATCTTCTCAGAACTTAAGAGTCATAGAGATTCTGAGAAGTTCTGAGAAGATATAAATAAACTATACTGTCACAATCATTTCATGGACAGAGGTTCGAGAAAAAAAAATCTATCTTTATGGGCAACAGCGTATATTTACATGAATTCCCTTTCCCCCAAATACTGTGGAATTTCATTCAGGAGGCTTACTATTTGAGCAGTAATCAAACCAAGAACGGCCCTACTTCTTCTTCTGTTTCTTTGAATTGTGCATGTAATGGAAACCACTTAATATATTGATTCCTTAGGACTGTAAATTCTTCAATCAATTATGAAATATTAATTCTGTAAAGTTCTTCAATCAATTTCAATTACAATTGTTAATCTAATTTTATTGTCCAATTGAAATTTGCTTCAACTTTTACATTCAACTTTACATAACATAACATATACAGACACGTGGCATAGATAGATTTTATAACATGATAAATAGACACAGTTGTCAGTATTATACAGGGAGAAAATATCAATATGTTTCCTTTGCATATTGATTTCCATCATTTACTGTATACCTCATTTACAGTTGTATCACTTCTGAAACTGCTAAAGTCAACTCCTTATATCAACCCAAGGCCTTGACTACAACAATGTTTCTTCAGCAAACTCCCCGTTTCCCCTGACAACCATGATAAAATTCTACGTGCCAATGTTCTTTCTCCCTTTTCACTCCTAACATTGCAATAGTATACTACTGGTGTGTTTGATGAACCAATGAACATCCCCAAATTGCCGATGTGAGATGCTTGTAGGATACTTTACAGGACAGAATGGGCACTTTTTTGAAAATGGCACACACACAACAAAAATAAGAAATACAACTAAATCGTACTGGTTAGCAGGTCTGCCTCCACTGTTACCCCTGACAAACATGATAAAGATTCTACCTGCCAATGCTCTTTCTCCCGTTTGATGTAGTTCTTGAGGGAAGGTGTGAACCGTTTCTCCGTCCAGAGCTGGACAGGAACAAGTCTGGCCATGCTGAGCTTGGTGCTATCATGGTCAGCGCTAATCCCAGACCTAGGAGATTTAATGTCAGTAGTTATTAAAGAGATGATCAGTACTAAAAAAATCGAGAGATAGCAATGAAAACAGACATACTATAAGTCTTTCGTCTTGCTCATCAGAGCTAGTTGCTAAATAAGCTTTTCCTTTATTGTCTTGATTTTGGCTTTTTGTTATTTGTGCAATTTACTCTGATGAGGGCAAGACAAAAAGCATTAGTATGTCAGTTTTCGTTGCTATTTTAACTATTTATTGTAGGTTAGCTGGGCTGAAAACGCTGTTCACTAACTTAAAAACACTAACTTAAAGGGTTTTTCCATTTCACAAACTAAAAACATTGAATACATATATGAAATATAGATATATAGATATATTTATTAATAAATAAATGGGGCTCTATTTATTATATGTAACTGTGGTGAATTTTCTTCATTTGGTACCGATACTCTGTGATGTGAGATAGATGACACTGTTGTTGTTTTGTGACATCGCCTAGTATTGACAGGCTAATGATTAAGGTCATTACGTATCTTTGAAAACATATTTCTTACTGCAGTGCAAACAAATATCAGGTGAGGGATATAAAACAAAGAAACACTATATTTATGCAAGACACTTGATTGATCCATGGGGTCTGCATCCTTTATGAAGAATAGCCATTATATTCGCCTTGACCCCATATATTTATCTAGAGTCACTAAAGGCATTGTATAAAGGAGGTATGAATGAGCATTATGTTCCTAAATAGTAATACAGTCAAACATGCTTTAGGGACCACATTTTTAGTTTCCCTTGAAAACTGTTTCTCATTGAAACATGTACTAAAGGAACCTGTCTACAAAGACCACCTTGTTTCCCTTGGGCGGTCGCTGTAGACAGGTTTGACTGTACAATATTGTAAGGAGCCACTTGAAATACTCACATGACGCTGTCATTCTCCGAGTCTACGTAGTGAACAGTTTGGGTATGCTTCCAAACAGTGGACCTGTGATAAATGAAACCAGTGACAGATAATGTTATTTCAATTCATTTCACAAATTGTATTTCCGAATTAGAATAAGAGGATAGTTGTATTATACATACTTCTGTTTACTGTGCCCCTGTGGCAAGTGCTCTGCGGTCAATTCCCTACACTAACCACATTCCTAACTTCCAACCCTGGACCAAACACTATACGTCACCCTTACCCTAAACTTAATTGGCCTAAAACCCAGGTGCACCCCTAATCCTCTATCTTTGAAGAAATAAAGCCTGCAGCAATTTTCAGATCAGACAATTGCCTTACCTTTTCTTTCGTCTCTCCTTGCACATGTGGAAGTAGGTCGCTGTGATAAGGTCATAGGCAGGGTCATCGTCCTTTCTGCCTGCTTGATTGTTTGTTGCGATAGTCTATCAGAAACAAAATTGACTATTTAATGATTATGGAAAATTATTCATTTCGTAAAAGGTGAAATCCGGGGAACATTTAAATATAAGTTTCCTCAATCACTTTATGCCCACACAAACTTTGTAGGGAAGGAAATTACTGGTAAAATTATTAAAGAGTACCCCACCTTACATTCTTATATCTTATAACACAAGTAACTGTAAGTATGTTTCATTCATTGCCATTCAATGCATGTATGTTTTATTTTATTCTATTCATTTAATCGTTCTGGTATCCGACTTTGCCCCACCCCAACCCGCCTTCCACGATTCAGATATTCATTTGTACCCGACTCTGTTCTTAAATTCAACTCACAGGTCAAACATTAAACTTCTGCGTCGGAAATTGATTACTACTGAAACTATTATGATTTGAAATACCAATGACCAAGGCTTAATTTTGAAACTCATGATTTGAAGTACCAATGACCATTTTTGTCGCTTCATTATCTTTTGCATGTATTTGTTCCTTATTTCATCTATTTCATTCTATAAACGTGATGTATTTATATCTTTTAGTCACATATTTTCTTGAATATTACTGTAAAGCCAGTGGAAAACAAATTTCTATGTAACTTGTTTGCAAAGACCAAATAAAATATCTTGTATCTTATATCTTCTTTGTTGTACCTGACTGCTAAAAAAGCATGTGTATGCTTGTAGGGAAGCAACCAGGGGACCAACGGCTTAAGGTCCTCTCCAGGGGACTTGGTAAGAAGGATTAATGCCTTACCAAAAGGCACTAGCGCATCGACTTAGTTTAAAACCCGGGACCTCCCGGTTACAAGACCACTGCTCTATCACTGAAACCATCATGCTATTCATTTAACAACAGTTAACTGTGTCATGTGTTAACAAACCTCACATCATACTTTTTTTCTGAATGTGAATGGTAATAAAAATCTGGATTTGGTGTTACCTCTGCTGAGTTGATGATGAGTCTCTGAATTGAAGATTTCACATAGTCCTCTGTGCTGACCCATTCCTGCACCGTCTCCAGGCACATCTTAGCCGTCATCTACCAAAGCAGAAACCATACACATGTAATCAGACCTCTCACAAGTGTACAACAAAGATAATATGTACATTGAAAATAATATCGCTAGTGATATTTGTTTGTCTCGCAATATATGGTCAACAAGGGATCTAAAAGATCACAACGTTTTCTGTGCCGCTGCTACACCTCGTCAGGTGATAGAATATATTATATACCTCACTTAAGTAATCCAGCAATCTGATTGGTCGAAATTGCATTCATAAACTTTAACTGTTCCCGAAAATTCGCAGTAACCATGGTTAAAACAGACCTATTTTTCCAATAACCATGGTTATTGGGAAAATAGGTCAGTCTCCATGGTTACCCCATAGGTTTACATGTTTAAAAATGGTTTGAGCGATCGAGGATACCGTACGTGTGCGAAAAATTGGTCGGTATTTTCATACAAGACAAGACAATTCCAAACAAGACAAAAATGGCTCAAGAATCTCTCCCAAGATTTCAACTTATCAAATGCAAGACTCGCTGACAGCAAGAACAACAAAAAGGGTACGTGAAATTATCCATAAACATGTTCGTTTAGTTGCTGAAAAAGCATAGACGTATAGACAGAGCTGCCAACCTCCAGAACAGAAAATCAGTAATCACAAGGCTCAAAATCAGTAATTTTGGGTATAAATCAGTAATTTCCTATGCGGCGCTATGACTCTAATAAAAACGGCACGCCAACATTGCACAGACACATGATTATCAGAAATTTTTGATGATTTTACTCACAAAAAGTTGTTAAATAATGAGTTTCATATCATCACAACACAGTCTTCTAGGAAAAATGGGGGAAAAAAAGAATATATAAAAAAAAAAAAAAAAAAAAAAAAAAAAAAAAAAAAAAAAAAAAAAAAAGTTGGCAGCTCTGTATAGACTCTAGACGAAAATAGATCTAGTTGTCAGGGTGTGATCGCGCACCCGATGTTGTGTGTTAAAATTATTCCCATAGAGATTGTACGCAATGCAGTCCATATGCAGTCTACGTGCATTCTGCGACCATGCAAAAAAGGTCAATTTTTTTTTCAATTCGAGATTCAAACCTTTATAATCTGTTGTGATCCTGAAGGTGATACTCAATAAGTGAGGTGTCATATGAAAGCGCAGGTTCTTCTCCATATTCCCCACTGGGCCGGCCCACCCCCAAAATTGTAAAAATATCTTGCTTAGACTAGAATCTAGATCTAGTCTACTCTCAAAGATACGAAAATAGATCTAGTTGTCAGGGTGATCGCGCACCCGATGCATGTTGTGTGTTAAAATTATTCCCATAGAGATTGTACGCAATGCAGTCCGTCCCTATGCAGTCTACGTGCATTCCGCGACCATGCAAAAAAGGTCAAGTTTTTTTTTTCAATTCGAGATTCAAACCTTTATAATCTGTTGTGATCCTGAAGGTGATACTCAATAAGTGAGGTGTCATATGAAAGCGCAGGTTCTTCTCCATATTCCCCACAGGGCCGGCCCACCCCCAAAATTGTAAAAATATCTTGCTTAGACTAGAATCTAGATCTAGTCTACTCTCAAAGATACACTCGTAAAAAAAACAACCGTGCAGATAAACTAGAGAAATGCCAAGGTGGTGTCATTAGTTGACTCTTGTTTTCGGCATATAAAAGTATTAATGACTGCTTTAATATTCAAGAAATAGTTGTTTTTATACGCTCTCGGGAAGGTTACAATTGGGCTATTGCCCTCGGCACGCCTCGGTCAATAGCACAATTCTAACCTTCCCGAGAGCGTATAAAAACAACTATTTCTCTCAAAGAAGTCATTAATACTATATTGTAAGCATATTGTCCGTTATTGTTCTAATTATTTGACCACCAGTCCACCCAGTCCATCCGTAGAGTATAAATAGAGGCTTGCTTACAATATATTTTATCACCTGACGAAGTGTAGCAGCGGCACGCGAAACATCGTGATCTTTTAGATCCCTCGTTGACCATACATTGCGAGACAGACGAATGTCACTAGCGATATTATTTTCGATACTAAAACCGCAATGAGTAATACATTTAGCATTAAAGATAATATAGCATGGGGGAATTTGATTGATTGATTATTTAAAGGTTTAGTTTACCTGACTGCAAAGGAAGTAAGTGTATATTTGTAGATAAGCATGCAACCAGGGCAGTGTTTCACAAAACCGTCATAAGTAGGCCGAAAACCGATTGAAATGCATCAAACATGATTCAATTGGATGTTGGTGAACTTGTACTTATGATGGTTTCGTAAAACGATGCTTAGGGGACTTCTGAATTAAGTCCTGTCTGTGGCACTCGGTAATGAGGACTACTGCCTTACCAAAGGTCACAACATGGTTTCCAGCCAAGGACCTTCTAGAGAGACCGCTGCTCTAACACTGAGCCATCATTCTGCCTTACAGTAAAATTACTTAGTCAGATTATTGCTGACAAGGGTACTGACATTGGAAGTAAATGAGCAGATGAACCAAACTGCTTTGGTTTCCCTAAACCGCCCCCCTGGGATGCTCCAATCGCAAATTTCACTCAAATTGAATCAAAGATAACAAATTTTTGGTGAGAATCTTGATTACCTGAAGGAATATCTCCTCTGATATGAGTTGCATGGCTCTCTCCTTGCTCTGGAAATTCTGAGATGAATCATAGTCTTTCTCTGCTGCTGCTAGAAGCAACCTGAAGGCAAGCAATAGGTGGAGATAAGAGATGTCATATTAAGTAATATTCAAGATTACAAAAAGCAAGGCAGCAATCTAAAATAACAAAAGGGAAAGACATATTGTATTTCATGCGGGACTTTAGAACTACTGTGAACTACCACTCCAAGATACTCAGATACTTCTTGAAATACTACCCCCTATGAAAATTATTGTCAGACAAAAGACATGTTCCCTTTGCAGGTTCCGAAAGGGGGAAGTGATCTGAAAGTTTGTCCTGGGGTTTATTGTAGTTTGGAGGGTGGGAGATAGTTGTCCAGTTGTAGCACGGTAGCAAAAATGAATCTCTACTCTCCATGTCTTTTTCCTCTACATTCAACTTCCTGTCAATGTTTTGGTTTTACAAACTTATTCAACAAGTGCCTTTATAAGTCTCATATATCCTCATTATTAAAACTCAACTACTTCATACTTAAATTCATATTCCAATCAAAATTGTTGAAGCATGCACTCACCTGGTCATATCATTTTTCTTCTTTGACTTTGCCCTGTCGCTGCATTTATCCACTACTTCATTCACCACATCTACAAGAATATCCCGGATCTGAAAAATCAAAATCAAAACCATGTTCAATAATAAAGAGGTTTGAATACTTATTTCACTTGTTTTCTCTGAGAAAAAAAAACAATCAGGTGTCCTACTCATTACTGAATGAACAAAATGCTTCATGTATCAAAAGATTATTTAATTTTTCCTGGGTAAAACCAATTACCCCTCTTCTATTGCTAGCATCAGCCCCCCCCCCCCCCCCCCCAAACAGGAAAGAACAAGAAAAGGAATACTATCCGACGTTTCTCCACTCTGTAAAAGGTTACCAGAAATAAAACTGTCAACAAGTTCCTTTATACATAGTTAATAAAAAAAAAATTGCATAAATGTGATTAAGTAAAGCCTTCACTAAAACAATGTTTTTCTATCTAATAGCAAAATATTGTAAACTGAATTCACCATATAGTACTGTATCGCCTGTGTTGTTTCATAAGAGTGCTTGGAAGACTGTGAGACAGCTGTGTCCAACTCCCTCTTGTCTCTCTCAAGGTCATTTCTAGATGATTAAAAGAGAAGAAATAAGAGGGGAAATACCCTGATCCTAATAAGAAATTTGAAGGATTTCCATGGCCAAATAGGACATCTATGAATAAAATTGATTACTAGATAGAAAATGTCTCTAATAAAATAAGATCTATTGCTAATATCCCAGTTACACCGATGTGACCGACACCATACCAACAAATAATATATTACCCTCTAATGGCCAAAAATTGTTTGGTGTGAAATCGATTTGGAGTTGGGTTTGCCGATGTGATGAAGCCAGTCTTGGGAAATTTGAACACTTTGTGTTTAGTTTGATAGCTTCAATTCAATTGTTAGAGCAAAGATAAGCCATTAGATCAGAAGTTTTACACTGCTTTTCACGACGATGGAAGTAAATTATTCTGAATAAAATATCAACATTTCCCCCCATAATCAATTTCCTGGGGCAACACATTAATACTTTAAAAGCAATTTCATGAAATATATTCTTGAGAAGGATAAAAGATTGTGATGGTAATCACTAGAATTTTTGCATCATAGGCCAGATAATAACACAGTGAAACCTGTACATATAAAGATCGCTTAAGTGAAACATGAAAAGTGGTCTTTATAGGTAGGTGGTGTTAACAGGTGGTATTTATGTACAGGTTCATTCAGTACAGGTTTCAATGACAAAATATATTCAAGAGAAACAATAAATGTGGTCTTTATAGACAGGTGGTTGCTAAAGCAGGTTTGACTGTAGCTAGTAAACAGACCTTACAGTAGCTTACCTCATTTTTCTCAGGTTTGCAAGAATGCGTTGCTGCATCTCTTCAGGAGTTTCTTCGTGATCGCCAACCCGCGAGGAGGTGGGCGTGTGGATCGGATCTGGTTTGATAAAGATTCAAGATTTGTAGCAGCGATAGTTTATCTTTCATTATTTATTTAGGCCCTATAAGTTTATGCTTCCACAAGGTTCATCACTGGTTTCCATGCAGGAACAGAGCATAAATTAACAAGAGGACACAGTTTTTATCCATGATACCCTAAGCAAAGTCACCCGACATTTCATCATGGCTTCATGTCAACAAAGGTATAAGTTCAGTGTTTAAGCTGCACTTAAAGTTAGGCTAAGGGTTGGAGATAGTTATGGTATTAGGTCCAGGTTTAATCATAGTTCAGAAATTGGTTGGTTTGGATATTGACTGCGAAGCAACTGTCACTGGATTGTGGCATTCAGAAAACAAAATTAGCAATCGCAATAAAGATAGCCAAAGAATTGTTCTGACGGGGTATTTTCAGCACAATATGAATAACACTCATCAATCAGTATGACATTTGAATCTTAAAGATGTTCATGCGGTATGTAGTCGTTGGTGAGGTAGGCAACTTGGAGATCACTACATAACACTGAGCTAACAGGTATTACGCTCCCATGCGTAAGTCCGTGTGCTGCCCTCTATATATACCCACGCTTGAGCAAGTTTAACTTTCACTCACGTAAAGGAGGTGACGGGATGTTCCATCTTTTCCTTGCTTCCTCCAGCTTCTGTTCCTCCTCCTCCAGCTTGAGTCTCTCTTTTGTCAGCTTCTCGATCTGTTTCTTGGTCCATGCCTGCTCTTTGGCGTAAGACTCTTGCCTCTGGACCAGCTGCCTTTCCAACTTCAGGTCGTTCTGCTTGGAGCTCAGGTCGGGCGTCTTTGGCACTGTACATAGAAATTATTTATTTCACAGTTTTCATAGTGGTCAGTGTTTACACAATTTCTTTTCAAACTTTTACTAATTAGAGTCTTTTGACAGATATACCAGTTGAGTTGGTAACCAAGACAATATGGAGACCATACATGTGACATAAACTACAAAATGAATGATATTTTACAAGGACCACATTAAATACGCTCAAAGTAGATATGGAATGTGTAGACTAATTCATTCATATGCACTATGTCACTATGGCTCTTTGTAGCATTTTGAGAATAACTTTGTCTCTGGGCCTTGCCTTGCCCCCCCCCCCCCCCAATAAAAATACATCACTACAAATTAATCTATCTTTCTTTTTACCATTTTGAGGTCAAATTTAACCCAAGGCATGTCTCTACTTTCCCTCCCCCTTATTTTTGAAATTTGTATTATGACCATCATATTAAAAACTCACTGATCCATTTTCTTGGCCTGGCTGCATCCCCTTTAAGGGACCCTCCACTGGAGGTCAGGTGGGGTGACCTGCGTTGACCCCCGAGGTCAGGGTTGGTGGCTTTCAGGGCCTGCAGAACTTTGGCTTGACCCTGGATCTGTTCACTGATGGTCTGTTTAGGGTTGTAGCCATAGTAACCATCCTCCATCTTCCTCCGGTGCTATGAGATGGTGTTTGTTGGAGTCATCTTGTTTGGTGGTTGTCTCCAATGTGAGCAGAGTATTGGTCTACCAACAAATTTCAAATCTAGGTAAAATAAAAAATGTGGACAATGAGTGCAGAGAAAGTGAAACTGAAGATCTGATAATTTATGAAGTGTAATGTGCAAAATATAATTCGCACATTTCAATAAGAATGTGGCGAGAGCAAGAGTGCAAATCTTAAATTAATGTAGATCTATTGCTATATATATATATATATATATATACAACTATAATTTCTTTTGTTAATTTTCTTTCTATGAAACAGTAACAAAGTGTAGATCTCCTTCCATGATTTTCAAAAAACAAATTAATTCTGGAACAAATTGTCTAGGACTAGGCTTAGAAATCTACAAAATCTAGGCCTAGTCCTAGTCTAGATCTAATCCAACTTTTTAAAAAAAATGGACTTAGGCCCTTAACTTCTTTAATATGCAGTAATCGGCATAGCTAACCAGTTTTCTGCCGCATGTACAAAGTCAATAGGAAGCATGCGCGCGCGTCTTGCGTTTCCGCGCTGATCTATAGCACTAGCAGGCGGAGCAGGTATCCAACGCCAGAGCTCGACAGGCCGAAAACTAGTACTGCGGTGATCGGAAATTGGAATCTGAATTAGAGTAAAGGAGCCGGTTTTCGGCCACTTAAGACAAAATCCTATTTGTTGGGACTCTTTACTTCCTATTTATTATCATTTCTTGTTCAAATCATGAAGCAAATATTGTTATTATTTAAACAAAAAAGGAACCCAGAAAAAAATCACGAATTGCCATGACAATATTCATTTCAATTTTCACTGTTTTGGAGCCAGTTATCGGCATAGCGAACCAGTTTTCGGACGCATGTACAAAGTCAATAGGAAGCGCTCGCGCACGCCGTGCGTTTCCGAGCTGATGTATAGCACAAGCGGGCGGAGCAGGTATCCCACGCCGGAGCTCCCGGGTGCTCGCCTGGCCGAAGACAGGCACAGCGGTGATCGGAAGTTGGAATCTGAATTAGACAGACATATCGTGTGTGCGTGGCGGGGTCCAGCTGCATTGATTTAATACATGCAATGAGATACTTTTGAGCTTGCGACTAACACAAAATCGGGCTCTAAATCTGAAAAATACTTGAAATAAAGCTCATTTTATGGTACCCATATTTCTTACATACACGCGTAAGAAACTCGATTTTTCAGATTTGGGTAGCGGACCGCCGATTACATCGCTAAAAGTAAAATGTGATATTTTAGGATATATTTTTCATTGCAAATGTGGTTCTTCAGTGACACTGGCATGGTATGGTATGTGTGGGACATGTGTTGTGCTATTATGCCATGTATTTTAATGTGATGTTACCATCCATCCAACCAATCGGCCGAAAACTGGAGCTGTCCGATTACCCCCTCCTTTACTCTAGACAGAGATATCGTGTGTGCGTTGCGGTGTCTGGCTGCATTGATTTAATACATGCGGTGAGATACTTTTGAGCTTGCGACTAACACAAAATCGGGCTCTAAATCTGAAAAATACTTGAAATAAAGCTCATTTTATGGTACCCATATTTCTTACATACACGCGTAAGAAACTCGATTTTTCAGATTTGGGTAGTGGGACCGCCGATTACATCGCTAAAATGTGATATTTTAGGATATAGGTCTATTTTCCATTGCAAATGTGGTTCTTCAGTGACACTGGCATGGTATGGTATGTCATGATGTGTGGGACATGTGTTGTGATATTATGCCATGTATTTTAATGTGATTTTACCATCCATCCAACCAATCGGCCGAAAACTGGAGCTGTCCGATTACCGGCTCCCTTTACTCTATTTTCCATTGCAAATGTGGTTCTTCAGTGACTCTGGCATGGTAATATGTGTGGGATATGTGATATGCTAGGTCTAGATCTACTATCATGGAAGTTTGGGGGCGGAGCAATAGTCGGCGGAGCAGATGTGGGCGGAGCAATTGTGGGCGGAGCAACTGTCGGCGGAGCATTTGACGTCAAAGAGCAAATGTCGCGGAGAAATTGTCACTTTTTGCGGAGCAATTGTCACTTTTTGCAGAGCATTTGTCGCTTTTTGCGAAGCATTTGTCGGCGGAGCAATCGTTGGCGGAGCATGTGTCATGGATTCGTCAGAGGAGCCAGATGCAATCTCACTCTCACTCTCACTCTCACAGTCTCAGTCTCAGCTATAAAAAAAAAAAAAACATGACACAAAATGACGTTAATGGGACTGGAAGGAGAAGTAGACTATAAACAAATAAGTAACGAGCTAGATTTATTCTTGTTAGCGCCTTTGTACATTTTAATTGTATTACAATTCTAAACCAGTAATTTTCACTCTTTCAGTTATTATTGAGGGCATATAGGTCTACATACCGGCAACATCATTGAAGCTCGTCAAGAGAAGAAAAATCACGCGGGCAGCCACTCTTGACTTTGCAAATAATGATCGGTGCGCAAATGAAAGCTTCCAACTCGGGTGCGTTAGCACAAGCGAATTTTGATTGCCTGCATTTGGCAGCCCGCACTAATAGCGCACCGGCAGCTAGAGTAGAACGTACTTGGCATGCAGTGCACAAATGTCAGCACACAGCACACGTTTCAGAAAGAAATAAAATGTCCCATGCAAACGAGCCCCCGTATCCAAGGTAGCTCGAATCTCAAAAATTGTGTTTGACCGTCTGCTCAAATCAAGTTCCCGCTCAAATTGTTGGGAGGAAGAAGCGGTACGTAGCCGGTACCCCCTTCACTCTCAATTTGTCTTTATTTATAAAATCTAGCTCCTCTTCATTCTCTATACAATATTGTGCCCCTCTTAATTTCCAAGATCGGTTGAACTTTTTTAGACCCCTTTTTTTTTACCTCGATCGATGACATGTATGTGCCCCCCCCCCCCCCCAACCATCAAATTCTGGCTACGTGCCTGCCAATTATAAGCTACTCGATCATGGACCAACCAAGGTCATCTCATATTTCTATTGTAACGCCACATGCTGTCAACTTGTTATATTCATGTCATATAAGTGTGTTAATAAAACTTGAACTTGATCGTTTTGAAAATGGAGGAAAAGAGCAAAAGATGAGAAGCTCTATAAAAGATACAGAGTATTAAGAAATATGGTCCAAAGAGAGGTGAAAAAGGCTAAACTCGATTACTTACAAAACAAGATAGAAGAAAATAAACAAGATTCGAAAAAACTTTGGCAGAATATAAAAAGCTTAGGATTGAAAATAAGAAGCGAAAAGAACAAGAATCTGTCATTAAAATTGATGGGGAATTATGTCATGATATAAGATGGCCATCGCTGATGAATTCAATTCTCATTTCACAAATGTAGCTGCCAAATTAGTAGACAAACTCCCCCCTTCCAAAGACTTTTTCAGCGCAGACAATGATTGTATTCGTGACTTTTACGAAAGAAAAGGTGTACGACGGTGAAAACAGCTTCGAGTTATTACCAATCAGTGAACAATTTGTTTTCAAAGAGTTACGTAAGTTGAATGTATCAAAAGTACTGGGTTAGACTTGATTCCAGCTAAATTTCTAAAAGATGGTGCGAAGGTTTTATTTAAGCCTCTAAGTTACTTAATGAACCTATCTATCTTGATGAGAACTTTTCCAGAAGATATGAAAATAACAAAAATGACTCTACTTTATAAAAAGAAAGATAAAACTGATGTTAGCAACTATAGACCTATTAGTGTTTTAAGCGTAGCATCAAAGATTCTAGAAAAATCGGTCTGTGTTCAAATTGAAAGATACTTCAAAGAAAATGATATAATTTATGAATTTCAATCTGGTTTTCGACATGATTATTCGACTGAAACATGTCTAATTCATTTGACTGATTATTTGAGGAGAGAAACTTCCCAAGGGCGCTTTGTTGGTATGGTGCTCCTTGATCTGCAAAAAGCTTTTGATACAGTTAATCATTGCGTCTTATTGAAGAAGTTACAACTAATGGGTTTTGATAAGGCAAGTTTAGATTGGTTCAGATCCTACTTATCTAATCGGCACCAAGTAGTGGCCATTCATGATATTCGTTCCAAACTAATGCCTATAACATGCGGTGTTCCTCAGGGAAGCATTTTAGGCCCAATTCTATTTTCAAGTTATATAAATGATATGTGTATTTGTATAAAAGACTTCAAACTATTATTGTACGCAGGTGACAGCGTACTCTATTCAAATCCTGATCCTAAATATATTGAGGAAAAGCTCAGTGAACAGCTGTCTACGTGTGTCGATTGGATGACAGATAATAAGCTTTCTTTACACTTGGGAAAAACAGAAAGCATTTTATTTTGTTCTAAAAGTAGTTCTAAAAAGTCATTTGAATTCAAAGTGACACACAATAATCAAGCAATCAAGAGAAAAAAGTCTGTGAAGTATTTAGGCATTGAGTTGGCTAGCGCAATTTCATTTTCATCTTTAGTAGAATCAGTTGTAAAAAAAGCAAATTCTCGTCTGAAATTTTTGTACAGATATCAAAGTTGTATGGATTTAAAAGCAAGACGTACACTTTGTTTTGCTCTTATTCAATGTTTATTTGACTATGCTAACCCTGCATGGTATAGTAACATAAACAAGTCAGATCAAAAGAAGTTGAAGATTATACAGAACAAAATGGTGAGATTTATCAACTGTTCTGGTCCAAGAACTCATGTTGGCTACAGCGAACTTTCTAAAGCTGGTTTTCTTGAAGTCGACCAAAGATCAAAACAACTCGTATTGCATCACGTGCATAAAATATATCATACTAGGTCGAATCATTATATTCGATCCAACTTCGATCTTGTTACTGACGTACATGATTATAATACAAGAAATAGACGATTCAACTTTAACTTACCAGAAAGAGTAGAAATTCGTTTTATTACATTGCCATAAAACATTGGAATTCCCTTCCCAATGGTGTAAAAAGAAATAGGAAACTATGATCATTTTAAGAGGAAATTAAAGGAATACCTAATACTTGACAGTCAGAGAAGAGAAGTGAATGACATGTTATATGATTGAAATTTGTATTCTTCTGTCGGTTCATACTTTTTCATGTTGTATATACTTATGTTTTAGTACGTTATAGAAATTCTACAAATTTATCATTATTTTCCTCTTCTTCCTTCTCCTCTTTTTCTTCTTCTCCTTCTTCTTTTTCGTCTTGTACTTAATATCTTTTCTATCATCAGTTTAACGTTGTTATTATTATTATTATCTTTAATAAGTAGTTCTTTTAATTTTCTTATCTGTCTGTAAATATTACTATTTCAACTTATTAACTTTATACATGTCTGTAAGTATGGGCGGCCAAAATTCACACAAACAAACAAAGATGCATACAAACAAACAAAGAAGCATACAAACAAAGGTCAGAGCAAAAAAGACAAAGTACCCAGAAGAAAGGACAAATTAACAAAAAATCAAACAAAGGTCAGAGCAAAAGGGCGGCCAAAAGGGCCAAAATTAACATTCACACAAACAAACAAAGATGCATACAAACAAACAAAGAAGCATACAAACAAAGGTCAGAGCAAAAAAGACAAAGTATCCAGAAGAAAGGACAAATTAACAAAAAATCAAACAAAGGTCAGAGCAAAATAGACAAAGTACAGGCCAGAAAAAAAAGATGGCGTTTTGGTTTATATACGGTAAGCAAATAGACATCAGACACGAAAAGGAGAAAGGATAAACTCAAACAGACATCACATCATCGTACGAACTGACCTTCAAAGGACAACAGGGGGCGTTTTGGTTTACTGTAAGCAAATAGACATCAGGCACGAAAACGAGAAAGGATAAACTCAAACAGACATCACAATCATCATCGTACGAACTGACCCTCAAAGGACAACAGAGGGCGTTTTAGTTTACTGTAAGCAAATAGACGTCAGGCACGAAAAGGAGAAAGGATAAACTCAAACAGACATCACATCATCGTACGAACTGACCCAAAGGACAACAGAGGGCTCAGGCTCGCAAGTACTAACAGCTGCGTATGTATTTCATTTAAAGACCGTCAACACTGGGCCAGAAGGGATTAGACCACACAGCGAGGTCACTGACAGGTGGCTATCTCTTTAACTCAGCTCTCAACTAACATAAGAAAAAGAGGTTAATTGGGGGACCAAAAGGCACCGATTGGGGAAGTTTTCTATATAGAGGGACAGTGGCGTACACAGGATTTTTTCAAGGGGTGGGGGGGGGGGGGGGTTGGTAAAAAAAATACACATATTAATACACACATAACAAAAACTAAAGGGGGGTTAACCCCCCCCCCCCCCCCCCCCAAACAACCCCCCCCCCCCCCCCCCCCCCCCCTGCGTACGCGCCTGTAGAGGGAGCAAGTAGCTACAAAATTACAAGTAGGACAGTACCGGGGGCTATAATCAATGATTATCAATCCAATTGCATAGACCATTTTTGCCAATTAAGACTGGGGCCAAAATGCCCTGTTGATTAATCATTATCGCTTCGTCTTCGATTATCTTTTTTTATTGTGATTGTCAGTCACTCGTTTTTGTTTTGTTTTGTTTTGTTTTTTTTTTTTTTTGCATGCCTGGTTACACACGATATTCCATGCTGTGCATGCTACATAGTCTACAGCTGTTTCCCGCCTCGACCATATTGAATATTCAAGAGAATCTAGACTTTCCCCGACCCTGCGTAATGAATATTCATGAAATAATAGGAAGGGTGGAGGGAGGGTATTACTACTAATTATAATAGGGGGTCCTTGGAGGGAGGCAAATGACCCCCCCCCCCCCCCCAAAAAAAAAAAAAAAAAAAAAAAAAAACTACTTGCTCCCTCTACAGGCGCGTACGCTAGCAGTCGTCAGCTAGCTGGCGGTCGTCACAAAGACACACAAAGACACACAGCCTTGGGTAAAGAGGTCCATTTTTTTTTGGGGGGGGGGGTCTTTTTTTTTTTCTTTTTTTTTTTTCAAAAGCACAGTGTATAACAACTAAAAGTGAACCAGGTAATCGCAGTGAGGCAAAGTGGTCTCGTGGATAAGCAACCGCTTAGTAAGTGGATCAAAGGTATCGGGTTCAATCCCCAGCTAGTGTATTTTTTTTTAAAGCCCAAAAGGGCCTATGGTGAGGGGGGGGGGGCAGCTGAGTATAGGAAAAAACTGTTAGGGAGCCCCTTTGGGGGGTCTTTTTTTTTGGGGGGGGGTGCGTCTTTTATTTATTTTTATTTTTTTCAAAAGCACAGTGTATAACAA